>WOVY01000710.1:0-10536 GCA_013436015.1 Rhipicephalus annulatus
ACCCAACCCAACCCAACCTAACCTAACCTAACCCTAACCTAACAACCCAACCTAACCCAACCTAACCAAACCCAACCCAACCCCACCCCAACCTAACCTAACCCAACCCAACCCAACCTAACCTAGACCTAACCTAACCTAACCTAAACGACGGTGCAAGCGCTTTCACATTAGATATCGCAGTTCCCCGACTTGTATGGTGAAAACGACTGCATCTCACTAAGTGACATTGTTTAATGCGGTTTTACGACGGTTGATGTCTTAACCTAACCTAACATTCGCACTTGTAATCTAAAAACGCTCTATTACACTGTTTCGTGTCACAATTACGATATTTGCATAACCTCACAGTTTTTCACCCAAATTATTGCAGTACACGAACGCTGTATCTCGCTAAATGACATCGTTCTTATAAGGTTTCACGACGCTTGCATGCGCTTTAAGACGAGAATATCACAATAGAGCAGTTCCACACTTGTAACGGTACAGCACGCAGTATCTGGCTTGTTCATGCCGTTTTGTGTGCTTTCACAACATTCACCTATTGCAATTTCCTACATGCAATAAAACCACACTATCTTGTTAGATGACGTCCTTTTTGGTGGTTTCATGACGCTACCTAGCCTAAACTAACATAACTCAACCTAACATAACCTTCGCACTTCTATCGTTAGAAAACGTTTTACCTCGCTACTTTACAATGCTCTCTACAACATTACGACGGTTTCATGCGCTTTCACATTAGATATCGCAGTTCCCGACTTGTAATGGTGAAAACACTGCATCTCACTACGTGACATTGTTTAATGCGGTTTTACGACGGTTAATATCTTAACCTAACCTAACATTCGCACTTGTATCTAAAAACGCTCTATTACACTGTTTCGTTCACATTTAGGTTATTTGCATGACCTCACAGTTTTTCACCAACCTATTACAGTACAGAACGTTGTATCTCTCTAAATGACCTCGTTCTTTAAGGTTTCATGAAGCTTGCATGCGCTTTAACGAGAATATCACAATATAGCAATTTCGTACTTGTAACGGTACAACACGCAGTACCTGGCTAGTTCAAGCCGTTTTGTGTCCTTTCACAATATTTCACCTATCGCAGTTTCGTAGTCGCAATAAAACAACACTATCTCGTTAGATGACGTCGTTTTTGGTGGTTTCACGACGCTACCTAGCTTAAACTAACTCAACCTAACATAACCTTCGCACTTCTATCGTTAGAAAACGTTTTACTCGCTACTTTACATTGATTTCTACAACATTACGACGGTTTCAAGCGCTTTCACGTTAGATATCGCAGTTCCTGACTTGTAATGGTGAAAAACACTGCATCCCTCTGAGTGACATTGTTTAATGCTGTTTTCCGACGGTTCATATCTTAACCTAACCCTAACCTAACCTAATCTAACCTAACCTAACTTACCCCTAACCTAACCTAACCTAACCTAACCCAACCTAACTTACCCCCACCCAACCCAACCCAACCAAACCTAACCTAACCTAACCTAACCCAACCTGATCTAACCTAACCTAATGACGGTTGCAAGCGCTTTCACATTAGATATCGCAGTTCCCGACTTGTAATGGTGAAAATAACTGCATCTCACTAAGTGACATTGTTTAATGCGGTTTTACGACGGTTCATATCTTAACCTAACCTAACATTCGCACTTGTATCTAAAAACGCTCTATTACACTGTTTCGTTCACAATTACGATATTTGCATAACCTCACAGTTTTTCACCAACGTATTGCAGTACAGAACGCCGTATCTCGCTAAATGATATCGTTCTTTAAGGTTTCACGATGCTTGCATGCGCTTTAACGAGAATATCACAATATAGAAGTTTCACACTTGTAACGGTACAACACGCAGTATCTGGCTTGTTCATGCGGTTTTGTGTGCTTTCACAAAATTTCACCTATTGCAATTTCCTACATGCAATAAAACAACACTATCTCGTTAGATGACGTCCTTTTTGGTGGTTTCACGACGCTACCTAGCCTAAACTAACATAACTCAACCTAACTTAACCTTCGCACTTCTATCGTTAGAAAACGTTTTACTCGCTACTTTACAATGCTCTCTACAACATTACGACGGTTTCATGCGCTTTCACCTTAGATATCGCAGTTCCCGACTCGTAATGGTGAAAAACACTGCATCTCACTAAGTGACATTGTTTAATGCGGTTTTACGACGGTTAATATCTTAACCTAACCTAACATTCGCACTTGTATCTAAAAACGCTCTATTACACTGTTTCGTTCACATTTAGGATATTTGCATGACCTCACAGTTTTTCACCATCCTATTACAGTACAGAACGTTGTATCTCTCTAAAAAACATCGTTCTTTAAGCTTTCACGATGCTTGCATGCGCTTTAATGAGAATATCACAATATAGCAGTTTCGTACTTGTAACGCTACAACACGCAGTACCTGGCTAGTTCAAGCCGTTTTGTGTCCTTTCACAATATTTCACCTATCGCAGTTTCGTAGTCGCAATAAAACAACACTATCTAGTTAGATGACGTCGTTTTTGGTGGTTTCACGACGCTACCTAGCTTAAACTAACTCAACCTAACATAACCTTCGCACTTCTATCGTTAGAAAACGTTTTACTCGCTACATTACATTGCTTTCTACAACATTACGACGGTTTCAAGCGCTTTCACGTTAGATGTCGCAGTTCCTCACTGGTAATGATGAAAAACACTGCATCCCGCTGAGTGACATTGTTTAATGCTGTTTTCCGACGGTTCATATCTTAACCTAACCTAACCTAACCTAACCTAATCTAACCTAACCTAACTTACCCTAACCTAACCTAACCTAACCTAACCCAACCTAAACTAACTCACCCAACCCAACCCAACCCAACCTAACCTAACCTAACCTAACCCAACCTGACCTAACCTAACCTAACGACGGTTGCAAGCGCTTTCACATTAGATATCGCAGTTCCCGACTTGTAATGGTGAAAATAACTGCATCTCACTAAGTGACATTGTTTAATGCGGTTTTACGACGGTTCATATCTTAACCTAACCTAACATTCGCACTTGTATCTAAAAACGCTCTATTACACTGTTTCGTTCACAATTACGATATTTGCATAACCTCACAGTTTTTCACCAAATTATTGCAGTACAGAACGCTGTATCTCGCTAAATGACATCGTTCTTTAAGGTTTCACGACGCTTGCATGCGCTTTAACGAGAATATCACAATATAGCAGTTCCACACTTGTAACGGTACAGCACGCAGTATCTGGCTTGTTCATGCCGTTTTGTGTGCTTTCACAACATTTCACCTATTGCAATTTTCCTACATGCAATAAAACAACACTATCTTGTTAGATGACGTCCTTTTTGGTGGTTTCATCACGCTACCTAGCCTAAACTAACATAACTCAACCTAACATAACCTTCGCACTTCTATCGTTAGAAAACGTTTTACTCGCTACTTTACAATGCTCTCTACAACATTACGACGGTTTCATGCGCTTTCACATTAGATATCGCAGTTCCCGACTTGTAATGGTGAAAAACACTGCATCTCACTACGTGACATTGTTTAATGCGGTTTTACGACGGTTAATATCTTAACCTAACCTAACATTCGCACTTGTATCTAAAAACGCTCTATTACACTGTTTCGTTCACATTTAGGTTATTTGCATGACCTCACAGTTTTTCACCAACCTATTACAGTACAGAACGTTGTATCTCTCTAAATGACCTCGTTCTTTAAGGTTTCATGAAGCTTGCATGCGCTTTAACGAGAATATCACAATATAGCAATTTCGTACTTGTAACGGTACAACACGCAGTACCTGGCTAGTTCAAGCCGTTTTGTGTCCTTTCACAATATTTCACCTATCGCAGTTTCGTAGTCGCAATAAAACAACACTATCTCGTTAGATGACGTCGTTTTTGGTGGTTTCACGACGCTACCTAGCTTAAACTAACTCAACCTAACATAACCTTCGCACTTCTATCGTTAGAAAACGTTTTACTCGCTACTTTACATTGATTTCTACAACATTACGACGGTTTCAAGCGCTTTCACGTTAGATATCGCAGTTCCTGACTTGTAATGGTGAAAAACACTGCATCCCTCTGAGTGACATTGTTTAATGCTGTTTTCCGACGGTTCATATCTTAACCTAACCTAACCTAACCTAATCTAACCTAACCTAACTTACCCTAACCTAACCTAACCTAACCTAACCCAACCTAAACTAACCCCACCCAACCCAACCCAACCAAACCTAACCTAACCTAACCTAACCCAACCTGATCTAACCTAACCTAATGACGGTTGCAAGCGCTTTCACATTAGATATCGCAGTTCCCGACTTGTAATGGTGAAAATAACTGCATCTCACTAAGTGACATTGTTTAATGCGGTTTTACGACGGTTCATATCTTAACCTAACCTAACATTCGCACTTGTATCTAAAAACGCTCTATTACACTGTTTCGTTCACAATTACGATATTTGCATAACCTCACAGTTTTTCACCAACGTATTGCAGTACAGAACGCCGTATCTCGCTAAATGATATCGTTCTTTAAGGTTTCACGATGCTTGCATGCGCTTTAACGAGAATATCACAATATAGAAGTTTCACACTTGTAACGGTACAACACGCAGTATCTGGCTTGTTCATGCGGTTTTGTGTGCTTTCACAAAATTTCACCTATTGCAATTTCCTACATGCAATAAAACAACACTATCTCGTTAGATGACGTCCTTTTTGGTGGTTTCACGACGCTACCTAGCCTAAACTAACATAACTCAACCTAACTTAACCTTCGCACTTCTATCGTTAGAAAACGTTTTACTCGCTACTTTACAATGCTCTCTACAACATTACGACGGTTTCATGCGCTTTCACCTTAGATATCGCAGTTCCCGACTCGTAATGGTGAAAAACACTGCATCTCACTAAGTGACATTGTTTAATGCGGTTTTACGACGGTTAATATCTTAACCTAACCTAACATTCGCACTTGTATCTAAAAACGCTCTATTACACTGTTTCGTTCACATTTAGGATATTTGCATGACCTCACAGTTTTTCACCATCCTATTACAGTACAGAACGTTGTATCTCTCTAAAAAACATCGTTCTTTAAGCTTTCACGATGCTTGCATGCGCTTTAATGAGAATATCACAATATAGCAGTTTCGTACTTGTAACGCTACAACACGCAGTACCTGGCTAGTTCAAGCCGTTTTGTGTCCTTTCACAATATTTCACCTATCGCAGTTTCGTAGTCGCAATAAAACAACACTATCTCGTTAGATGACGTCGTTTTTGGTGGTTTCACGACGCTACCTAGCTTAAACTAACTCAACCTAACATAACCTTCGCACTTCTATCGTTAGAAAACGTTTTACTCGCTACATTACATTGCTTTCTACAACATTACGACGGTTTCAAGCGCTTTCACGTTAGATGTCGCAGTTCCTCACTGATAATGATGAAAAAACACTGCATCCCGCTGAGTGACATTGTTTAATGCTGTTTTCCGACGGTTCATATCTTAACCTAACCTAACCTAACCTAACCTAATCTAACCTAACCTAACTTACCCTAACCTAACCTAACCTAACCTAACCCAACCTAAACTAACTCACCCAACCCAACCCAACCCAACCTAACCTAACCTAACCTAACCCAACCTGACCTAACCTAACCTAACGACGGTTGCAAGCGCTTTCACATTAGATATCGCAGTTCCCGACTTGTAATGGTGAAAATAACTGCATCTCACTAAGTGACATTGTTTAATGCGGTTTTACGACGGTTCATATCTTAACCTAACCTAACATTCGCACTTGTATTTAAAAACGCTCTATTACACTGTTTCTTGACGACATATTGAGCGCTAAGAAACAGGGACAGGAGAGAGTGGACACCACAATGCGCTAACTTCAACAATCTTTATTTTCAGGAAACGCGAACCTATAAATCCGTGTACAGTGGCGCCACCAGTCTATCCACTAGCCAAGCAGAAAAGCCCTTTCTCGATCTAACAAGTCAACTGACGGTGCACTTACACATGTGTCACCTTTGCGAAAGATAGCATGGGCTTCAATTATCTCTCGCACGTCTTTATCTTTATGCTTCGCCAGAACACTGCAGGATGCGTACAAGGGTGTGCAACCACATTCCATGCAATGTACTGACAAATGGCCATAATTATTCTTGTTTTTAACATTGAGCTTATGTTCACGAAGACGGTCATTAAGGCATCTACCCGTCTGACCTATACATATACCACCACAAGTCAGAGGAAGCCCATAAACTACCCCTTCAACACACGCCACAAAATGATCGCGATGCTTCTTGGAGCAACCGACAGCAGGCTTGCGGTGCGGGTCCGTCAAGCGACTTATCCTGCCAAGCTTTTGTGGTGCTGAGAATACTACTTTGATGCCCACTCGACTAGCTACTTTCTTCAGGTTATGAGCAGTTTTGTGCAGGTACGGCACTACTGCAACTCTGCTCCTACTCACTGCCGGTTGGATGTCTGCTTCCCGAGGGCGACTGTCCAACCGGCATTTTTTAAGCAAACCCTCGACAACAGACACCTGTATCGACTCTGGGAAACCTGCTGCGGATAACCTCTCCGACTGACTCATGACACTTTTCTGAATTTTATGATGGCAAGATTTCCGCAATGCGTTCCCAAAACACAGATTGGCAATGCTTCTTTTTACTAGCTTCGAGTGAGCAGATTGGTATGGCAACAGGGGCTTATTAGCTCTGGGCTTGTATTCCCAACACGTGTGCTGCTGCTTGAATTCCATTTCAATGTCTAAAAACCGCAGCACGCTATCGGTTGGCTCTTCTACTGTAATAATGAGTGGGCTAAGGCAAGCAGAAAAAACAGCTTCGAGTTGACTTACTGCTACGTTTTCTTCACGCTCGAACAAGATAAGGTAATCGTCCACGTATCTCACAACTTTTGCCACCCTGTGCTGTGACAAGACATGTGCCAGATTTCTATCATGGTGGGCCAGAAAAATGTCACTCAGTACCGGCGCCAAACAGGAGCCGATACAGATGCCCTGCTTCTGAAGGAAAGTTTTTCCATTCCACGTGGCAAATGTCGAGCGGAGATATAAGCGAAGCAAGTCTAAAAAGCATTGAACCGAAATCTCGGCTGAGTTTTGAAACGCAACCACACCAAAGCTGTCAATACATTCTTCCACGCGCACGATTAGTTCATTTTGAGGCAAAGAATAATATAAGTCTTTTATGTCAAAGGAGCAGGCGAAAAAACCTTTGTCTGGGTTACTCTTCAGGAAATCTAATATTTCCCCGGAATGCTTAATCAAAAAGGGGTCGTCAATTTTAAGAATACCGAGCCTTTCTTGCAAGAAAAGGGCTAGGTTCTTCTGCCATGACCCTATTTCCGAAACTATTACCCTCAATGGCCATTCAGGCTTGTGCGTTTTCGCGCTAAACATAATATCAAGGCTATCTTTCTTGGCTGCGTCAATATCGTGAAACATCTACTCAGGCCCAAATTTTTACAGAGACGTTTTGTTTCAAGTTTTACCTTCCTAAGAGACACATTGTTGCACTCATTAAAAACTTTGGCAACTGCAGAACAGGCTCTCTCGTCATAGTCACCTTCCCCTAGGTCAACAAATCCGCCCTCCTTATCCGCTGGCAGAACGCATAGTCGCTTCTGCTTCAAGAACGACACAACACGGCTTACAGGCACCCGTGAAGCCCCAATATTTTTCCGCGAGATCACATCGACCCCTTCCGATATACATCGATTCGCTTCACCTTCCGGGGCACACTTTGATATCCGTCGCACAAGGCTCAAAAGTTCCGGCGCACTCAACCGTGGCTCGACGGCGAACTTAGGTCCAAGTTTAAGAGCATTTTCAACGTAGTCTGGAAGACTAACCTGGCCGGTGGTTCTGACGCTGCATGTGGTTGGACCTGTCTTCTTTGGGATGCTGGCACGTAAGCCTGGCAGAGTCTGCTTCCACATGAATTCCGTGCCGCTGCTGACGATCGCTAGAAGATTCTTCCACTCCCTGATGGCATGTCGTGTCCTTCCTGGATCTTCCAAGGAGGTCTTGAGCAGGTCCTTTAACATCCGAGCCTGCCTGTGCCACTCACTCCTAAGAATCTTGAGGACTCTGATGCCATGCCCGGCTGAAGGAGCGAGTCCACCAAACAACCGCACGACTTCATCCGGTAGGTGCTTGCAGCGAATGAAGAAGGAAAGGGAGCGAGCTTGGCAGTTGGCATGAATCAAGAGGGGGGCAACTGAACACGGATTGTACGAAGAACACAGAAAAGAGCCCGATGTACTAGAAATAAATTTTAGCAGTGCCATTTTTTGGGCGTGTTGGTAAAGGGAGCTTGACGACATATTGAGCGCTAAGAAACAGGGACAGGAGAGAGTGGACACCACAATGCGCTAACTTCAACAATCTTTATTTTCAGGAAACGCGAACCTATAAATCCGTGTACAGTGGCGCCACCAGTCTATCCACTAGCCAAGCAGAAAAGCCCTTTCTCGATCTAACAAGTCAACTGACGGTGCACTTACACATGTGTCACCTTTGCGAAAGATAGCATGGGCTTCAATTATCTCTCGCACGTCTTTATCTTTATGCTTCGCCAGAACACTGCAGGATGCGTACAAGGGTGTGCAACCACATTCCATGCAATGTACTGACAAATGGCCATAATTATTCTTGTTTTTAACATTGAGCTTATGTTCACGAAGACGGTCATTAAGGCATCTACCCGTCTGACCTATACATATACCACCACAAGTCAGAGGAAGCCCATAAACTACCCCTTCAACACACGCCACAAAATGATCGCGATGCTTCTTGGAGCAACCGACAGCAGGCTTGCGGTGCGGGTCCGTCAAGCGACTTATCCTGCCAAGCTTTGTGGTGCTGAGAATACTACTTTGATGCCCACTCGACTAGCTACTTTCTTCAGGTTATGAGCAGTTTTGTGCAGGTACGGCACTACTGCAACTCTGCTCCTACTCACTGCCGGTTGGATGTCTGCTTCCCGAGGGCGACTGTCCAACCGGCATTTTTTAAGCAAACCCTCGACAAACAGACACCTGTATCGACTCTGGGAAACCTGCTGCGGATAACCTCTCCGACTGACTCATGACACTTTTCTGAATTTTATGATGGCAAGATTTCCGCAATGCGTTCCCAAACACAGATTGGCAATGCTTCTTTTTACTAGCTTCGAGTGAGCAGATTGGTATGGCAACAGGGGCTTATTAGCTCTGGGCTTGTATTCCCAACACTGTGTGCTGCTGCTTGAATTCCATTTCAATGTCTAAAAACCGCAGCACGCTATCGGTTGGCTCTTCTACTGTAATAATGAGTGGGCTAAGGCAAGCAGAAAAAACAGCTTCGAGTTGACTTACTGCTACGTTTTCTTCACGCTCGAACAAGATAGGTAATCGTCCACGTATCTCACAACTTTTGCCACCCTGTGCTGTGACAAGACATGTGCCAGATTTCTATCATGGTGGGCCAGAAAAATGTCACTCAGTACCGGCGCCAAACAGGAGCCGATACAGATGCCCTGCTTCTGAAGGAAAGTTTTTCCATTCCACGTGGCAAATGTCGAGCGGAGATATAAGCGAAGCAAGTCTAAAAAGCATTGAACCGAAAATCTCGGCTGAGTTTTGAAACGCAACCACACCAAAGCTGTCAATACATTCTTCCACGCGCACGATTAGTTCATTTGAGGCAAAGAATAATATAAGTCTTTTATGTCAAAGGAGCAGGCGAAAAAACCTTTGTCTGGGTTACTCTTCAGGAAATCTAATATTTCCCCGGAATGCTTAATCAAAAAGGGGTCGTCAATTTTAAGAATACCGAGCCTTTTCTTGCAAGAAAAGGGCTAGGTTCTTCTGCCATGACCCTATTTCCGAAACTATTACCCTCAATGGCCATTCAGGCTTGTGCGTTTTCGCGCTAACATATATCAAGGCTATCTTTCTTGGCTGCGTCAATATCGTGAAACAATCTACTCAGGCCCAAATTTTACAGAGACGTTTTGTTTCAAGTTTTACCTTCCTAAGAGACACATTGTTGCACTCATTAAAAACTTTGGCACTGCAGAACAGGCTCCTCTCGTCATAGTCACCTTCCCCTAGGACAACAACAACAAATCCGCCCTCCTTATCCGCTGGCAGAACGCATAGTCGCTTCTGCTTCAAGAACGACACAACACGGCTTACAGGCACCCGTGAAGCCCCAATATTTTTTCCGCGAGATCACATCGACCCCGTCCGATATACATCGTTCGCTCACCTTCCGGGGCACACTTGATATCCGTCGCACAAGGCTCAAAAGTCCGGCGCACTCAACCGTGGCTCGACGGCGAACTTAGGTCCAAGTTTAAGAGCATTTTCAACGTAGTCTGGAAGACTAACCTGGCCGGTGGGTTCTGACGCTGCATGTGGTTGGACCTGTCTTCTTTGGGATGCTGG
>WOVY01000711.1:0-23965 GCA_013436015.1 Rhipicephalus annulatus
TTTTGAGGGACAGAATGATTTAAGGTACAATAGCAATTTCGGAATGATGAAATTGATGCTGCACCTCCCCGACATTACAAAGTAAATTAAGTTTTCTATAATATGGGAGTGGACAAAAAGGATGCTATACTTGGCTAACCCCTGCTGATACTGTTAAGGCTTATTTCATCCACTAAAGCAGAAAATAAGTGCAACGATGTTGTGGAGTAGTAGTACAATACTTTTTCAGAACCGGGTGGTTGTTAGAATAAAACTGCATGGAATAGCAAGTTTTTTTTTTTTTATTTTTGTCTTTTAGGCTTTCAGCTTGGTATTTCAAGATGCTGTACTGTCACAGGGACGCCTATACCTAGCTCATAAATTTTTTATTGTAATTAGGAAGATAGTATTGATTCGTGCTAGTTGCCGGGTGCAAGTTGTCAGGTAGAACAAAACCAACTAAACCTAGCTCCTAGAATTCATTTGTTTCTTTATTGGCTTAGGTACATTATATTGTCTCTCACAAAAAGTCTCACACACCCTAAGTGGTGTTAGCCTGACTATGTTTTATTAGTTCACTAGTTTATGCCCAATTGAAGCAGTTGGAGCTCAAAAGCTGATTGTCTGTATGATAGTCTGCCTGTATTTATTTTTATTGCTGCTGATATTTATTGTTTGCATATACCTGAAGAAGTCAAACTGCATGTTCCACACTGTCTAAGTGCAACATGCAGAATTACATAAGATTTGTTTGGCATTTTTGTTACGCTAAATTTTAAATTACGCTATACGAGGTTGGGCAAAAAAGAACCATTTCTGCACAGTACACGCAGCTGGTCGGCACAACTTGTGGAGTGAGCGGCACAACTTGTGGAGCTCACTCACACTCACTCTATAAACATACTTTGCACTTTTGAATAAATTGAATGCACACTTACCAAACTTTTCCTGAGACAAACTCACACTCACGAAAACTTTCTTCCACCGACTCAGTTGGCCTCAAGCTCCCAAAACATTACTCATCCCAACTCACTCAGGCTCAGGCTCACGGCTTGGCCTGAGTGTAACTCAGATCGAGTGAGTCGACTCAAGAGTCCGTTGTCTTGAGTGAACTTTTTCAAACCTGTTGTCTACACTTATTAACCCGAATATCTCACGTAATCAGTGCTCCTCTTGGTGCCGATTGATATAGTACCTTCAAATAGGTTTGAGTTATGAGTAAGTCATTTTTCTTCAAAGAGCTGACAACGTAAAATAAATTTAACAAGAACTTTCCCGGAAGAGCTGGTGAGCTAGAAATCAAAATAACCTTTTCTTGTTTCACGCCTGATCAATAACTATTGAAATGGTGTATAAATGACACTGCTTTGAAATAGGTGGGGGTAGTCATGAGTCCAGGTAATGTTGATAGTAATGCTGAAGAGTGTACACTTTGGACAGTCGGTATATAAAAAAAGAACTCACTCAGACTCACTCAAAAAATGTGTCTTGTGCTGTAGCTGTAGGCACTTGGACTCACTCATCAAAATATTCTTGGGTCTGGACTCATTCAGACTCATGGCTTTATCTGAGTCTGAGTGAGTTAGCCAACCTAGTCATAGTGTAAGCTTGAGAAATGGTATTTCAGGCGCATGTCAGAAACTATTTCAGAGATGCAAATGCAAAGACATGTCATGATAGTAGTATAACATGCATAGATCTATAATGATAATGTGTGAGGTGAATGCTGTAATCAAAATGGAACTTTGTAAGGGAGTGTGTTATTAGTATAAATAATTGGTGCATATCTATGCGCAGTTAGTGAGCCACATTCCAACACACGCCCACATTATGAATTTGAGCTGATGTCTCTGTCAGGGCAGAAATACATAAAAGCAAGATGTGAACCCATGTAGCAACAAGTGAGTCCTCAAAAGATAACTCGAGTTGATTGCTGCAGTGGTGATGATCATGATGTGTTGGCATGGTTCGTTGTAATGGCGGAGAAGTGTTTGAGCATGCATTTTGTCGGCATGCATTTATTCAAAACCCAGTAAATGCTCTTTATTAGCTATTTACACAGCTGGCATGTCGAACGCTGAAAGTCTGGGCAAAAACTATTAGGGCAGTACTGAGGCACATTTATCTGCATTGTTCAAGGGCAACAGAATATGTTTGGCAATACAGTGAAAAACTGTCTACAGAATTGAACACTGCTGTCCACACATGAAGGATAGAAACAGTTCGTTTGGAACAGTTATAGCTAGTTTGAAAATGGGGGACTAGAGAACATCTTCACTTTTGGCATGTACTTGAATATCAATGAAATGAAAAATCGAAAAGATGCTTTAAAAGCATGGGCAGGGGTTACACAGGATTCTAGTAGACCCCAACCCACAGGGTGGGTGGTAGTCTACAAAATAGTGGGGGGTAGTAGGCGAGTGAGGAAGGAGAGGGTGTGTTGGTGCTTGTCCAGAACTACCTCTCTACGGCATTTGGGCATTGCAGGAAAATTTTCATTACAGGGTGTACAGTGCAGTGATCAGCGAGACCGGTGATGAAAATAGGGAAGCGATTTCGGACGATTAAAATCATTCGCCATACAATTTCCTCATTTCCTGCACACTGTGATTTCATTTCAGGAGAAAAAAACGATAAACATGTGACGCCAGAACTGCTGTCGCGTGATAATTCGTTTGTTGCCGAAGCGGGTTTTAAAAGTTAGCTTCTCCGCAAGGCGAACGTGCTATGCAACAAAGCATATTAGCATATGGAAGGGTCCACTATCACGAAACACTGTAATATGTAGATGAGGTCGGCCGAGTCGGTAGTGTATCATTATTGTGTACCAGTTTTCAATGCACTCCCGACTGAAACGTAGTTATGGCGAGTGTCCAACACAGTCTAGATAAACCATATGTTTACACTGCCTTCACGGCAGTGGCCTAATTTCATGCGCATACCAGTTTGTGCGTCCTGCGATCACTTTTATTCGAACGAGGTAGAATCAAACAAGCACGCATTAGGCTTCTCAGATGACTTCATGGTCCATACGGAGTCCGAAAATATGGAATGTAGACAGTACTGGGTGACACAGAAAGCAAAAGTTTGAAGTCCGAGAAGTTGGGCAGTGCACGTTCAGTGATGTGAGCGAACTGCCGTTCGTCCGCATGGTCGAACGGCGCTATACAGTGGGAGAACACTGTACAACACTGAAATACGGTGATGAAGTGCGGTCAATCAGAAATGCGCACAACATCAAGCGCCACTTTCTGCCTATAGCACATGCCCATGATCTTTGCGCGCTTGACTGCGCGTTCACGTCATCGTCATCTACCAACTCGAGTATTCACATCCCACTCAATAGAGATTACCGACGCAGTGCGATATGAAATTTGAAAACTGCACTCTGCTATAATGCATGATCGAGTAATTTTTTCCAAATTTAAGTGTATTGGTACAGAGTGGTCATGGACTAACTGAGAGGACCGAATCTCGCGGACTAAATGCTGCGGTTGATTCCCACCTTCGACCATTGTCCGGTGAAGACGAACAGTTAGTCTCTAAACTTTGCTCACGTCACTCTCGCTCTGCGCACGGCACGCACGGTGGACTAATGGTTGGTCAAAATGACTAATGGCTGCCGTTAGTCCTTTTTTCTCCGATTTCGGCTTAGAGTGTACGTTTTCGAGAGCCGAAAATAGCGCCAGAATATGTGGCCTGCTTAGTAGGAGCAGAGAAATCGCACATGACTGTGCAGTTTTTGAAGGTCACGCACTGCAAACTAAAAAAAAAGAGCGAAAACTCCAGTGTAGTAGAGGGGAGTGACCCCGTGGTACAATTTATGCTATTGCTGGTCGTTGAATGTGTCAGAATTCCCACGCGAGAGATAAAAAAAGGAGAGCAAAAAAAAATTGCCCGCAGCTTCCCTCGGGGAACACTGAGGAGGATGCGGAGCATATAATAGGTTAACGGGGTGTTAAAGTGCGACTTACTTGGGTCGATGGCTAAATTGGTTAACGTGGTTGTAAGAAGGGGTTTAAATGAGTGAACACGTACACACGTATGCGAAAGGGCGGCGCTGGTCGAAGGGACGTCGATCATTGTGTTTGTGGATTCGTTGGAATTCATTTCACCGCGACCTTGGACGTCGACGCGCCGTACAAACCAACCGACGAGCGGCAACTGAGCGAGCGAGCGCCGACCTTGAGTATATATACAGCGCGACGGCGCATGCACTGTCAGCTGTCGAATGTTCGAGAAGGGGGAGAAGCGCAACGGCGCATGCGCGCGCGTCAGCTGCCGATGTTTTCGAAGCGCGACGGCGCATGCGCGCGCGTCAGCTGCCGATGTTCTCGAAGCGTGACGGCGCATGCGCGCTACATTATACAGCTAGCGAATGTTCGTGAAGAGGAGAAGCGCACGCGGTGTGTAGAGGAGGAGGGTGCACAGATGGTGGAGGAGTGAAGCGCGCGCGGTGTGTAGAGGAGGAAGGGATGCACAGATGGTGGAAGAAGGAGGAGGAAGCTTGCGGACTGCGCCGCACTACCTCGCGTATTAGATGCTCCCGCATCTAAAAGGGAGCGCCTCCAGCAGGAGCGCTGCTTGACGTGATAAGCGCTCCTGGAATGCGCAGCGCTCTTCTTCTATTGCAGCCAGCAGTGGGTGTGCTGCTGTTTACCTATAGGGTTAGGGGAGGGGGGGAGCGCATAGTTTCTTTACATTGACAGAATAGGGAGTGACGCGAGGACTCGGGCGGACTAAGAGGGGCGGGGGGCTGACGCTGGGACGGATCGGACCGTCACTCTCCCCCACCTGTACCCAGAAGGGGAACTGCGCATGCCCACAGATCACCAGGCACTTTCTGTACCTTTCCTTTATACGACCCCTTTCCCCTCTACCTCAAGGAGCTAAGCTGAACCCTGCTTCCGCCAGGGTTCCTCGAAGCTAATGGCAGGGCTTTTTTAAGCCGCCTGCCACGATTAACCAGCCGCTTCTTTCTTTCGCAAGTAGGAACATTAAAACAAAATTCTTTTCTTATAATCGAACCGTTTTTCTAGTCACTGTGTCTTTTATCCCGACCACCCTTATTGAGATGACGATAGTTATAGCGCGAGAACAGAACGATGAAGCAGAGACTTAGTGTCCTTCTTGTCTGCGTCTTCGTTCTGTTCTCGCTCTATAGCTATCGTCATGTCATACCAACTAGCCCCAGCTGCCACACCCCTTGCTTTCCTCCCCGATATCCTTACCTTTTGCCTCCAACATTCTTGGCCGCAAGGGTTGCCGAAAAAGTGCCTGACACTGCCTGTTTTTTTGGGCTATGAGCGAAGAAGGTCGAGCTGGGGGAAAACGAGTGGTCCGGCAGAACTGTGCTATCGTCCCTTGCCCGACAAAATAACTCGTAATCATGCGACTACAGGTCTCGCACACTGAGCGATGTTATCGCATGTGCCCTTCGTGCGACGGTGACTTCGTTCGACAAGCTAGAACTATTACATCATTTCGCTCCCGTTAGCTTATCTTGAACTCATGCTAAGAAGATTTTTAGTCTGCGACCAGGTTAGACCACAATATGACCTGACCCCCGTATTGCGTTTCACTTGCCGTGATGAAGCTGAAAATAAGACACTTCATGCCGTTCATGAATGAATACAAAAGCTGGAATTATACCACTATTACCCAATATTTCCCAATATCCCGATTCGGTGTATCCAAGTCTTTCTTCGCAACTTGTTGCACTGGCTGGACGGAATCGTAAACAACTTTTTGCCTTTCGCATGAATCGTTGCGGCATCTGAAGGCGCAGCAGCTGCCCTGTGGATGCCGCAATGATTCTGACTCTGAGGTACTCTTCTAGTACACTGTAACTGAGATTCGCTTGTTCACTACGTATCTCCGAATACAACGCAAGTTGAATGGCAAGCACGCATCCATGAAGCACAAGTAAAAAGCACAGGTGCTGGGCGCCAGCATGCCCCACGCTCCCGCACCCCAGAGCGAAGATAGCAGTCTCGGGCGATAGTAAACAGAGAAAATCTGCCCGCGGTCGGACGTTACAGCAGTTGACCAAAGCCAACACGGCGGAGGCCTCGGATAGGTCGGAGGAGGAAGAGTAAGATAGGAGGTTCGCGGTTTAACCACGTACGTCGCTATTTTGCGAAGTTCTAGAGGCTTTCTAGGGGCTTTTAAGTCTCCTGAGGGGAAAACGCGCGGCCGAAGCGGGCCGTGTGCAAACCGTTGTCAAGGCTGCTAGCTGTGCTAGCCGTGCTCCCCTCTCTTCTCTCAGTCTTTCACTCTCAACGGTTGACGTTGTGCCGCACCCATGAAGTTCTGGAGCAGGTCTCGACACGTCGCCACGCCGTGCTGTACATCTTTGGCTTAGTCTAGATATTTACGACAACTCACGGCACCACCGGTTGGGAATAAAGGCCAACATGGCGGTCGACAAGACAGCAAGACTATCGGACACATTATTTCAGTCTGACTCAAAGCAGAAATCAGCGCTGGGTTCACAAGTAGGTGATCATTCTTTATTGTGCCGTACTTGTCGGGTGTGTGATACGGATCGCGCTCGCCGGCAACGAACTCGACGGTGTTGTATATCGCATGTACGAAATGCACCGCGAAGGTCGGCTTAGGCCTCGCCGCATCTGTTTTTTGAACGCCTGGGAAATAGCCGCCATTACCGTCGGCCGCCCTAAAGCTCGCTCATCGGGTGCTCGACCGTGTTCGTCGCGGTGATGAGGTCCGGGCTCACGATATTGGGGCGGAGGACTTTGTTGCTGTGTTGCGAGACGTCCCAAAACACGTTGCGGGTTGCTCGTAACGAGCTTGGTTGTATTACTTTAAGCGTTGTTGGTGCAGCGGTACTGGCTGGCGGGGATTTCGCTAGCGTCGGAACTCTGAAAGTTGGTCGCCATTACGGCTTCCTCGTAAATCGGTCGCAAGCAGCTCGGCCGCGGCGGCGGACTCGCGTTTTTTTCGCTGCACTCGCTTGAGTTTGTAGAAAAGGGCCGATTTACCGTCAGTTTCTTGGGCGCTCGCTCCAAACTAGCTTGCCACTGTTGGTGGCGGCGGCTCCACGCACGCTCGCTCTCCTGTTTCGAAGTTCGCTGGCGGCAGACGCTCGGCGTGCAACGTCGTGTTGTGTCTCGCGTTCGCTTGCTCGAGCTGTACGACGTTGCTCGGCCAAACCTCATAAGGGCGAAAATGCACGCGACAGCGACGAGCGACGCGACCGTAGATCGGCTTCGCGCTATCAGTCGCTAGCGCAGGCAAACCTCATTCACGCGACAGCTTCGGTAGCTTCGGTGAGCGAATTCCACTGTTGCTGGCATGAGGCCGTCTACTCGCACCAAGAAAACCGCGTAGCGAGCGGTATGCAATTTAAAAATAAGATATATTGTTGTATAATGAAACCGAAAGTGTTTATTATTGCCTTTGCAGCACTTTTTATATGCACATGCGTATTAAACATTGCGTTATTTCTTGTTGCGCATGCGTGACTCGGGCAGGGTCACGTGCACCTATGTAGTCATTGTCTTTTCCGGTTTTTCGCTACTGGCCTGCTTGAGCCCAGCACTTCGGGCGATAAGCGACGGTTTCCAAATCTGGAGAACCGAGCGGTGGCGCGAAAACGAGCACGCGACACGCCGCGCGAACGCCCTGTTTCGTCGCTGTCGCGTGCATTTTCGCACTTTGGGCCAAACCTCATAAGCGCGAAAATGCACGCGACAGCGACGAGCGACGCGACGTAGATCGCCTTGGCGCGATCAGTCGCTAGCGCAGGCAAACCTCAGTCACGCGACGTCTTCGGCGAGCGAATTCCACTGTTGCTGACATGAGGCCGTCTACTCACACCAAAAAAACCCGCGTAGTGAGCGGTATGCAATTTTAATAATAAGATATATTGTTGTGTAATGGAACGGAAAGTGTTTGAGTGCCCTGCAGCCCTTTTTATATGCACATGCGTAAACATTGCGTTATTTCTTGTTGCGCATACGTGACTCGGGCAGGGTAACGTGCACATATGTAGTCTTCGTCTTTTCCGGCTTCGGTGTCCTCCTTTTACACAGATGCCACGAGATTGTGCCACTTCTACGTTTTTCTAGCAGCTTTGGCTGCATTGTGAGACTTTAGTGGGCTCCTTTAAGCATCATTGACTGAACGTTGCACTTCCCGGAAACATGAAAGACCTTTGAAGGCAGAATATAGCCATGGCAAGTGCCGCGGCACAATTCAATTTTATGGCATAAAAGGTATTATGATATGAAGGCTACGCACTAATGTTAAGCATAAGGGAAACCATTACAGTTTAAGCAGTCACAAGCACCAGAAAAATCATTAGTCTCTATAAGACTTGACTAGGTATTCAAGCGACATCAGATTTTTACCGACCTTTTTTTTTTTATGGCGTGACAGACAGATTACCCGTTGTAGTGTTCGTAGGTGCAGTATTCCAGAAAGCAGGTAGTTGTTTATAAGTAGTATGTTTCCATCGGAAAGGCTATGCACAGGAATGTGGTTCAGCCGTTAGTCCATCTAGCGACTTGGGCATTCTGTATACCTGCCAGCTCTTCCGATTATTCGGTAAGATGTACGGATTTCGACCGCACTTATCATTTCACGAATCATGCCTGAAGTTTTACGGAATATTTATATTTGAGGTGAATAAATAGAATTTTTAAAATAGCGTGGTGTCTCCGACTGGCTACAATGCATTGCTGTAGCTAGTCGCTGAGACCACAAAGTCGGCGTCACTAGAAAAACAGAATAGGTATTGGTGTTATCACACAACTGCCAAGTCTCCCGCATTGTCCAGGAAACTGCCGGATTTCTACCATTTTTTTTTTCAGTTTGTATGGTTGCCATGAAAATCTCCTGGAAATCGAAATTTGTGTGTAATATCTGGCCACATTGACAAAACTTTCAGTTCGTTCCGGGCATTATGCGAGCCCACCGCATTTTATTATAAACGAGTTTGAGAGGCGTTCATCTAAACGTAGTCTCAGTGATGCAAAACCGCTGCAGATATGAATTCGTGCAATTCCCCAGCCAAATTCATCTGTTCATTGGGCCGAAATTCGAATGTTCCAAACACTTCCTAATGGCGGCATGTGATATGAACTTTAGTACTGAAACCGACGAACGTAGGCCGATCGAGAAGCTGCCTTCGAAAGTGCGCGTGCCACCAGCACAAGCGCAATTATCTACAGTGCGTGTGGTTGTTTCCAACTACCGTGGACGAAACTGCGATCTTTCTACACAATCATGTATGGCGTTGACGTTACTGACACAACTAAAAAAAAGTGCGCGCGGCCAACGTTCGACCTGTCAGAGCAATACTGCTTTCTGCAAATTTGTGGACAAAACCGCGGTAGTTGCAATCATAAATATTGATTGATTGATATGTGGGGTTTAACGTCCCAAAACCACTATATGATTATGAGAGACGCCGTAGTGGAGGGCTCCGGAAATTTAGACCACCTGGGGTTCTTTAACGTGCACCCAAATCTGAGCACACGGGCCTACAACATTTCCGCCTCCATCGGAAATGCAGCCGCCGCAGCCGGGATGCAATCATAAATATCATAAAATGACATAGCTTTAAAGGAACATGACTATAAAACAGAACTGAAGTTTTCGAAACCGCCGCGCGGGAAACCGCGGTCGCGCGATCAGATAGCGATCTACACTCTAAAAAGTAAAGGAGGAAAAGGGGGGTCGAGGTTACTCCTTTAGAGGAGTAACTGACTTGCCACACCCATTGCACCATTTCGGGAGTAACTGCGACGGGAGGAACCGTTACTCCCCATTTTCAGTTGCTCTTTCAGAGAGTAACTGACTGGAGCAACTGATGCTCTGTCACTACTCCCATGGGAGCAATGGTTACTCTTGCTCAATACTCCTCAAAGGTGTAACGGATAGTCTTATTTGATACTCCCACAGGAGTGACGGTTACTCTTTCCCAATACTCCTGAAAGGAGGAACAGATAGTCTTCTTTAATACTCTCAGGGGAGCAACAGTTCTCTTTGCAATTACACCGCATGAGAGCATCCATTGCTCCCTTCCTAAACTCCTCAAGGAGGAACGGATGCTCTTGGTCAATGCTCCTATGGGAGTGACACTCTTTCCAATGGAGGAACAGATAGTCCTTTTCAATACTCCCAGGGGAGTGATGGTTAC
This sequence comes from Rhipicephalus annulatus, assembly GCA_013436015.1. Classification (NCBI taxonomy): domain Eukaryota; kingdom Metazoa; phylum Arthropoda; class Arachnida; order Ixodida; family Ixodidae; genus Rhipicephalus; species Rhipicephalus annulatus. The sequence continues at coordinate 10,148 of WOVY01000711.1, forward strand.
TCTTTAGAAGGAGCAATGGATACTCTCTGTCAATGCTCCTATGGGAGTGACGCTTAGTCCTTCCGTATGCCCCTGATGGAGTAACAGATAGTCTTTATCAATACTCCCCGGGGAGCGATGGTTATTCTTTACAAGGAGTAATATGCTCTGTGAATACTCTCACAGGAGTAACACTTGCTCTCTCTGAGTGCTCTTAATTGGAGCAATTGTTACTCTTTCCCATTAGTCCCGCAGGGAAGAATGGATATTCCACGCCAATGAGAGCGATGGTTACTCTTTCACAACGTTCCTCATCAGAGTCGCATGCAGTTGCTCATGATCGATGTCTCTCAATGTAGTTCATTACTTGTGCGAGTGCTCTTTAAGAAACCAGCCGTCAAGCTCTCCCAGCGGCAAATGAAAAAAAGTTTTCAAGAACATGATTTTCATTAGGTTGCGCCATGTCTGGCACAGAGGCTCCAGGAGAGATAAGAAATCCACATCTATTCGTTCAAAAAACTTTGTTCATTAATGGCTCAGGGTGGTCAGTGTTACGCTGACTAGTGGTGTTGGCCGTAGGCCACTCTTCACTTTAAGAGCGCGGGATAGAACGTCAAACGTTCGTTGAGCTTTTTTATCAAAAACTATATTGGTAGCCCAGTATAGTGCCATCTGGGTGGAAATTGCTGCCAAGAGGCTCTTCTCTGCAATTTCGATGTCCTCCAGCCTCACAGCAAATGCATCAGATGTCAACACATTTCCCATGAATGTGACTGTGGGCACGTAGTGCGTCTTTGTGGGGTCCTACAAAAATAAAAAAGCACACTTCAACAAAAAACTTGTTGCTTCATTATTACAACAGCTCCTTTATGTAGGAACAGATAAAACGTAATGTTTTACGGCACACTGACAAATAAATGAAACTGAAATTAATTTGCAAAGCATGCTTCCAAACTAGAAGGAACATTCTTAATAATTCATAAAGCATTCGCACTAAGGCTACAGGCTTATCCACAGTTTAGTGACTGGTCTTGTTTACACACAACCCAATAATTCGTTCTGAAAAAAAAAAAGAAAAAGGTGTGATTCCACGTAAGATTGAACAAACCATGGCTGGTCGACCTCTTAAATTTTTTTTCAGAATTTTATATTGTTGTTTGATCAGTGGAAAGAAGAGATCCGCAATTGGTTTTGCTGTAAAAAAAATTGTTCGAAGCACAGTAAATTAATAATGACGGAGAGGTGGGGTGCCCACGCTTACTTGCTCTGCTGCTTTTTTCGAATTTGGCAATCAGTTACGCAAAATATAACAAAGCTACATGACTCCAATTTGTTTGGCTATATATAGGGGTACTGGCACATACAATCATATTTAGATTGTCTTTTAGAACTGCATTATCGAACTGCATTAGAACTCCATTTAGAACTGCATTATCGATGAAAATGTTATTGTAAGAGATTCCATTGAAGGCATAAAAAAATTGAGCAGGCATGGCATGCTAGCATGACAACAGAAACAACCCACAAGTAAACTGAGTGCGATAAGACCATGCAGATTTCTGGCCTAGGTGCCCTTAATTTGCAAAAACCTTGCACAAAAAACACTTTAGAACTATGTGAGCTAACACATGGCAGTGAATTGAAAAAAAAGATTGACTATATATATCAAGAACTACAAAATTATGCCTAAAAAGGAATATGCCATCAACAAAGCTAATAGTAAAGAAAAAAAGAGTTCATTATTGGCTGCCTACCCTGGAGTCTGCACAAGCGTATGTAAACCTATAAGGGGAGCCTATTTATGAAAAAAAATTAATCAAAATTAAAAATGGGCAGAAGTGCATAAAGCATGCATTCTCAAATCATGACAGGGAATCAGCCACTGTTCCTCAAATGAAAAGTATGCAAACCTCTACGTACCACCAGATCAACAAGTAATCTGGGCTTAGAGCCTAACAGGGAAACTTAATAAAATTAGAGAAATACTGAACAAAAATTGGAAAACTGACTAAAATTCGTGATTATAATCAGAAGATGTGACTGTTCTGATAAACAGTTGATTTCCCATATTTTTGAACAGTTGCCTGTATTTTTCATGAATTGTCAACCCGTGGCGTCTGTGTGCGAGTGGAAACCATGCCATCACATTCGCCGAGAAACATGCAGGGCGCACGAGTTCCTGTCCTCTTCTCTCACTCTTTCCCAAAAGCACTGATGCTTTGCCTAGCTACTTGGCCTCGGCGGGGAGAACTGTTTGCAACCGCTGCTGTTCATACCGGTTCTAGGAACCGCAGGGGGAGATGAGCGAGTAGAGGGCCCGCATTGTTAGTGTGCCCATCTCGGGTGGGTATGACGTCACGAAACATCACCTCCTGTAGTGAACGGCGTGGCTGCTGGATGCGGTAGTAGTTTGTTAAAAACGCATTAAATTCATTATTTCCCTGTAGTTTCTGCCTGGAATGAAGGTTGTCCCGATCACTTTGAGGACCCCCACTTCCAATTTGATTGAATATCTTGGTGGCCAAAAATTTGTTCAGTATCCCTTTAAGGACCATGTACCATACCATGAAACAGGAAATGGTTGGTAAAACATTAAGCTATTAGAAAACACCAGATTGGGTGAGACAGTCGGGTACTGCAGGTTGAAAGAAATAAACTTGGTGCGGCCATACAAAGAGTAAAACAACAACTGGGGGCAAGAGAAGCAGAATGAATGCAAAAAAAAAAAAAGAGGAAAAGCCGAGAAGGCAGGGAATCACCTAGAGCGACAGAATTAGGGAGCTCACAGGGATGAAACTGAATCGGCTTGCTCAAGAAAGGGTAAATTGGAGATAATTTTAGAGCGGTCTTCATTCTGCAGAAGACACAAAAATAGGCTGGGGATGACGACGGTGGCACAGATGCCGTGCTTACATAGCATTACACAGGTTCTAAGATCTATGCTTATGGTGACACGAATAAAAACCATATCATGGCTCGCGATACACAACATCACATCACTGAATGCATCCTTAAGCCAGTTCGGGCTGCATAAAAAATCAACGTGCCCACTCTGGTCAGCTTGGAGTGCCAGTTCATGGCATTTCAAACAGTGGAGATACCGATTCATTGAATCCTATAAAAACAATGCAAAGAGTGGCTGACAGTGATGTAGCCTCCGAGCGGGCTACATTATGGCGGGCTTCTACTGTACTGGGTAACCTATGCATAAATGGTACGTGAAAGTCGTCTTGGACATGGCTGGTTGAAAGGCTTTTCAACAATTCACTTGCAAAAGATATAGCAAACATTTATCACAGATGGCAACTTCACAACTGCAGTTCACAGGGAAAGTAATATACAAACTATGAATTATACTCACAAATTTGCAGATGAAAGCATCCATTCTTTCCTTCACCATTGCCGGAAGGACACAAATAGCAGCAGTGAGCATCACCTCTGAAAAAAACCGTGAGTTGCACTGTTTCAAAAAGTACTTAAATGCAAAAGCTACAAGCTGGATTCAAACTGCCATTTTAGCAACTCACTAGAAACATAGAGGCTGTAATGGTGTACATGACTGACTATCTTTTATGGGGTAGTCATGGTAACTACACTCAAACTTAGGAAGTATGCAGGGTCACCCAGCCAAGCGAAATTCACAGTCACGTGCACCACAGACCAGCTGGATACCTAATGTGAAGTGAGAAGGAGTAGACGTGCTTACTTACATCTACATTACTACACAACTAGTTTGTGTATTGCTATGGTGTTTAAGCAGCAGAACCTAATTCCCATTGGGGATAGCACTGCAAGACATAATATAACAAAATTTTATCGTACCTTTAGAAGATGCAGTTTACATCTTCGTGCTTTCAGATGTGAAAAAAATTTTGGCACGAATTTTAATCCTTGCCATTGCCAAATGTAGAATGCACAGAAATAAATTGAAAACTCAAGAAAAGTATTGGAAAACACAGTGGCACCCATCTTGCCTGCTACGACCCCTTTAAAAAGACTAAAGAAATCACTTTGAACTGTATGTAAGAATGTTAAATTACCTTTTTTTATTAGTGGAGGTAGGCATTTTGTGAAATGGGAGTATTGAATTCATTCATGCAAAAATCCCATTGCAGTTTAGAAATTTTCAAAAACCGACCTCTAGTAATATTTGAGAAGAAATGAAATTCACCCACATTCAGCCGCGATACTAAAACACGGAAGAGCGTCACTGCCCTACTTCGTCAAGAATAAGTGAGCATCATTATATCGACCACCAACCAACTTCGTTGTGTGGGCGTGCAGGCTGTGCTTGCAATTAAACGCACATGGCACACAACAAATACAGAACTTTGCCTCTTCTGTAATCTTTGTTTCCAACATTCTGGTCTTTTGCTTGTGCTCATCTGTGCTTCAGTTTTGGTTCCATCATTGAACAAAACTTATTTTCTTAAATTTTATTTTATTGGTTGAGCACAGAATGAACTGTATTTCAACCTAGCTTTAGCTGAGAAGTTCAAGCAGTGGTGAATGTATTGCACAATAGAGGCAGTTTAAGATCTTCAGCAGCTGAGATATTTAAGCAATTTTTATTGCTTCTGTACATGAGCTCTTGAAATAAATTGATCTCTGTAATAGCTACCTGTAATCACGTCGTTGGCACTTAATGCCAGTTTCTAGGAGTGTGACATTGCATTTTCAAAACAAGTGCATATAGTGATAGACTAATCGAACGCATGCTCTGAGTCAACCAATGTAGAACTGTGCAAACAAATCTTGCCTAATACATTCAATTTACAGCACCCAATTTGCTTGACGTAAAATCGGAAAGAATGGCGCTACTGGAAGCTAGATACAAAAGAAAGGTGGTAATGTTTAGCGTAGAAATGTTTGAAATTACCCTCGGATGCATCTTCAGAGGCATCGACAAGAACAGCATCGAGGTCTTCCAGAAAGTTTTGCATGTGACGTTTCTGTCTGGCTATTTTTACTATTTTTCCTGAAGCAGGCCCCAAGAATTCTTCCAGTTTCTCCATTATGGGCACTTTGGTAAGCAACCTGAATTCAGCTGCACCTATAAAATTTTCATAAGGCATTTTAATGACGGTAAACCCTATAGACTTACTTGCATCTGCGGTACAACATTGCACAAGGTCACAGCACTGCAAAACGTGTAGTCAGGTTCACGATTACAGTAATATGAATAAAAATGCTGAAGATGATGTTAATCAGTTTTATGGGCTCTTGCAATGTGGCAAGACGGTTACTGTTACAAAAACAAAAATGGACAACCACACATTTGTAGCACCAAGCTACAAAAAACTTCATGGATTCCTCAAACATTTCCATGGACAGAACAAAGCTTTCATCCTAAAAGATACACGAGGATTTCGGTTGAGCTTCGTGCTACAAATGCATAATATCTTTCCCTTTTAAGGAGTTGCAGAAGTGCTCAGATACGTGTGCAGTTAAAAAATATTAGGAAATGAGACTGTGCACCAGGTTATGAAAAAGGCTTTGAAGCATCATTTTCATACCTTGCAACAGTTTTTCTGAAATGGGACATACTTTCTAAGTTTTGGATTTGCAGTGCCATCCACAGCACCATGGTGCTATGGATGTGAGATAACTGCTAGCGAATGCATTTGAGCTGAGTATATTTATGGTTCCTTGGAACATACCAGACATTTGTTATTAGTGTGCTCAACTAACCTTGTTACTGTCTAAATTTTCTTTCTTTCTGCCGGTCTTCTTAATACCAGCTTTTTGCTGCGTCTCTTGCAGCACACATAGAGGAACTCTGAGTGCTGAAGAGAAAAAGGTAAGCCGTAAACTTTGCCCCTTGTTTTTTTTTTTTTTTTCCCCAAGCTGATGGTTTTTTTAGCATGAGCTCCGGCTACTGCTCTCGAAAATACGTGTTTGCATTCTCCTTTCTATGCAAGTAAGACGAGCCATAGCATTTGCATTCGTGTTCCCGAAAATTGTTGCGTGCCAAGGTAAGGCAGTTTTTGTAATGTTCTCGCTAGCAACCATTTACCAAGTGACGGAGAAGCTTATGTTACACGCTGAAGTCACCTTTATGCAATTAACTTCATCACAGCTAATTGCGTGTGCCTATATTTCGTTGATGTGTTTTGTTTATTATGTTTGGGTAACGGCACATGCTCAATTAGAAGCAAGTGCATGCCATCGGTTAGTGGGATGACTTGCGCATGACTGCGTACATTTTTCAAGCATGCGATGTGCTCAGCACATGCAATGAAACGTAGGCACACACAATTAGCTGTGATAAAGTTCGTTGCATGAAGGTGGCTTCTGCATAAGTGTATGAGTCGCCTTAACTTGGTAAACAGCTGCTAGCGGAAACATTGCAAAAACTGCCTTGCTTTGGCATGCAACAATTTATGGGAACACGAATACAAATGCTATTGCACGTCTTACTTGCATAGAAAGGAGAATGCAAACACGTATTTTGAGAGCAGTAGCTGGAGTTCGTGCTGAAAGGCCATCAGCTTGAAAACAAAATAAAAATCAAGGGACCAAAGTTTACGGCTTACCATTTTTCCTTACATTCAGAGTTCCTCTCTGTGTGCTGCAAGAGACGCAGCAACACGTTAGCATTGCGATTATGGGCCAATACACGCCTCATGTCGATATGCCTTACATATACATACGTCTATGTAACAAACCTTCTTTCAAATTTTTTTGGGACATGTGCTAAATGTGCATATATTTACAGCAACCAAAGGAATAAAGCCAGTTGATAGTTTGCGCTCTTTCCGTTTACGCTTTTTTACTTCCTGTGTTTGTTCGATTGTATGTGCAACATTACAAACCACAGACATGCACCAACTCGCCCAGCAAGAAGTTGTTCTTAGTACTGGGATGTTCCTTTTTTCTTTCTGCACCTTCACCACTAAATGAAAAGCAGCCACTGTGGTGCTGTGAGCACAGTTTGAATATGTTCTACTTTTTAGTGCTCACTGAAAAACAACAGTGCATACACACTAAGCCCTTGTGGTGCCACAGGCACACATATGGGCTGTTGCACCCCCATCACCCATAAGCAAGCACAAATTATTGTTTTAGCATATTGCGGGACTTTTTTCCCTATAGCAGGTGTTCTCTCTTCTGTGAAGACCATGAACGGCACCATATCAGGAGATCAAAAACGAAGCACTGATGCAAGATAGCTGCTATAGAGCACCTTCATTTAGCGACCAAAAGAGGAAAACTAAGCTGTTCCATGCACCTCAACTTTTTTTGTGAAGGGACACCACCTTTTAAAGATTAAGATGGAAGAAGAAAACAAGACAAAGCTCACAACACCTAAGCGAAAATCACCACAGCCATGTTGTTGGCATGTTGGCGTTCCTCTTACACTGCTCCTCATACTCACTAAAACCGAATGACACTGCTTGGTTGTTCCCTTTGTAAACGGAATGACCTGCAGGCTCACAACACATGTTCAACATCACCTGCTGCACACGACTCAGCTAACTAGAAAAAAAGAATGGTGCAGCACATGCACTTTACATGCTGTCTTGCAGCGCACAAGCATTTTGGACTGCGAACAATGCTTCTTAGTGATAATGCATCGTCACATATGAAGCTCTCCCTTAGTTTCATGGAGGTATTTAATGACCGAAAACGTAGTGGATTCTGACCTTCTTGGTAGACTCACTTGATGGTGTGAAGGCAGTGCAGCTTTCTAACATTACCTTTCCTCACATCATGAATACGTATTTATGTAATAAAGTGACGTTGCTATTTTTTAATTTTTACTTTTTTAATGAAAATGCAATGATTCCAATCAGAAGCAAAGTTAAGCCTGCAGATTTATCATCACACAGGGACCTTGAGGGCGAGCAGGCATTTCACTATTGAATGTTGCATCGGCTAATCATGTGTAACTGCCTGTCCCAATTTAGAATAATGGCTTATAGAACAGGAGGAGCCATGTTCAATCTGAAATTCTTGCAGAAGCTATCTTTTTATTGTCAATGACTGATTTCGCTTCACTGTGGTCCTTAAAAGCAGGCATTTATTAGACAAGCTTTCAGTGCAATCAATTCTGCAATAATATGTGAACTCACATAGCCAGTCCCCGCTACATCAGCCAAGTTAGGAAATCTGGTGATCAAAGCCCGTGCTGCCTCTGTGTACAATTTCCCAGGGTACCTAGCAGGAAAAAATATTTACAAAAGCAAGAATGTAAGTTACTCACTAGCAGACCAAAGCTTTATCGAGAGATCGATAAAGAAGAGTATGAGGGCAAGAGCCCCTTTGATATGCAAAGAATAAAAATCGCAACAGTTACAATTGCAATGGCATTGCATTTCTAGAAAATAGGTTGCCTTTAGCCAAGTTTCTTTGTGGGTAATAACTGCAGAAAGTATGGCTAGAACAAAACATCAGAAAGGCATTTTTGGATAAGTAATTGATTGATATCTGACGTTTAACGTCCCAAATCACCATATGATTATGAGATACGCTGTAGTAAAGGGTTCCCGAAATTTCGACCACCTGGGGTTCTTAACGTGCACCGAAATCTGAGTACACGAGCCTCCTGCATTTTCGCTTCCATCGAAAATGCAGCCGCCGCAGCCGGAATTCCATCCTGCGACCTGCGGGTCAGCAGCCGAGTACCTTAGCCACTAGACCACCATGGCGGGGCATTTTCAGATAAGTAGAAATCCAGTGTATGTACAGTTGACTCCCGATAATTCGAAGTCGCTTAATTGGAATTTTCGGTTAATTAGAAGTCAAGAGGTGTTCCCGTCAGTTTTGTATGCAACACCATAGAAAAAAATGCTCAATAATTCGAAGTTGAAAGCCCACAAGATTGGTTAAATAGAAGTTATTTTTTAATCTAGAGCCTCGAGGCAACCGTTAGTTTCAATAAAATGCGCAATTTTTCAAGTGCCAGAACAACTACCGCACTGCTGTCGTCACCATCGTAGCTGTCCGCAGCGCACTGTTGTGGACATCGTCGTGTGCGCAGGGCCACAGTGCATGAAGCGGCAAGATTGTTCAGTCAGCACCGGCGTGTCGAACGTCGAGCTATCCCTTTCACTGTCAGTCTTGTTCTCTCGTCTCTGCTTGTGTTTCGTTGACTGTGTCAGCTGCGCGTCGCAAGTTATTTCCTCGTGTTCGGCTGGCCACGACGTTGAATAATGGCCAAAACGCGGCTCGTACCGAACACTTGATCTGGCGATGAAAGAAGTCCTGCAAGAAGTAGAGCAGGGGAGGCCCTTGCCAAGCAAGACATTGCACGGAAGTACGGCATTAAGCCTAACATGCTCTCGAATTTTATAAAAAACAAGCAATCAATAATGGATGCTTTTGCAAATTACAAGTTTAAAATGTCACGGAAGCGAATGCGCACCGGCGCCTACCCGGATTTGGAGAAGGCGGCTGCTGATTTGGATCAGAGAGGCACGCAACAACAAACTTCCTCTCAGTGGTGAGGTCATTCCAGCGAAAGCCTCATCTCTTGCGTTAATGTTGGACATCAACGACTTCGCTGCATCGGACGGATGACTGACGCGCTTCAAACAGCGCCATGACCCGATTTTCAAGAGCGTGTGTGGAGAGAAGGCGTCAGTCGACCAGGAAACATTTGCAGCATGGAAAGCAGAGAATCTTCGCGGGTACCTTGAGGAGTATCAGCCGGAAGACATCTTTATCGCAGACGAACTGTGCTTTTTATCGGTTGCTACCAGACAAGACTGACGTTTAAAGACGACGACTGTGCTGGCGATAAACGTAGTAAGGAAAGGGTGTCTGTTATGATCGCCGCAAACTGACTGGCACTGAACGATGTCGCCTTCTTGTGATCGGGAAGGCCGCTAAGCCTAGGTGCTTTAAAGGCGTTCAGGACCCTTCCTGTCGACTATGCTTCTAACAGAAAGACGTGGATGACGTCCGACATTTTCAGGGACTGGATAAGGAAACTGGATCGGAAGTTCGCATCATCGAACTGCAAGGTGTTGTTCCTTGTCGACCAATGCAGTGCCCACATGGACGTACCAGCCTTGAGTGCCATCCATCTTGCGTAATGCCCGCAAACATGACATCTGTGTTGCAGCCCATGGACCAGGGCATAATCAAAATGTGAATGTCCTGTACAGGAAGCATCTCATCGAGCCGCATGATTCTGTGCATGGATAAGTCCTCGCAATACGAGGCGAGTTTAATTAGTGCCATCCACATGCTAGCGCGAGCGTGGGGGCTGCGTGAAGAATGAGACCATCGCCTAACTGCTCAGGGCCTGTGGTTTCGTGGCAAATTCTTCGGGAGAGGCTTCTTGTCCGCCGGTGGAATGCGAAGCGAGCTTGACGACAGCATTGTTGACGCCGCTCTCGGTGACAGCAGCTTTGACGTCGTCCTCGGTGACCCCTGCTTTGAAGATTATGTCGCCGTGGACAGCACAGTCAAAACGTGCGGTGCACTGACGGACAGCGAGATTGTGCAGATTGTTCGGCCCCACGAAAGCGTTCATCAAAGCGACGACGAAGATGACATTGAAAGCAAGCCACAACCGAAGGCTGCCGATGTAGCTGCGGGCCTCGCTCTCGCGCAGCGGTTTTTCACTTGGGAGAACAACGCTAAAGAAGCACTTGGGCACATCTACGCCTTCCAAAACCTGCTTTCCACTGCTAGATTCGGCAAACAGAAGCAGACGAAGATGACCGACTACTTTTCGTAAAGAACTGCCGGCTTTGAAACCTAATAAAGATGCCATGTTTTTTGTGATTTCTGCCTAATTGGAAGTTCGTTTAATTCGAAGTTTTTGCGGTTCTCGGGAACTTCGTATTAACAAGAGTCGACTGTACCAACAATGCAACAGGCATTGAAAGGCATCATAGAAGCATCTATATTGTTCGTATACCTGTTGTTGGGTCTTATACAAAGTTTTCAAGAGTCATCACAGTTTTCTGTGCTGGCTACCACAAGGCAGGCTGAACCATGATCTTTTAGCTCATTAAAGAATGTCAGTACAGATATGGAGGGGGGCACTGGCACTACTTTGATGCCACTGTTTTCTACTCCTTGCATTTGAGCGAGACTTTATGCAGCATCCAACCAGCTGGTACCTTGAAGATAGTGACCACAATGATGTAAACAAAAACAATATATATTTAATTCACGGGAGGAAACAAGTGGGCATTGTGGACTACTCCATGGTTTGTCACCAAGGGGTCATGCTTCATTGAAGCTTCCTTCAGCTGCACAGATGGCACTATGACATGTCAGATATTTTTTCTAGCATTTGAGTGCTTTTTCTGCAATTTTTTTGTTTATTCACCATGGATGTCCCCCCCCCCCCCCCTTTTTTTTTAACCCACGAGAGCGGGGTAAAAGATGAATGTGAAGAAAGTTTCAAAGCACTTTCAAACAGGGATATTGCACAGTATCTACGTAAATATTACTCACATGTCGTATAAGTACAAGTCATGGTGAAGCCACTGTAGTACTCGAGAGCGACCTACGAAGTACTCTGCCCTGGCTGGTGGCATTTTACCATCCAGGCAATGTCTGGTGGTACATCTGGGAGGCAGTATGCACCGGTCCGTGCTGGCTTGTGACGGCTGTGCAGACTCTTCCAGAACATCTGCTATCCTGTAATAGCAACACAGAAACTGCATTTTGTCAAGCTGTTATGAAAAACCACCTCACCCTTTTTTTGTTACAACTACCAAGCTAAGAGGCTTATCCAATTGAGAGGTCTGTTTTAAATGAAAACTTTAGCCACCGTTTTTCTCAAAGCAGTGTGCAACAAGCAGCTTGTAAGTGTATTGCTAAAGATGCAAAACTACTCACCGGACTTGGCTGGTCAGTCGGACTTTTATTCTCGATTTATTTTCGATCACGTCCACTCTGTAATGTCGACAAAAACGTCGAAGTCTTCGTCGAAACGCTGGAAAAATAAGAATGCCAGAACTCAGAAGGGCACTACATAACACACGGATAAAAAATTTGGAAGTGTCATGGTTGCAATGTTGGCCAACAAAGACCTGCTGTTGCCACAAGCATTCGTGCTATTTACATGTCCCGAATTCCCGCCACAGCAAGTGAAAAGCGCAACATTTAACTGTATTTAATAAACACACTAAATAAATTTGACTACTGCCAGCGTCGGCTACACATACACGTGCAGCCTCGCTAGATGCCGAACACTACTGGAATCGACACCTAGCGCGATCTCGAAGTAGGATTCCCTACTCAACAAAAATACCTTCCACGTTTTCTACGATTAAAGAAGTGAGGGGTAAATTCGGTGCAGCAATGATTGTCATCGAGGCTTAAATTGGGCGAAATTTAGCAATAACATGTAACTTAGCGCTGTCGGGGTTTTCTATAGAATGGACGAAGCAAAAAGATGCAACACAAAGCTACAGTAATCGATGACAAACGCTGTGGCAACCACTGCAGCACGACGACTGTAGAAATATATAGAAAGGAAGGACTCACCGTCAAGCCTATGGCAGAGGCGTCAACTTCTGAGAAACATGTCCAACCCTTTCAAGTGTTCAATTAAATCCCGCCCCGTCCACGGCTCGTCGAAAGCGACGGCGACATCTGTCGCCGTATGTAACGAGGCACTTCGATTGCATGGGGCGACAGCGGCGCAAGACAAAGAATCGTTTTTAAGCCAGCCGCGGCACATGCACTCGCTCAAAAATTCATGGCCCCGCTACGCACGTGCCTCCTCGTTGCAGTTGATGTTGATGGCGCAGCGGCGGCCGATGGATGGATGGATTGATATGGCTGTACCCTTTAGATCGGGCGGTGGCTGACGCACCTAGCCGGAATACTTAGTGAACCACAAACTAGAGTTATTTTTTTTTTTCTTTAAATAGTGAAAGTTAAGGTCTGGTACTTTACAGTGACAGCGACGTCACACGGCCATAATTTTTTTAAAGTATGTTTTAGTTTAAAAATAAACAGACAGTTTCTTATTCCAACCGTTCCAACCATAATGCTGTCTAAGGTGCCTTGAAGTGTTACTATTTGACAACCGTGCTATTTGACCAACCTTCTCGTAAGCGTTTTTTTATATGGCGCCTGCACACATTGAATTTGGCATGATCATGGGCACGCTGTACCACAGTATTAAATACAAATCAGAAGCAGCAGTAGCAGTAGTGCTAATACGACTGCTGATTGAATTATGGTCCCTGGCAGTATATTCTAGGGGCCACAATTCACTAATAGATCTACTGATTTTTTGAAATTTCCGCCGATTCAGTGTACTGCTGTTCGGTCTTTTTTTTTTACAAAAATGAAAGGAACTTCACTTTTTTTACTAAGTATTAATTAAGACATTAATGTGTTACTACCAGTCAAACAAGAATTTCTTTCATGGTAAATTCTCAAGCAAGCGCTACTTTTGATTGGAGTCATACACCTTCATACAGTAATTTTACAGGAAGCTGCTCTATGTTATGAGCAAATATCGGGAAGTAATGAGACAGCGATATGAACGCACACCACACCCAAAATCCACGGAACCACAAAAACAAATCTGGCTCTCGGGCAAGTATCGTCTCTGGAATAAAAGAAATGCGTGCCACTAACCCCATCGAGTAGCATGTTGTATGAGCAATTTCTCTCGGCGACAAAGCCAAGGCACGCTCTATCACTGTAGTGATTTGAGCAGTCTGGTCTGCTGATCGAGATATTTATCTTATCGCTGCCTAGCTCCTTGTCCTCTCTGAAAGCTTCAGCTAGCCGCTGGCTCTGAAGCCTAAAATATTGCACCTGAGTCCACAGAGAGATCAGGAACTTCAGTAGGACGATATCTGCTTTCTAATGGTTATTAAAGCTGTTATTTGCAAAGATACAGGACGACAT
>WOVY01000712.1:0-311694 GCA_013436015.1 Rhipicephalus annulatus
TTTGGCTCGAGTCAGCGTTACTATATTCGTACAAGTTCCTTTGTTTTATAGAAAAAATATAATTTTCCTCCAATTAGTCTGTGAGGAGAACAAATATGATTTTATTATGGCAGTTGAACAACCACAGCCTGTAAAGCGTATCCTTATCGACGTGTGACGTGCAGCACAACTATTTATTTGCTTTAACCACTTGCAAATAATTGAAAAGTGAATAAATGAATGCAATTTTGTTAATAATTGTGTAACCAATCTCGACGCCTACATGCTAACCACCAATGTTGACCACAACTTTGAATTACAATGTTTAAAAAGTAACAGAGTGGAATAACCCCCCTCATGAGGACTACTTGAAAGTACTACGCGCTGTTTTCAGACACCTACAATCCCACATATATATTCGGAAATGCCTTGTCCTGTCGTTTGTATGCTATAAAAGTTTTATGGAGTCTATCTTTAAGACAGCGTCCCATCTGATCCATGTAGCTCCTGCTGCATATGAGTGATTGTGTACATCATACCTTCAACACAGGCTACATACTTCTGTCTGTGATGAGTGCGGCAGTGTTTCCTTCCTTTTATCTAATCGATGAATCTGCGTAGATCAAAAAGTTTCGGGGGCCATAAACACTACTTCAACTTCAGCACTTTCTCTTTATTCTCTAGTAGATTTTGTGAGAAACACTGTGCATGCTAAGTCCGACAGCCATCTTCTTTTCTTGCAGCTCTTCAAACGGTCTGTAGCTTCTTTCTTCGCCTAGGATGCCTCGCATGCCTCAGCAAATCCTCGGCCAGAGGCAACTCGTCTTGAGTTGAACCTGAAGTATGAAGTCTGGACGCTTACTTGGAAATTGCATCGACCACCTTGTGTTGAAGTGATCCATACAAAGCACTCTGCAAGGCCATGTGCATGACCACCCTCTTGGCCCTTTTGGTGTGCCCCAATGAGAAAGGCTGCAGTGGCTTTCATGGACGAGACTTATACCACGGACTTGTGCACCATTTTGTAAAAAGCTGGGTTAAGTGCAGGGGTTCGATTGTGAAACATTCGGGAATCTCATGTGTTGCCAGAAGATGCTGGAGCCTATGCTGCGAAACCTTCATACTGAGCCTGACAATCGACTTGCAGTCCAAAGATTCAACCAAATAAACAGTAAAAAATTATCCACATAGCAAGAGATTGTACAGCACTGAAACCTAGCAATCTGTTATTATTGTTCCTTTAAATTGTGGTGAAGTGCCGCTCTCTAAGAATTGATACAGTGCTCGATTTATTACTAACACCCTGCCGTTACAGATACACCTTTATTGACCTGGCCAGGAAAGACAGGCTCAAGTAACAGCGCGAGAAACACTTACAAACACCTACCAGTGACATTTAACACTTTCCAGGGAAGGATACTGTCAAAGAAATTCGATAGCATCCTTGACGCAAAGCAGTACATCCTTTGCGCTGGCAGGCTGTTTATATTTCGTTGTATTCCTTTAATTACTTGTACTTCGCATGTGCTGAAAGAAAAATTATTATTAAAAGGTTGATGACTTCTAGTGCTGTAAGATCCTTCAGCTTTTTATATGATTGCTTTGTTTTTCACCAAGCAGAATTAATAGGCAGGGAATATAGTGCCGTGCCCACTTTGAAGCTTTCTTAGAATGTACTTCAACTTCTTGAAATAGTGTACCTGCCTCTTGAATGAGGCTCGATTAAAATCTTGAACTTGAGGTGGTTTCTCAGTGATTAACACTCATATTGTTGGTATGAACCTTTTGCTTGGAAGCCATTGCTGCCTTTATTTCACGGTATTCAAAAGTGGTTAAAAGGTGGAACATGCACTCGCCTTTGCAGAATGCTCTGTGGCAATTGACTCATCTCAAACGAGGTGGACTTCGCATTCTCCGAGTAAACATCCCATATTAGGATTTTAAGATGCACGTTTCACTCAAGATGTGTTGTTCGTAGCTGTGAGTTTGCTTACGTATGTGATGGATCCTAGGCGTGAAGAGGAGTGGCTGGCCGCATCGAAGGTCCGAGAAAGGAATAAGGCAACTGTGCATGTGCAGTGCCTCTCGCAGACTCAAGGAGGTAGGCAGAAAGTGTTTAAGTACAGGCAGTGTTCTTGCCTGTGCAAGTCCACCTCTTGAATGAACTAAAAAAACGGCAGCCCTAGAAGTGTGTAACATGTATTAAACACATGGTGAACAGAATGCTTTCAACAAAGAAATTTGCACCTAAAATTTCATTTAGTTCTTTCATAGCGAGGGTCTCATTCCTGTAGACGTAATGCCTTTAGGTAGTGTAGGAAGGCTTATTGTCAGCTACTAACGCGTAGATAGATCACGTGCTGCAAACCGTGCCCACTACCCCTCCTAGGTTTACGGGCTCGGAAACACAAGATAATGTCGACAAGAGGACAGCCGCCACTTTAGCTAACTGATAAGAGCATTGAATGCATTATCCGAAGGTTGTAGGTTCAGTCTTTGCAGATGGAAAGTTGTGTGTTTGTCCACCTTAACTTCTGGACATTTTTATCGTAATTGCAGTGCTATAGTCAAAAAGCTACTGATGACGTCTCCTATATTTTTCATGGGCTGATTGCCTGTTCTCTTGAAGAACTGTATATACATCTGCACTGCTTTGTAATAAATTTCAGTTGCGAGATGGTGCTTAATCTTTGTATCTATTGTACGTCCAATTGAATTTGCTCAGAGCAGCCTTTGCAGGCGAGTTAACTTGTGGGATAGATATGTGGGGGCACGGTTGTTGTGTACAAAATACCAACAAGTAATATAGGCTGAAACACACTTAAAATCAACTTTACAGTGCTCTTCGTACCATTACTTGCAGAACACCCATTTGGTTTCTCTCTAAACAACCCACTGCCTTCTACGTCATAAGTTTGTGTTGGCTTCCACAACCCTCGCAAGTGCTCTCCTAGCAAACTTCTTCAAATGAAGAGGGGGCAGACTTACATGGGAGCACAAAGGCTGATGTCCTTGCTTTGGCTGCGGATTTTATGGGTCATGCATATTTACATCTCAGAGGCAATTATTGCTGCACCCAGAAAGCCTTCATTGAAGAAAGTTGTCTGTGCGGTCACCACGTTCATCCAGTTTTGTGTTCCTGAAGCCAGCTATGTTCGCATGAAAACCACGTTACGTCGTCCCACCTCACTTGTTTAGCGCCCTCTGAAACCGAAATCTAGACTGAGCACTGTAAAACCTTTTTCTAGGTAACTAACTGTTCAATCCATGATGAGTGTGTCATTACCTACTCTTTGCAACAGAAAAAAATGCTATGCGAAAGTATTGTGTGAGTGCTCAGACTGTGTCAATGAAAGATAATGCTCATGCCGAAGGGTCAGTGGATCAGACAGGAACCTTACACAATGATACACTCTGTGAGCACTATTGCAGTCTATAAACAGATGTTTATTAGTTTTTCGGAATCCTTGCGTGGGTTGATGGGTTAGGCCCACTTTTGAAGACAGTGTGTTTCTTGCACTTAGTCCAGGTTAAAGGGACAGGGAGATAGTAGAGGTGGGGGATATGGCAAGGTCCGCTGATGCATGTGCAAGCGTGCTATCGTTGCGCCATTGAGAGAAAGAGCATTCATTCTCTTTTGGTGGGATTTAGAGATGCGAGCAGTTAGGCTGCATCTTTTTCGTTTCGCTTATCCCAATAATTTTGTTCTGGTGCATAATTAGATGCTTTTATTCTGTTTTTTTTTCTGTGTACGGCTTACTCTTGCTGTAACTAGATAGACAGGTGAACTGAAAAATTATGGTGTTGCAACGGTTTGTTATTGGAAAATAGCACAGTACTTAGTGAAATACGTAAGGATGCGTACCATCTGGGAACAAAATTGAGGACAGAACAGAAAAGGCGTCACTCGCAAATAATTTTATGCTTGGAAAATCAGCGAAATATATAAGCGTAGCAACCATGAGCGTGCACATTGCCTCAAAAGCTACTCAAAATCATGCAATATGACTGACAACAAAAGAATGATGACAAAAAACCCACTAAACAAAAAAGATTTTAAGAAACGAAAATTCCGCACCTCGCACAGCAACAATTGTAACACCAACATCCGTATCTTCTTTCTTTACAATGCAGAATGCTTCCATACCTTCACATTCTAAGATATCAATACTGTTTTCAAGGACAGATACACTGGAAAACCTAGCCTCACAGTTGCCAAAACCACAATGTGCTGGCAAATATGCCAAAAGTTTATTTTTCCCAGGAAGTTCTTGCTCCCTCAATCTGTCCCTCATGCACCGGCAGATTTGCCTGCACATTGTGGTTCCTGCTAGTGTGAGGCTAGGTTTTTCATTGTATCCCTTTTTGGAAAGAGTAATGACACCTTAGCACGCAAAATTATGGAAGCATACTACATTGAACAGAAGAGAGATATGCTTGTTATTAATAAATCTGTTGCTCTGCGTGGTGACAAATTGATTTCTTCGGAATCATTTTTCGTTTTGAGGCTTCTTTGTCATATTTTTTTTGTTGTCATTCTTATCGCGTGGTAATTTATTAGCATGTGGGCAAGGTGCGTTCACAAGGTTGCTACGGTTATATATTTCGTTGATTTCCGAGAATAAATTTAGTTGCAAGTGGTGCACTTTCTGTTCTGTCCTCAATTTTGTTCCCCGATGGTATGCATCTTTTTAGAATTAAGTAAGCATGTACCAACTAGCCTGACAAAATAATTTATAGGGTGGCGGTCTACTCGGGCAGCACCTGCTTTGCATGTTATTCACTGTTTGCTGAAGTTCTACGCTCAGCCTATTGATGTGAATTGTATTGTGTTAGAAAGCTTACAACCTTCGTTTTTTAAGCACAGCTACTATTGTTGCCTAGTCCGAAGCGGTTTTTTATAGCGCTCAAAACAGTGCGAGCAAAGACCAGTGTTTTTGCTGCAAAAGCCTCCATTGCACTGGAAGTGTGGCAAAACTGTTTAACATAACCAAATAAAATTTCCTGAACCTCTTCATAAAGCATTATGCAAGGTTTTTATAAAGAAACGTAGCCAGTAAAGCAATCAAAAAGTCATGCAGGCTTCAATCAATACGAGCAGAACATTGTAGGTTTAAGAGTTAATGACTTTTTTCTTTTTTGTGTAGAACGACAATATTGAATGGGTTGCCAGGCTACAAGTTACCTAATGTCTATGCGAAGTTGATTAGCATTCTCACGAATGCCTCATGAATAATAATGTTTCAGTTCACAAATTTATGGATCCAGTTGTTCAGACACTACCGTCGCGGTGGAAAAAGTGTCCAAGATGGAAATCTGAAATTTTCACTATTGAAGCAGCAAGCCTTTCTATGCAGAGAACTTTGCCATAAGTTAATTAGAAAAATGTAAGATAGTGAATTTAGCTCATTTTTTCTGCTTGCCAGGTTTGTGCAAATTTACTTTTTTTCTTTATTAGCTAATTCACAATTATCGCACATTGGCAGGACTATGTCATGCTTTGCAATTACCAGTGCTCACTAACTTTGTGTAGCACCGCTTGAATAAAAAGATTTTCAACAAATAATAAATATTGCAAACATTTTTTGGTGGTGGCGTCATCTCTCAAAAGAACCATGTAGTTATCTTGTGTCAGTTCTGACGTTTGTCAAAAGTAATACCGCTAGACATGACCATGGTGCCGAAACACGTATGGGTTATTTCTCCAAATTTCAGACTTCAGTGTCTAGCCCAGTGGGGTAAATTTTGTGGCTACGTGTCCAATACACAATGTAGCCCCAAGAGGCTGCTGAAAAAAGAAAGAAAGAGACGGAGTTACAGAAAAAAAAGAAGGAAACAAAGCGTGCAACATTACTGACCAAGGGATTTGGCAAACGTGCTGAGGATTTCAGGACCTGTTTGGCTGCTCGCCTTTGTAGCCAGGGGACTGCAGAAGCGTTTCTGAAGTACACAGAGAACTTGACCTTGCCTTCATTTATTTTTGAGACTTGTGGGACATAACATTGTGGTATTTCCTTCGCGGGGAGGTGAGGAATGTTTGGCAGTGTGTGTCCCACGTGACACTGATTGAAGGGTAGTAAAAAGATGTACATTTTCTCGAGACTAGTCTGCACATGTGTAAGGGTGGTGACATGACGCGCGTCACGTTTTTTTTCTACTTGAGAGAGAAAGGGAGGACACAAGGCCAGGCAGCCTATAGAAATCCTGCACAGATTGGCAACAGTTGCCTACAGAGAGGTAGCTTGAATTGTCTGCAAATCATTCCTAAAAAAATACTAAGCCAACGAGATTTTTTAACCAGTGAATAATGAAGAACTTCAGCGGCTACGGACCCCCAGTTTCGATTTCGATGACCTTCATAGAGGTGCTTTTTAGACTTGAAAAAAGCCCATTGACAAGTTTGTGCATAGTTTGCAGGCAAGTTGGAGGAAAACAATCTTGCATGTGCGCAGTAACTTTATTAAAAACTTTGAGGTAATGAGCTACATTTCTCTGATAGCAGCAAATAGTGCGCACGGTGGCGTAAGCTCTATAGCGTACCCAGCCACGCGCAGCAAAACAAATGTCAAGTGCCTTGACGCCTTCTAAAATTTGGAAACTTTATTTTCAGTATTCAAATTTTTCATAAAGTGTGTTTGTAAGCGTAATACTTACTCTCAAATTGCGGTAACACATGTATTGCGAATGATCATTGTGTTCTCGAAGATCATTGATGTGATGCCATTTACTTGTAGTGGGCAGTGACTGGTCTAGCAGAGAGGTAGCAGGAAGAAAGATTGAATTTCATGAAATAGACAAGACGGTACCATTTACATCTAGCAAAACTAAGCATTGGCAAATAATCTGTTCACTCATGTAGGTCATGTTATATCTTACTTTCTAGGCCAGAGGCCTTCACTGACCATAGCGGGACATGACGCAATCACTGTCAGCATCGGCCACCATAGACACCTAGAAATTGAGACGTTCACAGAAAAACGTAGAATCACTCAAGCGTATTTCTTCAATGAACTTCTTCGAGTGCTCACTTGGTGCAGCCGATATGTGTGAGCAACCTATTCCCCTGCACCTCTCAAATGGCAAATGCAATGTCAAGTCTGGTTTGCAGCTTCCACTCGCTAAGCCAAGGATCCCAATCAGCTAGCGTTCTATCCAGACACTTAAGATGGTAAAAGCACAAAGGGGGTGGGAAGAAGGGAGGCAATTTCAAGTTCGAAACAAAAAAATTGGAACATTGAAAAAAAAGACTGTGCGTGGGTTTTCGCGATAACCATATCACATGCTAGTGCTATGAGTACTCACATAGGTGAGCACTAATGAAGCAATCGTTTCGTGTGATCACTTTGTATACCACACCACTGCGCTGCTGTTCTAAAACTGGAATGCAAATATCTGCTGTACCGTGTGCACAAACTAATCAGATTCTAATAGGTCTACCATTGTATTCGTGAAATACCAGTAAGTGCGCAGGTGGGGTGTGAAACCTCTTTCCAAAAAAGACTCCCAAGATACCATATGCCTTTGTCTCTGAGTATTTGCTGAAGCAGCGAGCCTTTTATGCTTCTCGGTCGACTGTATTCCCTCGCCAAAAGCTTTCTGCACCTTATGCGGTTTGTCAGGTTCTCGGGATCTGCCCAATTTAGACCTAGCGGCGATGTCACTTGGTGACGTCGTGATTTTTAAAATTTTCGTGATCTATGATGTCAACCAATGATTTTATTTAGCACTTGTGTACAAAGCGACAGGTACTTCTTGCGCTTGATAAGGCCTCTATACTTTCCCGACCATGTGTACTATGCTGTTTATTTTGTAGGAGTGCGCGAATATGATTAACTTTTAACACTGAATATAATACTGCCTAAAGCATATCAAATTAATACTCCCATTTTGGATTAAAAATCTGCCTGAATGTGGAATCATCAGATTCGTTGTTCAAAGTTCAGCGGGTCCAATTTGCATCTGTCTTACAAACTAATTGCAGTGCGAGCAAACTCGTTTTATAGCTGAAAGAATTGACTCTCATATTTTTCACTAAATCTTAGCACTGCACTCGTGTATTTAAGTGCGAGACCGCCCAATAAGTGTAAATGTTGCACTGCTTGGCTTCATCTTTCTCTCTGTCGGATCACCACGCTTTCACCACCATCTTGACTGATGTCACTCTGATCCCCATTCATATTCTTGAAGGTTTCAAGTAGCAATGTGAGAAAGAAAAAAGAAGTGGAAACCGATACATCTGAATAGCGATGCATGAGGCTAGTAATGTTTTGGCTGGTAAATTCCTTCCGCCATTCATCTCCACAAAATCATCATTTTTTCGCTCACTGCAAGGCATGAAAAAGAGCCTTTGTCTAATGATAGCCTGGAAGTAGTACAAGATAGTTTTCCGGGTAGCTTCTGTATGTAGTGAAATAAGTATCAAGCCAACCATGCACAACACCCGCCATATATGTGCAGAGGGCTCCACTAATAAAGGTAATGTTGGAGCACGTGTGATATGCTCTGGTGTTTCTTTTTACAAACTGCCACATCTAGTGGCCACGTAATCAAGTAGAGGAGGTGACATTTAACATCACATGAAACGGGTTCGCAAACCTCGCCAGCTATCGCTCGTGTCTCTCAACTCACTAAATTTCCCCTGTAGGGTTCCTAGGACGAATATGAATAGCACCGGCAGTAAATAATGCCACCGGCTGCAGAGTAAAGCCCCGAAAAGGGGGCCATCTTAGCACTTCTGTTGAAGGAAGAGTGTACGATGTGAAGCATTGGTGAAGAAAGGGAAGTAGCAGGACAGGAAGCTTACACATGCCGCAGAGACGTCAGACATCATGCCCATCAATGTGCTGCCTCACAAATACTGGTCTACTGCTGCAGCCTGCTAGCAATGTTGCAAAAATACAAGCAGATCTTCAGAAACACTGAAAGAAAATGGTTTATCAGAACAGAAGCTGCTCTCAAGTGGAATTTCGACGTTTTCATCTTTTTTCCTGTTTTTGTTCAGTGTGCTTTAAGCATCGACAGAGGCCCTATAGGGTGATTATTATTAGAATAATTTGAATGTCAGAGAGACGGCACGTTGTAAAAGAAATTTCGTAAAACGCAGGTATTCTGTTACTTTGCACGAGGCAAAATGCTGCTAACATAAGTTAAACCACTATATTGAAGGCTAGGCATTGTACCTGAGTTAGCTATGTTTTGTTGTAAATTTGTAGCTTAACAAGGTATTCAAGGGAATGCCTCTGCGAAGCCACTGATACAGTGTGTTCTTGAAAAGGAAGTACATAATTTTTTAATCTTATGCAACAAAGTGTGGAGCAAAAAACTAAGCTTGTCTATTACAAAAAAAATTGGGCAATTTCACCTAAAACAAATGCATGAAATGGGTATGAAAAAGTTTATTTTGATGCTTTAAATTTAAAAGGAGCAATTTGATAGGGTGAGCAGCACTCCTTGAGCTAACTACTAACCAAAAAGTTTGTAGTCAACTGTGTCACTTCTTGAATTAACACAGGTGGTGTAGCCAAATAGAAGAGACGCATAGATAAAAATTTCCAAGAAAACAGTTCACTGGCGATAGCATAATTATGGGATGGTAGATTATTGGTCGTCAACGCATGGCATGAATGCTAAGTAGCAGTGCTTATTGTGCCTCAGGAGAGAATTATGTACGCAAAGATAGAAACCAAGTCTATAAACATTTCTTTTTTGTTTGAATAAACATTTTTTTCTCTCGAAATATTTGATCATAAGCCAAATTACCACAGAAATAAAACTCTGCTCCTCAGTGATTATAATAAGTACTCCGACTTTACACAACAGAATATAACTAATCTACACAGGCGTTTCGCCTCCCATGTGAGTGGCATCCTCATTGTGCACTGGCACCAAATGTGTGGGGGTGATAAATTCACTGATTGTCTCGTGTGTCTCTGCTGATCCGGATGGAGGCCGTGATTGTGGTTGCACGCTGGCTTGTCACGACGGTCTAACCACGACTCGAAAAGCTTTCTCTTCTCTCTCTTTTGTTCCCAAGCCAGCGTCAATGAATTACGGAATTTGAAGGCATGCCCCAGTTTGAAGCAGTGTTTAATAAGTTTTGTCTGAGACTACGTGGTTTTTGTAATGTCCTCTTTGTGTTCATTGAAACCCGTTGACCACTTCTTGCCAGTTTTTGCCAATAAAAGTAGTGTTGCAGCCACCGCACAAGAACAAGTAATTAACCCTGTTTTCATCATTCGCAGGGGTGCTATCTTTGGACTGAGAGAGCTCGTGCACCAAGGTACACTGGCACTTGAAAATCGTTTTCATTCCCAGTGGACGAAGTGCTGGGATTGAGTCAGAAACAGAGTCAGAAAAACCTTTAATAAAAAGTACAGAAACATTGGGTTTTGTGTTTTCTCGCGGCACACTTCTTGTTCCCTTTTGCATATGTTTCTGGCTCTCATTGATAAACCTGCTTATATAATGGCTTCGTTACAATTCACCAACCATGTTTTTCATCTATATGACTGTAAGTGTGGATTAGTGATGTATGTGACACCACATGCATGAGTGAAATAGGCCGGATACGACCAACAGCGCTCAAAGAGCACAAAGGAGACATTGCAAAAGCTACCCATGCCACGCATTATAAAACAAAACTCGTCGAACATTGCTCGATCACAGGACTCGCCTTCGACTTCAGTAAAGAGACAACGCTAGCTCGGGAACAAAAGTGGGGCAAGAGAAATCTTCTCGAGTCGTGATTCATTAGTGTGACAAGCTGGCGCGTGACAACAACAGCGGGCCGCATACTAAGCGACATTGGAAACAAGCAGCAAACTGTGTAACCTCCACTCATTTGGTGCCAGGGCATACTGAGGACGCCAGCTGCACACTTGGCGAAAGTTCTATGCAGTTTTTGCTATATTTTGCTGTGTTAAGTATAAGTCCATAATTTTAATCATGAACTAGCCTGACTTTCGGAAGATTTTTACATCTGCTCCTTCGTTATAACTCTGCTGCATACTGTGGTGTACCAAAAACATGCTGATAAATTTATTTGGGTTTTTTGTGAATTTTGTTTATTTTTGGGTACATATGCACATGCCGGAAAAATAAAATAAGCAGCAGAATTTCATCTTACTTTGCCACCAATGCAGCTGATCAGGAGTGATGAAAAGAAATTTTCTGCGAGTGCTGTCTCTTTAGTAAGCACCATATTATATGGCAATTTTAAACTACTAAACTTTTTTGGTGCATCATTTCTAGTACTTACTCAACGAACATTGCCACCCTGAAAATAACTAGGTAGACTGAATATGTTTGAGCTGAAGAACAGAAATAACACCGTAAATAAGCTGGACATGTTGATTCTTTGCCATTTGTAATCAGTAAGAAGCCAAGCATCCAGCTTCACAAATTTCATCTCTGCGCTATTTAGGTTTCCTCACTGGTGTGTTCTTTCCTGCTGAATTTTTACATAGCTTTCTGTCAGTCCTGGCACATCTTTCATAGGATTTTCCAGACAGATTTTGCCAGCCAATTCTCTGCAGTCTTTAGAGAAGTGTTCCCATTCGTATATTTTGTTTAGTTGATAAGCTACTAGTATGGGTCTAACCACTTCCTTTTCATAATGCAGACCCTCCTTGCCAACCGATTGCCTCGCATAATGGCTTGTTTTACGGTCATGACAGCCATCACCCTGCAATTGCTGTTTGCCAACATCGTCAACAGTGTACCCCTCTTGGACGTACCCTGACCTGGTGAGCTTGTTTACTCAGGTCGAACCACATTGGCAAAGTCCCGAGCATAGAGAGTTAACTCTACCATGCTGCTCAGTTTGCATATGTGAGCTCCACTGGGCATGTGAACTGTTGTGGTGGAATGGCTGTTAGTTGCTTCTCTGATGGTGATGCAGGTTTGTGTACATCTCTCACTCTTCTCTAAAACATTGCATTTCCTGTGCCTGCTGCTGTTCCTGTGCCAACAAGTATGATTTTAGGTGTATCCTTAGCTGACATCTATGGTGTTATATTTTTGTAAGAAATAGGGTATTCGGTCATAATACTCGTTCTGAATAGCTTCAAAAAATCGACTTTCTTCCTCACGATTTCCGCAAACAAGTGAGAGTACTTTGCCACTTCTCGCATAACCACTCGCTACAAAGTATCAACTTGGAAGCTCCATTCACTGCACATCCAAAAAAGTTGAGATGCTAAAATTAGTGGCACACACAACTCAAGAAATGCATTAAATAAAAAATACTAGATCGTTATGCAGATCAGTTCATAACAATCTAACGATAACTTGAGCTCACTTCTAGATAGAGATTAATAAAATCTGGACTGAATGAAGAAGAAGAATGGTGTCAAGGCAGTTTTTTTCATCCAATGGACAAACGGACAACAACTTGGTAAAGAACTGAACAGAAGATAGTTGCATGCCTTGTGTACTCATTCCGTGATCAATATTTCTCGCTTGGTTGTGGCTGGGAGGTCACTGTTTTGCGCGAATTACACCGGGTGTTGGCCACCTTAACTTTCAAAGGCGTACTTCTATTTAATCAATCGGCCACATTTATTGAGCCGCTTTTCACTGAATGTGTGTCAGGCAGTAATCATGAAGTTCAGTTGCTTTCAAACTGATACGCTTTTTTTGATGTGCAGCATGTTTTGCTACACAGATAAAGGCAGGTTTTTCTCTTTTGGTAAAAACAAGTTCTTGTTTTGAATTTTTAGGCTCTGTCAAAGAAACTGTACCAGAGTGGGATGTGCCCGTTTTTTAATGCTGATATATTGCCTCTGTTCAATAAATCATGCCATAGACAGTCAACAGTAGTGCAGCCACCATTGTATATGTGCTTGCATCACTGTTGAAAAATTACCGACAAGGCCATGGCTGTCTATGGTATTCGTATCCTCCTATGTATTTAAACATAGCAGTTTCCCCAATGTCTTCTTCCTTGCCTATTCACTTTCTCACTGATATTGTAAGTACTGTAGATAAAAGCTTTTTCGTCAAAGTTTCGATGAGATCGTATGAACAAGTTGTGTTTTTATTTTGCATTAGTATTTGTTTTTTACGACCCAGCAGTTGACATAGTTTGAAAAAACTTGCAACGTGCTTTGTTCATACTTATTACTGAATGCTTAAAGTGTATTTTGTAACACTCACATTCATGTCTTGTTCTTTAAAAGCAACAAATAGATAGGAAGTAAGGAATCGTCGTAAAGAAATGTCTTCTTTTATTTTTTCATATAGCATTCAGGCACTTCGGCACGTTCTTTTCTGCCTAATCCATGTGATTGCATGTCCTCCTGGTTGCTGCAACTCTGCACATAAAAAAGTGCACCCTTAACACATGTTCACCTATTGTAGTCACTGCTTAAACACAGCACAATCGCATTTGTCGATGCTCTAAAAATGCAGTATTTATATCACATGTGTTGAAAAACTCGGGATCAGAAAAGTGTGTTTTTGGTCTTACGGACATTCACAAGTGTGTTTTGACATTTTTACAGCTTGGCTGTTTCAACACCACTTGTTTATGCATGTACAAATGCGTTGATAAAGAACTGTTAGAAAACAGTTTTTGTGCCTAGACAATATTATTCTGATTTCTCACACCATACCAGAGCTTTTTTCCTAGCCAGAAGTTTTGGGGCGGTTGTCGTAACAAGCCAAAATGCCTTTTATTATTAAAGCACTTAAAGCAGTATACGTTTTCTCCGCACGTCACATGAAAGTCAACAGGTCACACAACGTTGTTTACATCACGTTGCTGGCATGCTACCATCACGTTGCTGCGATATTGACATCACGTTGCTGATATGTTGACATTACGTTCCTGTTATGTTGCGAAAACATTTCCGTGATGTTGAAAATGTAATCCTGGACGTCGCCATATCGTCCTGAATGTTACAAGCAACGTTACCGTGTGATCAAAAAAGAGGACGTTAAGTGCTTTTAGGCAACGTTGCTGACAGACATCCGGGCGCTTTTATTCAACGTTGGGATTACATTCTGCGTTACTTGGGAATATGGGCTGTGAAATGGTTTCACGTATATTTGCAAGGAACCCAGCGTATAGTACAAACTGATCATCAGCCCTTGGAATATATAAACCAGGTCAAGCAGAACAACGCGAAGGTCATCCGCTGGAGTCTAACACTACAACAGTATAATTTTACTGAGCAACTTGTCAACCATAGAAACAATGTTAGGGCTGGCTATATAAGTAGAATAATGCACTAGGAAAAACAGAGAGAATAGATACGAGAATATTTTGTAAATAGTTTGATGCCTTGATGCGTCTGGGAACTATTTTTGTTAGTTTTTTGTCTACCCCTTTTATCAGGGTAGAATGACTCAGTATTACTCAAAGAAAATCGAGGTGTGGGATCAAAAGCTTAGTGATTGATATGTGGGGTGTAACGTCCGAAAACCACCATATGAGTATGGGAGACTCCGTAGTGGAGAGCTCCGGAAATTTTGACCACGTGGGGTTCTTTAACGTGCACCCAAATCTGAGCACACGGGCCTACAACATTTCCGCCTCCTGTGGGAGGAAAGTGTAGTGTTTGTGCAAAAGGCTCAACGACATGTGATGTGCGTGGTGACAGAAAGTGTTGCGGTGAAGTGCTTTGCCATTGTGGTGAATTGTCAGCTGCGTGCAACGAGGTGAGATGTGACGTGAGTGTGGTTTTGCTGTGAAGGAAGTTTTTGGAGGCAAAAACTCGAGAAGATGGGGGCTATTTTTCAAGGATGACAAACGAAGAGGATAGAAGAGCAAGACAAGAGAAAGAATGGGCGAAAGGTCAAAAGACAAAATTTTGGAAAAAATACAAGGAAGAAGTGCTCGCAAGGACGTCATATTTGACGGGAGTGTGCAGAGGAAAACAAGACAGGGAAATATTGAGGCAGCCCGTGTCCTGCCGCAGGACTGCAACGCAACGAGAGCCACCCGACTTGCCACCTCGGCGAGCTACTGTATTTGCACTCCGGTCGGCTGGCCAATTGAGGAAGCCTGAATCCTGCCTTCCGAATGCAACGCGTCGAGGGCCGCCCAAGGTGCTGAGCAACGACTAGCGACGCATCAAGGGATGACCTTCTCAAAGCGTAGACTGCACGAAAGCAACCTGCTGTTTTAAACACATGTTAGCTAGAAGTGGTTCGAGGTACTGAATTGTTTTTAAAGATGGCTAGTCTTCTGTATGTACTGTGTGAGGTTGAGTGTGTAATGAAGGGTGTTTTGGTGAAACACTCCTTGTCCCCGTCTTGCGTCCATTCCGCTTGAATAAACAAAACTGAGACGGGCGACATCATAATGTGACGTATGGCGAACCTGTCCAAGATTTATTAATTCTTCGCACGTGCCCTGAAGAGTTTTGAGGGGTGCAATGAACCTGGAACAGTTACTGGCTACTGAGCACGCCGCGGGTTGATCATCAGAGAACATTACAAAACTGTAAAAAGACAAGAAAAAGACATTCAGAGATGAGCGATAACAGATTATACAGGCCGCAAAAGAACAGAAAGAAATAGCAAAGCCAGCAGATGAGCGAGCATATACGAATCTGATGCTAGAAAAAAAGCTTATTGAAAAGAAATCGCAGTTGAGCGCACGGAACAGTGACGAAGGGGCAGGCACGGTTACTCATACTGCACACCAGAGGGTGAACAAGTCAAGTCCACAAAAGTTTATTGCACCGTTTGACAAGAGCCGTAATGATCTTGATTCGTATATTCAGCGTTTCGAGAGGGTCGCAACCGTGCAAGAGTAGCAGGAAATTGCTTTGGCCAAAGGGGTGAGTACGTGTCCTGTGGGGGGAACGTTGGCGATATTCAGTCGGATGGCAGCAGCTGACGCGCTCGAATATGACGAGTTGAAGGTGATGCTATTCTACAATTCGGACTGACTTCAGAATACTTCCCGAAAAATTTACGGACTTCCAAACCCAGGGAAAATAAGACAGGTCAAAAGTGTGCCGCCCGCATCTGAAAATATTTCATCACTGGTTGGGAATGGTAAAAGTAGCTAGGAAATTTGAAGATCTCAGAAACAGCATGATTGCAGAACAGTTTCTGGCGTCGCGTTATCTGGGAGTCACTGTCTTCCTGAATCAGCGTAACTTCAAGAAGTTGCAGAACTGGTAGAATATGTGGGCCGGTAATTGGAGGCCGAAGGAGAGAATAACGTAAGAAAGAGAAAATAGGAAAAGGGTTCAGAGGAGAACGAACATGCTCGAAATGCCAACAAATGTTTTCTCTGTGGCAGGGCTGGATTTACAGCGTCAAGCTGTCAGCTGCGTCACGCGCAAAGCTCATCATCACTGTGGGACAGGTAAGGACGTTGAGGTCACCCCAGGGAGACGTGCAGAACGAGACTAGAGAAGAAGACGTCTTGCGCGGTAGCAGAGGATCGTTGTGTGAAGGAAGACCCTGTGAAGGTGGTGGCGAATGTGGATGAGGACACGTGCGGTGCGGTTACGATGCCCTCAAGGTCAGAGGACACGGATACGTCAGTGCCAGTGGTTGCTGGAATTTTACGAAATTGTGAAGTGTCTGTGCTTAGAGGCACAGGGTCAAATACCGTACCTGTAAGACAATACTTGGTGCCTGACTCACAGATTGCCGCTAAAGAAAAAAAACAGTCCGTTTTGCGGTTGGAACAGTACGGCGGACGCCTATAGCACAAGTCACCATTTCGATTCCGTTTTACTGCGGATGGGTAGAAGCTGGTTGTGTACAGAAGGCAATGTATGACGTGATCCTGGGAAACGTACCTGGGGCTTAGAGGCGGTGACGACCCCTATACCGTGTGGTCTCCGCAGTATCAAAACGTTACATGGCATTAAACAGAAATTTACACAAGCTTCAAAGAACGACGAAGAAAAGGCTTGAAACCACTCACAGGAGAGCTACAGTGTGTTCAGCCTAAAAACCCGACAATGAACAAGAGTAAGAAGAAAGGCGATAAAGAGTATGTTGCCGAACTAATATTGAATGCAACTGCCAAAAAAATGAGAGAAAAACTAGAAGCGGACAGCACTTTGCGGCGTCCTTTCGACTTTCAAGGATAGTTGATTCACCGTAAGAAGAGCAGAGCTATGCATAAATTTCGGAAGATGGTAAATTTATTGTATCAAGTTGTAGGGAGCCGAGATGGAGGGGAGAAAAGACAGCTAGTAGTACCAGCTGGTCTCAGAAGAGCTGTACTCAACTCGGTGCATAGGTATATTACGGCTGGGCACCAAAGAAAAAAGAAAATGATCAAACGGGTCGATGAAGAATTCTCATCATGCATGCATGCAAACTGGTATTTAAAAGGTGTGTCCGATCTTGGGACACTTGTCATAGAACAACATCTAATGGACTATTGTCAAGGTACACCTCCGTGCTATGCCATTTATTGAGCAACTCTTTCAAAGGGTCGCAGACGATAGTATAGACCCAATTATTCGAGTATGCTATAAAATAAACAGCAGCCATGCCACAATGGTGTATGTCGCAACTTGATAATATATTGACGTGGTTCGAATTTCAACGGTGGTTATTGTAACGATTGCTGAGGCTCTCGTGGACATGTTTTCATGGTATGGAGTCTTGAGGGAGATATTGACAGATAGAGGAACCTATTTTACCTCAAAATTTTTCAGTGTAACTTGTAGGCTCCAGTCTTTGTGACACCTCTTAACAACGCCATACCACCCTACGTGTAAGGGTTCGGTTGAAAGGTTCAATGGTACGCCAAAGAGCTTGTTACAAAAAGTGTGCCAAGAGAAACCCAAAGATTGGGATACGTCAAGCGTAAAGACAATGTTGGGCTGACTTTATGAGTAGGACTGTGCACTAATAAAATAGAGATAAGAGGTGCAGACGAGAATACGTTTTAAATATAGTTTAAATAGTTCTATCCCTTTTGTCATGGTAGTAAGACTCAGTATTACTAAATGAATCGCAATGTGTGGGATACGAAGTGTAATGTTTGTGCTCAAGACTTGAAGACACGTGATGTGCCTGGTGACAGAAAGTGTTGTGGTGAACTGCTGTGCCAGTGTGGTAAATTGTCAGCTACGTGACACGAGGTGAGGTGTGACATGAAGTGTGTTGCTGCTGTGAAGAAAGTTTTTTGGAGGCAAAAACTTGTAAAGATGGGGGCTATTTTTCAGGAATGACAAACGATGATAGAAGATCAAGACAAGAAAACGAATGGGCGAGAGGTCAAAACAGAAACAAAAAGAAAAAGAACACAAGGAAGAAGTGCACGTTGGAAGGTCATATTGAATGAGAGCACGCAGAGGCGAAGAAGACGAGGAATGACAAAGGCAACCTGGCTCCTGCCCCCGGACTGCACCCTGTCAAGAGCTGCCTGAGTTGCCACACCGACGAGCTCCCACCTTCGCGCTCCGTTCGTCCAGCCTATATCGGCAGCCTTGGTTCTGCTCCAGGGCTGCAACGCGTCGAGAGCCGCCTGAGTGTCCACCTCAGCAAGCTACCTCCTTTGTGTTCCGGTCGTCCAGCTGGCGGGAGGTGCAGCGAGTGGCCGGGACAGGTGTCTGCAAGTGGTCGGGACAGGTTTTCACTCACAGCTCGGGCTGGCAGACACCTGTCTGCTAGGTCAACGGCACACGGCCCGATGAAAGCTGGGCGTGCCAGGAGTGCCTACCGGCACGCGTCTCCTTGCCAGCAACGGGCTTTGCCAGCAACGGGTTGATCCGGAAGGCGCCTTCCAACATATTTGCCGAGCAATGCACCAAGCGACGACCTTCTGACAGTGTCCGACTGCTCGTAAGCCACCGTTAGTTTCAGACAGACGTTAGGTAAACGTGGATTCAGGGACTGAATTGATTTTGAAGATTGTTAGGCTTCTGTGTGTACTGTATGAAGTTGAGTATGCAATGAAGGGTGTTTTTGTAACACACTCTGTCTTCCCTTCTCGCGTTCATTCCGTTTCACTCAAACAATACTGAGCCGGGCGACATTATAACGCGACACACCAAAACCAACACATTACCTCCCGAACAGAGCGGATTTCGTCCAAGGCGCTGTACGTTTAACTAACTGGCTGACTGGCTGACGTTTTCGTCATCCTCTAGGAGGCCAAGTAAAACGGCGATTACGGCATCCTCGTGGTGCTCGACGTAAAGAGTGCGTTTGACTGTTTCCCCGACCCATCAATTTGGGGCCTACACCGTGACCTCGGTGTGTGCGGGCGGATGTTAAGCTACCTTGACAGCTTCTTTGGCGAGCGCACTCTTCGCATTTGTGTTGGCTGCACGATCAGCGGTCTCCGCCCCGTCAACGCGGGCGTCCCCCTGGGCAGCATATTTAGCCCTTTTATTTTCAATCGGGCTCATTCTTAGCTACCCGACTACATCCCGTGAAACACGACGCGTGAAGTATGGCTGGCGATTAACATCGATAACATTTCGCTGTTTTTTGCGGCCTCGGTCGCCACCAGGCAGCCCTTCTTGAGGACCTCCAGATGGCCATCGATGCGGTTGACGCATTCGTTAGTGTAATTGAACTGACGCTTGCCGCCACAATTTTCTGGTGATTAGCAAGGCAATTGGTGGCATCAAAGCGAAGGCGCGCACACCGCTGGCAACGATGCAGCAGGAGTGCTCCGCCCTCCTACACGAATAGGTAAATGGCTAGCTGTTGCTTACGTCAAAAGGTCGTTGCTTCACGAAGGCTCCCCTGCCACCTCCAGCGTTGTGCCTTAAGTCAGCGTGGTTCTCAAGTGCCGCCTACCCTCCCTCGCTTCGTCCACTTTGGCAGAACTCGCCGCTATGAAGGTTTCAATCAATTATATGAGTGAGCGGACACCTATCACTGCTGCAGCCATCATCTGCGACTCCCGGGCGTGCATTACACTCCAGCAGCAATGCAGCCGATGACTTCAGCGCCACGGTGAGTCATGGCGCGAAATAATACGAGTAGCCGCGCCCTAGGTGCTTTTCTGACGACCGCGCGCTGCCTAGGCACCCTTATGGCGCGAACATATTTAGGCATAAACTGAAAAGTGTTTTGTGTCTAGACGCTTTAGTCCCTAGTGGTGCGCCGTCGTCAACGTTGATATTGGTGTTGTGCGGCAGTGTGTGTGTGGATTGCGGTAATATTCCTTGCGAATATGGTGATGTGGTAGTGATTCTCGGCTGACCAATCCTCTAAAGGTGGAAGATCGAGCGCTGTGGGTGTTTTGTGCAAGTGGCAGCGTTGAATGACCCCGCGTCGATGTGATATGCCCAAGTGCTGGCTGTCTTGTGTGTGCTGTGCGGTGGTTGGACAAATTAAGTTCCTGCACAATTGATGATACGTTAGTGTTGGCTGGTTCATGCGAGGCGTAGCGTTGCTTACTCCCGCGTAGGCGTGATCATGTTTGTGCTGAAATACCTCCGAATGAAATTTAGGGCCTGATTCACTGTACTGACAGCACCACTGTCATACGGGTTCTTGTTTGCTAATTCATACCCTTTTATATCACAGTTAGATGACGGCTGCACCGTTTTTGATTCGACTAGTTTGGGCAGTTAGCGATGAATAATAATGATGTCACTCAAATACTTCTGATTGAGACTGACAGGTCTGTCGCTGCTGTGTTTGATCCAGTTTGGCGCAGACGCCCTAACTGATTGCAATCAAAAGTGCCCATGTGACACTGGTATGATCGCACGTGCGAATTCTCAAACCCTTTCTGTGCGCTCTTGTGGTCTTTAGCTTCATGGCTGCTGGTTGCGTTAGTAGACGAGCATGCAATAAAACAGTTTACTACATATACAAAGCTATTCCATAAAATTTATGCAGAAAATGTGCATCTTACTGGGTAGCTAGGTCGGTAATAATGGATCGTCCGCAAATGAGCACACGTACACAGAAGGACTGAAATTTTGGCCTGTTGGTGACAGTACTTTAATATAATTTAGCACAGTGTATGACTATGCGGGCACAAAAGCGATTTGT
This sequence comes from Rhipicephalus annulatus, assembly GCA_013436015.1. Lineage (NCBI taxonomy): Eukaryota > Metazoa > Arthropoda > Arachnida > Ixodida > Ixodidae > Rhipicephalus > Rhipicephalus annulatus. The sequence continues at coordinate 20,926 of WOVY01000712.1, forward strand.
CCCTTCTCTAGCGTCCGTGTAGTCCTGCCCTGTGTTACAATGCGATGAAGCACATGTATGTGTTCGGTCTTGCTAAATCAAGTATCACATGAAAAAGTGAAGCCTGTTCATTTTTAGGAAATACAATGTAATTTTCGGTCTTACTGCTAGTTTTCTGCGTCTTATTTTTTAATCAAAAGGTTGTGATGTTTATTTCACTATCAGATTAGCATATTTGTCCCCGCTAGTAGTCAGTGCACAATACAAGCTTTTGGTCTTCGTTAGTGTGTGTGCGAATTACTAAATAGCATCAACATACAATTCTCGGCTACTTTATATAATAAATAACGTCATTTCTTGAGATAGGCAAGATGATAAATTAATATGGTTCTTGTGTTGAACAAAATTTCTCAAAATTTTGTTGAGCTTTGTAAAATACAAGTCCACTTCTAAAAACGTCCTTTCCAGCACACACCCTCGTTTACAAAATTTTACTGGCTCCCTAGTGTGTAATTTTTACTAATAAATACTAATGAAACTCTATCTAGCAAAACCACCTTACGACGTTCTTAATCTAACGTAGAATTTTCATTCACCAGCAAAAATCTATACATTCGTCTGGGACCCTCAATCGTCTGGGACCCATACACAAAAAGAAACATTGAGGCTTTCGAACTAATCCAACGCAAAGCGGTACGTTTTATTTACTCCAAGTACCGAAGAACTGATTCCCCCTCAAACTTTATGAAAGAAAACAGTATACCTACACTTCAAAAACGTCGTAAAATTCACAGGCTCAATTTTCTTTTTCTTTTAAATAACAACAAGGTGTCAGTAAACCGCGATATGTATCTGAAACCACTTACGACAAGACAAACCCAGCATCGACAAACTCATTCGTTAACACCGTATTTCGCCAGAACAAACATATTCAAATACTCGTTCTTTCCTCGAACCATAAACGACTGGAACTGCCTACCTCAATCATTAACCAGCTCTGTAGAGGCACTTGAGCGTATTTAACAATGACCTATGTTTTTGTATCTTTTGTATATGATGTACCTTTTTTGTTCTTGCTGTTTACACCTCTGTGCAATGTTATGATCTTTGCCCCTCCTGCTGGGGCCCTTAAATAGGTCTGCAGTATCTTGTAAATAAATAAATAAATAAATGTAACGCTGTCTTCAAACCGATTTAAATTTTTTAAAACGACTAGTTCAAAAGCTGTGATTTTTTTTAATTTTGCCGCAACAGATTTGAACATGCGCTCTTACACTACCACATTGAAGCATTTATGTGCCCTCGCTTTTCTTTTATGGAGCTGCATGCCGTAAGCCTGGTCAGAATAACAACGGATGCAGCCTTTGGTAGTGCTCCTACGTTTCTGATAGTAGCAAAGGTCACGGTGGTTGCTTTTGTTATTACATGGCTTTTGCAACAGAAGGGACTGATCCCTCCTCGCCTTTTTCTAGCTTGGAATGCTCGCACAATCATTGCATTTATTCTCTTTGTCATTACACATCGGTAACTTGTCATAGCCTTATGTCTCCCTCGTCTGCATCACGCAGACACAGTGTTCCACTTCTATGTCAAATTTGCCTTTGCGGATTTTCAGAATACAAAGGTCCGGCTAGAAGTATTTATTGCTATTCTAATAGGTCCATGATCTTGTTGAAGCCACAAAGATATGGCTGTTTTTAATGGAAAAACAATGAGAAAAGGGGTCTGGGGAGCTCAATTTTTGACAGTTTATTCGTCGTATTCTGCATCGAAAATTAAAAGCACACGTGTGTGGAGTAAGCTAGGATCAAATTGAGAGCGTACTAACTAATCACAATCTGCGAACTTGTTTTCTACCTACCAGAAAGACAAAGTATCACTGATACCTAATGAACCTCGTGATTTTTTGCAGAATGCATCTAAGCATTCTCGAGTAGTTTTGACCCTGCTTCTTCCAATAATGCAAACCTTATCCTAGTACGGCTCACACTTATGAGAATCGCATTGCGTCAGCAAATGTGCCTCATCTTTATCTTTTGACGAAAGCTCATGTTTCTGTGCGTGATCATTTGCGCATATTCTTGCCCGGCCAACATTCATCTTTTGCCGCAGGATAGCTGAAATAATAAACGACCCCGTTGGAAGATTTTGTGTATGATTGGCGTGCCTCTTTCCGTAGCCACCTTTGTTGCTTCCATCAGATAGTATACTAGTATACACTAGAAAGCCGAGTAGATTTTCGTGGCGCAGAAAAAAATAATTGGCATGCCATCTCAGTTTGCAACCATTTTTAGGTCGGGTGCAGATCGGTGCCTTCACGGTACAAGCTCAGGTCTCGCTGTTCTGCGCTGTTGCTCTACCCCAGTACCGTGGTGTTCTCTCTTGATAGTCTGGTGGAGCAACTCAGCTACAGCGTTAAGGAGCATGCGAAAGAAACCAACCACAGACAACCTGTCTAATTGGTTTTGAAAAGTCTTTTGCATAACGTGTGAGCACGACCCTGCACTTGCATACTCTGGGCATTGTTCAGCTATGGCCCTTTTCACAGTTTTGGAATGCGTCAACTCGTATGGAAGCTATTTTTCAGCACACCTAGAAAAAAAAGCTAACAGCTGTGACAACTCTGCAAGGTAATGCGCTAAGCGAAAAACTGCAAAGAGCCACGAGCCTTCAACTCATGTGTAAACACCAACCCTTTTTCAGTCTGCGAAAGCCTGCTAGAACATTGTTAACAATGGGGTAATATGTGACGGTGGTTAGTTGATTTAAAATAATAAAAAAGTATCATCATACGTGAGAACTTCCAAAACCTCCCACTTATTAAAATGTTGGTGGAACGTATTAAAGTGGTTATAGTCAAACATAAGAAATTGCATAACACAGGAGCAACATACGATCCTACGATAATGCCTCGTTTTTGAATATAAAATTGCTAATGAAGTTGACTTTAACATAAAACTTGAGAAGGGCCATAAAACCTTATACTGCCATGCCCGTGGCATTCCTGTAGGCAACCACACCACTCTCGCAATGCAACATCTTATGTAGAAAATCAATTCACCATGCAGGACAGAATAAAATAGGTCGTCAACATCAACCAAGAACAAATGTTACCCATCAAAGGATTCTTTGAAGCAAGTGCATGTTGCATAGCGAATTCTCATTTTAAAATGGGTCTTTCACGACAACCGAGTCTAGCCGCTTCTGTAAAAACTGAATAATCATGTTCTGCTACATACCTCAATCACTCACAATTGTCTTTAATGGAACACCCGGCTTATGCGCCTTGGCCGTAAAAAATACAGAAAGGGTGTTCTTGCTAGCTGCAGTATGCAATAGACGCGTAATCTCTCAGAATTCACGTGCTGAAAACGCCCCGAAGAATCATGCATCTACGCTTAAAAAGGCACACCTCTCAACATGGTCACTGTTGTTCAAAGCAGCCCAGCATGTCTATTAGGTCACGCGTGCTTCTGGGCATACCACGTCGTAGCCCACAACTTCCGAAAGGTACCATGGATTAAGCCTGGCTGCCGATGCATTATACAGAGTCAGAGACATGGCTGTACATGGTTCTTCTAAGTGTTCTAGATATGTTTAAACGTTGCTAGAAACCTGTCGAGAAGCAGTTAGTTGTACAACTACAATACGTAAGCAGTAGAACTGCGATGTGAGTTGAATAACCTGTTGGTATTGAAATCAACCTGCGATGCGCAACAGCTCAATAACACATGCTCTTGTATATCAGCCTTTTTTGTGTCCTATGCTATACAGAGGCTTCTCTCAGTTACCTACAATTTTCCCAACCCTGTGCAAGCTTATTGTGTGCCAATTCTTCAAGTTATCATCCCATATAGCCTCCTGCCTTTCTCAGCCATTTTCCCATCTTTTCGTAGCCACTCTCTAACTCTATCTCTCTAACTGGTCACTTGTCTCTCCCTCACATTGCTTGACCTGCCCACGTCCACCTTTTTTTCTTAATGTAAGGTAGAATGTCATCTAGCCCTCTTTTGTTCTCTATCAAGCTCTGCTTTTTAATATCTCCATAATATGGTTTGGACATGGGATAAGTGCACTAGGGAAGGTATGAAGGCATTATCATGGAAAAAGAGGAGAAAAGGTGTGTAATTAAGCCTTGTGTGGCCATTGGTGAAAAGGAAGTTTGGTACCTGGGTTCAGTGCTGCCTTGTTAAAGAGATTACTAGTTTGTTATGGACTGTTGCGTATGTTTTTGGCAAGTATGAAGGCCTGTATTTTTGTTTTTTCTTGGTTGTGACGCGCGTGGTGATTAGGCTTGTTTTGTACCTTGTTTGCTTTGATGTGCAAACGCCTTTGGTTTGCCACATGACCGGGTCGAATGCTTGATATATGTGCTTGTGTCTTCCAACAATGTTTAGTTGCGAGTTCAATGCGGTGTCGTCTCTTCCTCTGTCTTTGTCTATATATTTGCGCAGTTTTACCTTCCCAGGTTATGCTAACCATTTTCTGTTTCTATTTTGCATAGTTCTTGATCTGTTCTAGACTTTTTTTCTTTTTTTCTTTTTTTATTATCAATCAAGTTTTTGCACCATATGTTAGTACTTGCTGCATACAATAGTAGACCACTTTTTGCTTTAGGAACAATTGTAAATTGCCTTTTATGATTTCGGAATGTCCGCCGTGAAAGCTTTAGCCCATTCATAATGCTTGGTGAATTTTCTTTTCATGAATATTGTGTCTTGTGAATATCTGACCTAAATACATATATATTGTAAGAATTCCAGTGTGCCATTGCGAACTCTCGCTCTCTTGTTTGGTCTCCAAACATTAGATTCTTGTATTTTACCTATTTATCTGTAACCATACTTCAACACCTTCTCGGATTAGACCCTCAGTTCATTGTAATTCATCCGCACCACTGCTGAAAAGCAAAATGTCATTTTCAAAGCATAAGTACCGAGATATTATTGTAAATATTTATTTGTGTTACTTATCAACATGGTGTCTAAAATACTTCTCTTTAGACACTTGTCTTCTACTCATTTATCTGCAACCCTACTTGAACACCTTCTCGGTTTAGAGCGTCAGTTCATTGTAGTTCAACGGCACCACTGCCGAAAAGCAAAATGTCATTTGCAAAGCATAAGCACTGAGATGTTCTTTTAAATGTTCATTCGTGTTACTTGTCAACTTGGTGGCTCAAATACTTCTGCTAAGCATGCTGTATATGTCGGTCAGAGTTTGTATCCTTGCCAGATCCACTTCACGAATAAAATTTTTCTGCTCTGCGACAGCTCCTTCCCCATTAAGGGACTTTTATAGTCGCCCCTCAAGACCTAAATAAAATTCATTGTCTGTCTGTCTGCTGTGGACTCTCTGTAGATGTTGGCTAGGGTATTCACGGCGTCTCTCATAATCATATAGTGGCTTTGGGACGTTAAACCCCGCATATCAATCTATCAATCTATTCATGCATGCATGATGCACTAGCTACTTTAAGACTGCTGGTATCTCTACCGAGTCGAATGCCTTTTATTAGTCTCTGCAAGCTAAGTAAATGAATGTGTTGCGTTTCGCAGATTTTTCAGTTTGACAGTGCATGGCTATGATCTAAAGTGAGACATCTGTTGATCTTTGTTTAATTCTTTAAATTTTTCATCTCTATTTTTTCTGTGTTTGTTTGGTATTAGCATTTTTACAGTTCGGTTGTACATTTGATTCGCCAGTACGTGAGTCATTGTGCAGAAAGTGTCACAAGCTTGTTAAACACGAGATCTCCATCTTTGATCGGGTCAACAATTTTGTTAGAGGGTTTCTCGTTGATCATGTTTTGTAGGACTCTATTCCATTTTCTCAGAGTAGGGTATCCAAGATTCATTCCTGGTTAGGCTTCAGATTTTATGTTTCTTTCTAACTTTGTTTATATATACTCAAGGAATTTAAGTGTTTTGTAGAACTTTGGCTTTTTTCTCTGTTAGGTGGCTTATTTGTCAGCTGTAATAAATGTCTTCGGCTACCTTACTATAGATGTTGAGACTGCAGATTATGGTGCTCTATCTGTTGGAGAGTGCATTCGTAAGTAGTTTCCTGTTGTCATGCTCTGTCCTTTCTTTAAATTTTTCATCTAATTCCTTGGTGCTCTAAATCCCCATGTCGGCAATTTTCTTCTTGTTATACAGTCCTTTTAGCTTATTTATTTCAACTTCAGATCTTGAGTGGGTCGCTTTTGCAGATTGTTGTTTGTTTTTGTGTGATTTAGGAGACTTTGCTCACTTCTTGCCCTAATGCTTCAATTTGACTGCAGTTGCGTTTCAGAAATCAATGTAGGTATGGTTTTGTTCATTTCCTCTATGTCATAATTTTTCTCTTGTCCTAAGGCCTCACATACGAGTGTTCAAAGGCAGTGCTGAGAATGCGCGTGACTGTGGCTCTGCTTGATTTTGAGAGGGGCCTTGGAATAAATAGCATTGTTGGGTGCTTTCAAGTGCCGCATTCGGCTTTGGCGGGCTTAGTGATGATGATGACTATAGAATTCAAGCCTGTAAGGAGATTGTTTTTGTCAAGCATTTAAAATGAAAAATTAAAGACGCAAACGTATTAAGCATGATTCGCCAGTCTTCGCTGCTGTATTTGAGGTGGTAGCTGCGTTGAATTTTGCTCGCAACAGCTTAGGCTTACGTTGGCTCGTTGGCACTGCGTCTGTTTCCTGTGAGGAAAATTGTCATGACGGCTTTATGTTTTGTCATTGGACCAGGGCGAAGTTTAAGCTACTGTTTATTTGCGGCAAGCACTCTTCCTCGCGATAAATCGACACTTTAGTGATGACAGTGATGATGATGATGATATATGGTGTTTTTTCGCGCAAGGGCCATTTGATGCCCAAAGAGCGCCAATTCATGGGACATGGAATGTGGACGATGATTGTGATTAGCGGCTGTATAAGGGCCATAAAAATCCTCGCGGTGAAGCGGGTAAAAACATACAAGTAATAAAATCATGCCCATGCCGTGAAATGTGTGTGTGGTGTGAATAGATGACAAAAGTTGGTGATAATAAAAGACGATGGTGGATATGTATGGCATTAGCACAAGTGCCTCACACGTTCATACCCTTGCGTCCAAGGGCCGTGAGGCACGTGCTTTCTTGTGTAATCACCGCAGCAAAAACCTCTCTGGAGAGGTCATGCTACGAGATGCCCGGGTATATGATATGAAAACTATGAATTTCTTTAAAAAACGCTAACAATGATTTGTGACTAAAAAGCGGTTCCCTACCGACGAACATTGCAGGGTGTAAAGGTATATGTTGTCGGTAGGGTAATGAAAGTGTTGTCTTCTAAGAGTTTCTAATTGTTTACATTGGATTAAAACGTGAAGAACTGTTAATGCCTCACCACATTTATCACACAATGGTGGATCACCACCGGACAAAAGATGTGTGTGTGTCGTGTATGTATGTCCTATCCTGAGTCTTGTTAGTGTTACCTCTGTATGACGCGATTTCGATACGGGCAGCCAATGACCAAGGTGTGGCTTATTAACGTGTAGTTTGTTTTGTGTGTGTGTATCCCACTTGCTCTGCCAGTAGTCCCTGAGGTTTCGTTTGAGAGACGGCTTAAGATCAAGGGCCGGGATTGATATGGATGTAATGGCGGTGCTCTCATGGACGGATGCAGCGAGCTGATCCACCCTCACGTTGCCTTGGATCTCACGGTGCCCTGGCACCCAGCACACTACAGCATGTTGTTTGAGTGTGTAGAGTGTGCACAAAACGGAGTAAAGTGAGACAAGGACTGGGTTTTTTTGTTTTTTAAGACTGTGCAGAGCCGTTACCACACTGAGGGAGTCTGTATAAATTACTGATTTTGTATTTGTAATTGGTTGATGTGTTTAGCTGCCACAAGTATCGCGTAAGCTTCCGCTGTGAAGATACTTGTGCGTGGATGTAGAGGGCCAGCATCCGAAAAGGATGGGCCGACAGCAGCGTAGGACACAGAGGAGTTAGTCTTGGAGGCATCTGTGAAGAACTCAGGACGTGTGTATTTGTGTTGAAGTTCCAAAAAGTATGTTCGGATGTGGGCAAGAGGTGCATGTTTTGTAACTTCTAGGAAAGACACATCGCAGTCTATAGTCTCCCACTGCCACGGTGGCGGGTATGCTACAGGAGCCATTAAACTGTGTTCAAGTGACACTGCAGTTCCTTCAGCTAGACACTTCAGGCGAACTGAGAAGGGCTGCCTCATCGATGGCTTGTTTTGAAACAGAGTTGAGCTCGACAATTCATTAATTGTAGAGTATGAGGGATGCTCTGTGTCTGCTTTCACCTTAAGGAAATAAACAAAGGACATGTAAGTTCTTTGCAGATGAAGCGACCACTCATTTGACTCAACGTAAAGGCTTTCTACGGGGCTGGTGCGAAAAGCACCCGTAGAAAGGTGGATGCCCAAATGGTGCACTGGGTCCAGCATCTTCAAGGCACTTTGAGTAGCAGACTGATAGACAACGGACCCATAATCTAAGCGGGTGCGAATGAGGCTTCTATAGAGGTTCATGAGGCATTGCCTATCACTACCCCACGTAGTACGTGACAACACTTTTATAACATTCATGTCTTTTAAACATTTTGTTTTTAAATACTTGATGTACGGCACGAATGTCAACTTGTTGTCCAAGATTAGGCCTAAGAATTTATGCTCGGCTTTGACGGACAGACGTTGCCCGTTCAGTCGAATGTCAGGTTTCGAGTGCATGCCTCTCTTTCGAGAGAACAAAACACACGTGCTTTTTTGTGGGTTAAGTCGAAATCCGTTTTCATCTGCCCATTTGGAGACCTTATTTAAACCCAGCTGAACCTGCCGCTCACACATTGCCAAGTTGCATGACTTGAAGCCAAGCTGAACGTCGTCGACATATGTACAATAAAACATAGTGCGAGGGATGGACAAGTGCAAGGAATTCATTTTGATAATAAAAAGTGTGCAGCTAAGTACACCACCTTGTGGCACGCCTGTTTCCTGGACAAATGTTTGTGAGAGAACACTGCCCACTCGGACACGGAATGTCCGATTGGACAAGTAACTCTCAAATATGGAAAGCATTCTACCGCGCACACCCAGGTGAGACAAGTCTCTTAATATGCCAAAACGCCATGTTGTGTCGTAAGCCTTTACGATATCGAGAAACACAGAAAGAAAGTATTGTTTGTGGACGAAAGCGTCCCGGATCTGTGCCTCGATACGCACCAGATGGTCGGTGGTAGATCTACCCTCTCGAAACCCACATTGGTATTGGGCAAGCAGACTGTGTGTTTCAAGGAAATATAAAAGTCGGTGGTTTATCATTTTTTCAAAAAGTTTACAAAGGCAGCTGGTTAGTGCAATTGGCCTATAACTTGAAATAGAGGAAGGGTCCTTGCCCTGTTTCAAAATAGGGATAACAATGGCTTCTTTCCAGGAAGTAGGTATGGTGCCAGAAAGCCAGATAGCATTGTATAGGGAGAGTAAAGTTTTTCGCGTTTCAAGCGGCAGGTTTTTCAACATTTCATACATGACATGGTCGTGGCCTGGGGCAGAATTACTGCAGGACTTTAGTGATATTTGTAGCTCAGCTAAGTTGAAAGGTTGGTTGTATGCCTCGTATTTTGTACACTTGTATTCCAGTTTCTGCTTTTCGATTTTTGCTTTGTATCTTAGAAAAGCTTGAGTATAATGTGACGAGCTAGAGACCTGCTCGAAGTGTGCACCGAGGAAGTTCGCCTGATCTTCCAGGCTGTCACCCTGTGTGTTCACGAGTGGGAGTGAATGCACTTGTCTTCCTGCTACTCTACCAACCATGTTCCAGACTTTAGCCTCTTGGGTATAAGAAATAATCCCCGATAAAAACTTGTGCCAGCTTTCTCTTCTGGCCTGCCGACGCGTTCTCCTGGCCTGAGACTTCATTTTCTTAAAAGTGGCAAGATTTTCGGCTGTTGGTGAGTTCCAAGCACCCTCCATGCTTTGTTTTGCTGCCTGCGTGCATTTTGGCACTCTGAGTTCCACCATGGCACACGTCGTTTTCAATGATGTCCATTTGTTTGTGGTATGCTTTTTGTTGCTGCATCGATCAAAGATGCTCTGAAGTAGTCGAAAGCCGCTTCAATGTCTAAACTGTATATGTCGCGCCAATTTATATGTGTGATGGTATAAAACTGTTCCCAGTTGGCTTTGCTTAATAGCCATTTTGGAACCTGAGGCAGGCATTCAGTTGATGTAAGTGTGCTCAAAACTATGGGAAAATGGTCACTTCCGTAGGGATTAGTAATGACTTTCCAGTAAAGTAGAGGCACAAGCGATGGAGATACTATGCTCAGGTCTATTGAGGAATAGGTATTGTTAGCGAGGTTATAATAGGTTGGTTCTTTCCGATTCAGGAGACAAGCGCTTGAATAGAGAAGAAACTGTTCAATCAGTCGACCTCGGGCGTCACAACGAGAATCGCCCCATAGCCTGTTATGTGCATTAAAGTCCCCTAGAACAAGATAGGGTTCGGGAAGTTCATCCATCAAAAACTGGAATTCATGTTTGCGTAGTTGAGTATGTGGAGGTATGTATATAGAACAAACGGTGACAAGTCTGCCTAGAAGCACCACTCTAACAGCCACTGCCTCAAGAGACGTTAGGAGTTCCAAGTGTTTACATGCTAAACCTTGCTTAACTATAACAGCTACACCTCCAGATGATGCCACGGCATCATCACGGTCCTTTCGGAAAATAATGTAACTGCGTAGAAAGTTGGTGTGTTTAGATTTTAAGTGTGTTTCATGTACACACAGCACTTTTGGTGAGTAATTGTGTAGAAGTTCTTGGACATCGTCGAGGTTAGTGAGAAGGCCTCTGACATTCCATTGTAGAATCTGTGTTTCCATATTTGATGGAAAGTGGTGCTGTGTGTACGAAAATGAAGTGGCTGTTCAAGTGGGAAGTTGTAACTTAAGTAGCAGGGCCGTTGTCGGGCCCTGTTATTGGTTTCTTAGTTCTTTTAGCGCGCTCTATGGAGCCACGCCGCGTTTCCGGTACCTGAGGTACCGTGTTTGTGTCCATTGCCTCACGTGAAGCACTGGACGCCCGCGTACGCGAGCTGCTGCTGCGTATTTGCGACCTCGCCTTGTGAGACGTGGTCGGTCGACCCGACGACCCTGGAGTCACCTGAGTCTCTGGCTTGGTAGGTGGAGCAGGCTTGGCTGCTTCCACCATGGGGGCGGCCACCACACCCGATGGCTCACTTTGCGTGGGCCTAGGTAGTGGCGGAGGGTGATGCGACGCTGCCCCCTGACGCGCCGCATCAGCGTACGTTGTGCCGTGAAAAGCCGAACACCTTCGGCGTGCTTCCTTGAATGAGATATTTTCGCGATTCTTCAGCGTAATAATGTCTTTTTCTTTTTTCCACTGAGGACAAGAACGTCAATATGATGCGTGGTCTCCGTCACAGTTTACACAATGTAGGGTTTCATTGCAGTTGTCAGAGATGTGGCCTTGGGCACCGCATTTGGCACAAGCAGGTCAACCACGACAGCTCTGAGAGCCATGGCCGAACCTTTGACACTGGTAACATCGGCGGGGGTTTGGTATGTAGGGTCTGATTGGTGTCTTTGTATAGCCAGTTTCTATTGTTTGTGGTAGTTCACTGGTGGCAAAGGTCAGTACCAAGTGTTTCGTGGGGGTTTCCTGATTGTTCCTTCGGATAGTGATTCGCTTCACGTTGGTCACATTCTGTTCTTTCCAGCCCTCGAGGAGTTCAGCCTCCGTCAGGTCAAGGAGGTCTGTGTCCGAAACAACTCCACGTGCAGAGTTCATGGATCGATGAGGTGTTACGCTGATGGGGATGTCGCCAAATGTTGCAAGGTTCTTTAGTTTGTCAAATTGTGTTTTGTCACGGAGTTCTAAAAGAAGGTCACCACTAGCCATTTTTGTAACTTTGTAGCCATCACCTAATGTGACTGTCAGGGACCGCGATACTATGAACGGGGACACTGCTCTGGCTGTTTTGTTGGGTTTCTCACTGTGTACAACATGATAGCGAGGGAATACTTCTTTGGGTCGGCGGAAAAAAGGAAAATTCTTCGGTGCGTACGCGCTTTGAAGCGGCACGATCATTGAGGAGTGGAAAACTTCTCTGCATGATAGAGGAATGTAATTCAGTAACGTTGGCGGCCACCCACCACGGAGCCCAACGAGGGGACGCTACAAGGTTCACGAAACGAGAAACATGCAGACGCCAGCCGTACACCGCTACAATAACCTAATGCGCGTAGGCCAAGGTTGGCTAGTTGCACAAGGTTAACCCAAGCCGCCCATGAAAATGGGGAAGTAACAGAAGAAATTAGAGGACAGGATAGATTTAAAGAGGTGAAAAGACGAAGATGTGGGGGAGAGAGAGATAGGAAAAGGCGACTGCCGATTTCCCCTGGGTGGGTCAGTTCGGAGGTGCCGTCTACGTGAAGCCGGGGCCAAAGGGGTGTGTTGCCTCTGCCGGGGGGCCTTAAAGGTCCAATCACCCAGCCTCTGCTCAACCCCCAGAATCCCCTTATCCCCGGACACGGCAAAGCCACGCACGGCTAGGCGTGGGAGGGAGTCAAAACTCCCCCGTTAGCTCGGGTCCGTGGTGTCGCTACACACCAAACGCCTACTTGCGCAGGCGCCCCTGCGGGCGATGACAGTGATGAACACAAATATTCACAGCTTCATAGTGCACCTCGTGTCAAGGACGGGTAAGCTGTCAACCTCTAACTAATCTCTGGTTGAACACACTTTTGCACCATTTATTTTATGGAAGTGACGGTAATACCGCTCTGTGTGAATGTACCACAATTCGAAATCGTTGTCGCTGCCCATATTTCTCGGTTTGTACAGCAGCCTGATTAGATTTTTGTATAGGCTAATACAGATCTTGACAATAAAATTGAGACTTTCATTGTTTACCGTACTTCCGCCGTACGTGTTACGATACAAATACTCGTAATGTCCATTTGTTGTGTGTGTAACTTAAACTCGTTGCTGGTTTTAGGATCAAGTGTAGCTCTTCTGGTGCGCCTGATCTGCAGCAGGAGCGTTTCAGCCAGGAAAAATTTGCTTTGCTGACACTGAGTGACGGACGAGTCAGCTGTTCAGTGCTGCATAAAAAATTTAGTTGATACGTCACATTTCGCCCACTTTTCACAATGTTATGCTATTTGAATTATTGAACCAAGAAAATAAATATCAAGGGAGCGTCAGCTAGGGGTAAACTGTTCTTCGCTTTCACCCAGGAATGAATTCTTCATTGATTAGCCAGCATTCATGCCTCTGTCACTTGACATAAAATGAATAGACGCATATACTAGATATCCTAATTCATGTGCTACAGTGTAAAAACATCATTCTTTTTGTTTCTTTCATATTTTCAGTCTTACCATAGTATGTACTAGTCTGCAGACGCAAGATGGCAAGAAATAAACGATAAAGAGCAATCGTTGGTTCACTAACTTGGTAAAATGATTGCTCAAAAGTAACCAAGACAATGGGTGTACCGAAAAATCTACCAAAATACAGACAAAAACAAGCTATTATTAACACAAATTATACAAGGCAGTACCAATTTTATAATTTTTTATTCAGAAGTGTCATGTTATGAAACCAAAAAACACAGAAAATGAGAGGAAGACAAGCTTAAAGAGATGAAATATTTGTGAACACGGGTTGTCGCTAGGGCCATCGTCTCAACACGCTAATTTCTTCAAGGCTTCAACTGCCGACCTATGTGAATTGTGTAGGGCAGATTTATCAAGATGAAGGGAACTCACCTACACTTGTGCTAACAATCAGCAAATGAACACAAAACATTTCACATATGTTGCACCAACAAGGGCGAAATTCATCCCTTGCCTACATTAGTGCATCTTGTATGTTCTTCATACCCTCTCCTCTAACTTAAACAAAGCAAGGTAGGCCACATGTCAAAACTGGGAGATGAAAACGAGGAGTCGGCATGCTGAATCGGGTTAGCTGAAAGCCGATCCCTCGTGATGTGTTGCGCCAGGCTTAAAGAAGCAATTATTCAAAAGCCCATGAAACAGAAAGAAATGAGGGGCAGGAGGAAGCAAGGGTTTTGCATGGATGGGTAGAAAAGAAGAAGACATTTTTCTGAATTATCTTTGCCTCAAGAAAGCACCATTTGACAATGGGGATAATTAGCCTTAGAAATTCCTTGAAGAATGGCTTATTTTTATACGTTTTCGTTGTGTATGTGCCGTGTCAAATTAATCCGAGTGCCCTCTTGAAAACATTAATACTTGTTCGCTGGAATGAAATAAACTTGAGAATAAGGTGCAGCAATTTTTCTTTTTGAAAAGTTGGTTACTGTCATTAAGGTTTAAGACCGTTGAAGATATGTCCTGTCACTATAAATTGCTGCACCATTGCTTCCAGTTATCTGCTATGTTTGCTTGATGGCTATTTAATGAAACGTTAACAGGTTGTCCTGTTTGTTCAGCAGGGTTGAGAGGTGGGCTAGTCATTGAGATATTATTTTAACATGTGGTGTAGTAGCGCAACTTCGGCGGGGACACAGAGGACAGGAAAAGCGAGTGTCTTGTTTTTTTGTACTCTGTCCCTGTTGAAGTTGTGCTACTACACCATCTTAAAATGTTGTCTTGTATGCGATAATATGTATAACATTCATGTTGATAATGTTTAAACTAATGCAGGTAAAATTAGATTTTATACTATGCATAAATTACTTCTAGCGCTTTTAATTCTAACTTAATCTTGAAGGTTTTTGCAGGCCTTAAATCTTGATTGACAACTAGGTATGCTGTGTAAAAAAATTGCGGGTTTACATTCGCATGTACTAATATGTCGGTGAACGTTTTCCGAAGCGGCTCGTTGTTTGTTATTGTTAGGTAATACTTGCAAAAGATAGTATTCAAGTTTGGAAGTGCGTTTCAGTATTTGATTGCAAAGGCTAGCAGCTGGTTAGGCTGTGCTATGGCACATGTTCAGCTAGTGATGATTTCCTAATTTTCAAGCTTAATTTTAGATTTTGTTCAGAGTGTTTTGTAGGTCATTTCACCAAATTTCTCATTCGGTTTGCCTAATTGGTGAGCATAGTGATCGTTGTCGCTACAGACAGACGCTTTTTAACCGCTTTGCCTGTCTGACAAATATTTCTTCTTTGCCATGTCGTGAATGATGGCTTGTGTATTCTATGCAATATAGAAGGCTATTGGTTGGAACTATGTAGAGACTAACCTTTGATTTATCTGTGAAAGCTAGAACTCCAAGACAGCCCCATTAAGATGCGCATTGCAAAAATTCACCACTGCATATTAAATTTGGCCAAACATGTTAGCAGCAAGAACAACATTGTAAAACAAACCAAGGTCTTTTTTCTTCTTTTTGTCCGGTTCGACTGGGGGTGGAGTCCGCTTCAGCACATCTTTCCTTCTCGAAATATTTCGGCTTTGCCCTGTTAATTTTTTCTTTTCTGATTGGCATTGCCTGCTTAATATTTACGGTGCGGGCGGAGCATTTGTCTTTTTTAAACCTCACAATAAAAAAATGTTTCAATACATGCCATCATATCCAAGATGCTAATTTTGCTAAAACGTTGATGCATGGTAAATTTACTAGTATGGTGATACTTCTTACAATTGCCAATGAATGTGATTGCCATGAATTAATGTGAGAAAGGAGGCTAGCAGCAGAGCTATTGAATCTATTCTTCAAAATGATTCTATTTTCAATATTATCAGTGTTACTTCAAGACATGGAAAGGTTTAAAAACAACATTAAAACCAAAAAAATGCATGTGTTAGTCTCTGTTTATGATAGCGTTGTAAAGAACAAGTGGAATAAATGTCATGTTTTGCAACTATTGAACCCTCGTGGTGAAACTGTGGAAGAAAACTCTGGAGGAATTTGTAGGCCCATGCTGCTGTAGTCTCGAGCAGTTTGGTTCCCTTCACTGCAGCATTGTGGCATGGATGAAATCACATTGTACAAACTCCGTACTCCCAAAACCATTTTGCTGTGCAGCTTTGCACTTAATTCGCAAGTTTTTTGTGTGTATTTTACAAAAGCATTCCAAAGATATTTAAGAGAAACAGCGGTTTTGTTTAGGTTTACAAACTGCACTGTGAGAAATCTAATGCCAATGCCATGTGTTTCACTATCCCAAGTTCATTCTTAGTAGAGAAAATTAGGGTTGAAAATTCACTATTAAAATTTGTGCCGAAAGGTCCATGCATGACGTCAAAAGTTTTCAAATGTATTTTTTGTAATTTTGTGATTGCATCATTGATATTTTCTGAAACTTTTTATGCTAAGTCTATGACACCCACAGATGACAATGTTCATTTTTATCGATTATAAGCTAGGAAGAACCCAGTAAATACCATAAAATTAATGATGTCATGGTGTTTGGTGAGACATTTTCTTTGCGCTGTTCTGCACTTGCCAAGCGTCGTGTCGTGGTAAGACTGGTGTTGTGAAATCATAATTCAATAGTATGCGAACAAATTTTGCGCATATATAAGGACTCTCACAACTTTGGTTCCAAAGAACTGGAGAAGAGGGGGCACTTGCTCAGTCATTGGCACGTATTCGAGATCTCCTGTAAAGTAAAAAAGGCGCTTGCTCGGTATTTTACAGTGCCTACTCGCGATTGTTGAAATCGAGGCACTAGCATATGGTTTTTCAAAGTATTGCCAGGGCTGCACTAGAGGCCGATTGAATGTGACTACCCGTACTACCAAAGAACGCTTGCCACCAATTCAGCTGGTCTATCTGCGAGAGTTATCTTCACACTATTTTTACTGTGCTATACTTTACAGTAAAATGCACACCTAGTTTCATATTTTTGTGTTTCAACTAATCGTGCTTAAATATCTGTAGTCTGAACAAAGTGGACGCTTATGACCGTTTCTTATGAGGGTTTATGCTTTGAATTGCAGCCCGAGTCATGCAGTGAAGTTCATGCATGCTCAGCTTACTCACCGCCTTCTTTATTTGGGTGTAGAAAGATAAGCTGCTGCTTGAATTGTACAGGAAAATAAAAGAGGAAGTGGGGTAATTTGCCATGTCTGTTACAAATAGGTGCACTTGCTGTCAAGGACCTCAAAGGAGGAGAGTCACAGTGGTGGAAATGAATCTGCATTTCAGCCAAGTGCGCAACGAGCTAAGTCATGAACATTATTAAAAAGTACCACAGGTTACGAACTTTAGGATCTCACAATAAAACGTGTTGGTGGCTTCATCATCCCACATGTTGTCATTTTCATAATTCATTTGTTTTTCTGGCATCAAAAACCTCAAGCGGAGCATTCTGTAACTACTACTAGCGCATATGTTTGCAAATGCTAATTTTCCTGCAATCTTGGTAAGATATTTAGTAAAAAAGAAAGAAAATGATCATGACCATTGGGAAGACCTTGAAGTACCACACTGCTAAATAATGGCATAATTTCTGTGATGAACCACACATTCACATGTGAAAAAAACTGAGAGGAGAATTTTGCAAGCACTGTACATCTGTGTTGGTTTTGAGAAGAATTACAAAAATTAACTTTGACGGTTTCATGTCGCAAAACTAAATTCTTGTTATAAGATGCCCTGTTTCAAGTGAAAGCTTAATTATTTTGGCCTCAAAATCCCTCCACGTGCATGAAACTAGGGCACGAGTACATACTACAGCTATTACAATGTGACTCCTGAGGTTCGGAATCAATCCTGTAATCTCGTGAAAACTGTACGCAGTGGCGGATCCATAAGGGGGGCACTGAAGGTGATCGTCTCCACCCCCCCCCAAAGCTTGTCAGTATATGACAAAGACGAGCAATATTATTGTGACTTATGGGTTGCTCAAATGTCTATAACGAAATGCACAGGCATAAAGAAGAGCATAAATACGGTGCTACTATATGTACATGCAACAAAGAGGGACCTCATTACTAATTATTTAAGTTCAATTAGTTCTATGACTATGGAGATCCCCAGCAATGCATTTACTGAAAGATGGTAGCCTGAAAGATGGTAGCATGAGATACAATGAGACACCACATTTGAAGTTTGAAAGTTTTCTGTTTCCCAAGTTGAGGCTATTGTTTTTAGATAATATGTGATGTGTTTGACAATTTGTGAAAATGCATGGCAATTGAAACAGCACCTGTTTAATCAGAGCAAAAATACTCTATTTATTAGAGTGAAGTACAATATGTTATGACACCATCCTGACACGCTAAAAAAAATCCGAATAATTTGGGATAATTTTGACTTCAGAAGTACTTTAATTTCTAGACATGTAATGTTCAGGTATTAGCAGTTTGTTATAAACGGCTAGGAAAGAAGCTATATAAAGACTAAAAATAGAGCTTAGTATAACATTGTTCGGAGGCCAGCAAAAGAGCTTAAAACTCAGAAAAACAATTGACTTTCCTTGGTGTTGGCGAAGGGGGTTAAAACTCTATTGCCAAAGACTACCAAAGGTTTTTTTAATCACAATCAAGAGAAGCCTTGCCTTGGTTTTTCTGCTAAGAATGCATTGTCTTTTTGACCATCAAAGCCTCCTCAGGGAGATTTGTAGCATCTAAATGTCATAAGTACTTTTACCTCCCCAACTTACTCTAACCTAGTTGAAATATATGGCTGCAAAAGATAAATCGAATAATTTTATTAGGCTTTTATAGGACAGCAACGTAGGCTCCGTCTGCTCTGCTGTGCATTAGCCTGCGTGCACAAAAAGTTATGCAAGTACAAAATATTTGTACATGTTGAAAGACTCCCAATATTGCTGTGACCAAGTGCTCCAAGCTTTTATTTAACTGCAAATAACTTGCTCAAAATGTCGCAGCTGTTGTTTCGTACCAATTGACCACATATTTTAGAGAAATGCTATTGCGCCGTGCTCTAATCAGTAGGCATGGAGTACCATTTGGGTGTTTTTTAAAAAACGAATGAACGAGCTGGTGACAATCGTCTGAGCACGCTTTCACGAGCAAAAGTTTACACAGACAAATGTTGCAACATTAGAATTTATTATGCAATAAATATGCCAAGCAATCATCTTTGAGTTACTGTTGAAAATTGCAACATGGTAGTGCAAGATCAAAGTGTTAAGGCCCTCCATGCCCTGGTCCTTTTAATAATGTTAGAGATGTGATCTTTTATGAAATATTTTGCCTTATGAAGTGGAAAAAAGCAACAAGACCATAACTGATATTTCTTTCCCAAAATGAATTACTGCTAGATCAGGAAAACAAGATGCACCGACCGAAATTTGCTGCACTTAACCGCACAGTGGAATGTACAGTAAGGTTAACGGTATCGCGTGCCACAAACTTATCGAACAGCACCTTCACATACAATCAACACCTACACATAGCCTTCATTGAGTACGAGAAGGTGTTTGACTCAGTGAAGACATCAGCAGTAATGCAGGCACTTCTGAATCAGGGCATCGAAGAACGCTGCATAAACATAGTGGAAGAAATCTACAGTGGATGCACAACCACATTAAAGAAAGCGGCAGAATCCCAATAAAGAAGGGTGTAAGGCAGGGAGATAAATCTTTCCAGTACTATTCATCTCGCATTTACAGAAGGTTTTCAGGTCCCTAGCTTGGGCAGAGTTAGGAATAAGAGGTAATGGTAAATATCTTAGTAACCTGTGATTCGCTGATCAAATTGTCTCGATGAGTAACTCAAGAGAGGAATTGCAGTTCCCGATTACAGGACTGAACATGGAAAGCAGAAAAGTAGGTGTGGAAATGAATGTGCACAAAACTAAAGTAATGTGCTATAGTCTCGGCAGAAAAGAGCACTTTGCAATGGGTGGGGAGACGCTGGACGTTGTAGAGGAATATCTCTACTTAGGACAGGTAGTAACCGCGAGCCGAACAATGAGAGTGAAGTAACTAAAAGAATAAAGATGGGGTTGATCACATTCAGCTAGCATTCTCTAAACATGAATGGTAATCTGCCACTGACCCTGAAGAGGAAGGTATTTAACACCTGCATCTTGCCAGTATTTACCTACGGAGCAGAAACCTGGAGGCTTACAAAGAGGGTTGAGCTTAAAGTGAGGATGACCCAGTGAGCGATGGAAAAGAAAACGATAGGTTTAACTTTAAAACACAAGAAGGCAGAACTGTGGCTCAGCGAACAAACCAGGGTTCAGGATATCATAGTTCTAATCAGAAAGAGTAAAGTGACATGTGCCGGGCACATTGCACGTAGGCAAGATAACCGCTGGTAATTTAGGGTAACTTATTGAATTCCTAGAGAAGGCAAACGCACAAAGGGAAGACAGGAAGCTAGGCGGGTTATTGAGATTGAAAAATTAGCAGGTTTAACATGGCAACTAAAAGCACAAGACTGGGTTGATTGGCAGATCGTGGGAGATGCCTTTGCCCTGCAGTGGGCGTAGTCAGGCTGATTATGATGACATCTTCAATGTACAACGAGGTTTAGATTTAGGTGTTATGCAAAAAGTTAGCATGCCAAAGTTGCGCTGCAGGCAAAGCACTGGCTTTTTATACAGATTGCAATATACAGGTGATCGCTTGACACACCAATCATACAATATATGCATAAAGCGGTGGTCCACTGCGGCTAATGTCAACAGAGCCCTAACAACACAATTTGGCAAAAGCGTGAGCAATAAGCTTGTTTGCAAGAACGGGCAAGTACATAGTGTATTTATAAAACTAAAGCTTGTGAAATTTCGTACGAAGATGTAATTGCCATCAATCGCAACAAACATAGTTCCTCATGAAGTTTAATTCCAATTTCTATGAACAAAATAACTCTGTGGTGGCTGTTTTGCTTATGAAAAACGAAATTGTATAAGTGACCTGCACTAGCCAAATCAGGAAAACTGCATTTTTATGAGGAAAATAATATGTAACGATTTTATTCATGGTATATGCTTTCAAAAAGCCGCAGGTGGTGGCACAACCTGCACGCAACCTTCTGTGGAAGCGGCGTGATTATAAATAGTAGCGAGAAAAACGGATACGTGGCTTCCGGAAGAGAAGTGTTGAAAACCATCTCAAAATGACCAAAGTGAGTTATGATGATCGACGTTGGTTAGTCAGTTGCGGATGCTGTGAGCCACGAGTGAAGCTATAAGTGCAACACGTTTGAAAGGCTTGCGCTGTTGGTTGATATCTGCTGCCATTGCATGCTGTCGTCTAGTTTAGGCGTTTCGACTCACGCAACAGTATGGACAACATTGATGAGAGAGTCCAAATGAAAGCATCCCATGTGTGGCAGCACAAAAGAAAATGTGTGGAGAAAACGCATAAGTACTGCGTCGTAGTAAGTGTAGCGCTGGGTAAAGGAAGCAAGATGATTTGGCATATCATCGCATGGCTAGGTTTATTATTGGTCTGGTGTGCGACAGATGGCGGCTCTGCGAATGGCGCCTGTATAACGTCAGTGAGGCGATTCACGTGCTTTTGAGGCACAGTGCCATTCACAGATCACTGTCGTGATGAAACTTGCCAGAGAAACACTTCCGTTGGTGATCTTCAGTCTTTTAAAAAAGTTAGTAATGAGTTAGTAAACGCGTGTGTTTACTAGTTTCCGGAGTATTTTACTACCTTCTCGGCATACTTTTACAAGCCACCAGCTAGTATTGGTTATAACTTTAGCCGTTACTAACCAGAGAACATTTCTTAAAGTTTTTAACTAGGCGACTGATAAGCCACCTACGTTGCCAGATCGGTTGTAAATGCCGCAGTACATTTTGCCGCAATGGTGAGATTTTAAGCAAAATTTAGGCAAGCTCTAATTTTATTGACAGCCTTGAAATAGAAGTTTCGTGTTGCGTATTGGCGCACACATCTTTAAATAAAAGGGGACATGCTGATTCGTAAAAAACAACAATTATCTTATAAATTCTGTGACTGGTAAGGAGTACGTGGTGTGCGGTCCAAAAGTATGGGTATATATAGTCTTCAAACCGCTGCTACAGTACAACTCTGCAATGTCCAAGTCTTGAAGATTTACCTGTGCATGCATGTTTTCGTGATCGACTCATATGAGTTCTCATACTCATATGAGCACATAATCATCTATGAAAATGCTCATATGAAGTCATATGTGACTATATATATATGATGTGCTCATATGAGCCCATACCAGCATATGAGATTCATATATGATCATACATATGTGAATCTGATTTGATCGTAAGATCATGTCGTCATTTCTCTATAAATATGTTGCAGTGATGCACAGTTACCCACTATCAGGTCGCGGGTCGTATCCCGGCTGCGGCGGCTGCATTTCCGATGGAGGCAGGAATATTGTCGGCCCATGTGCTCAGATTTGGGTGCATGTTAAAGAACCCCAGGTGGTCGAAATTTTCGGAACCCTCCACTACGGCGTCCCTCATAATCATACGGTGGTTTTGGGACGTTACATCTCACATATCAACTATTCAATCAATCAACGCTGTTCTAACTGTGAGTTTCAACGTTCATTTCAAAAGCACAGCGCTCTTGTTTCGAACTGTTGCTGCTTGTCTCCGCTGCGAGTGCTGCGTAATGGCTAAGTGCTGCTCTATGCCTCTATGCAATCGTCCACCCATGAAAAAGGCGGTAGCTTTCACAGCTGTGTAAGAACCAAATTCAGAAAAATTAAATGGTCAGTCAAGTTCACAGTGGGGAAGTGCCTTGCGCTTTCATCGACCATGTTCAGCAAGCACTTTGCTGACGGTTCGTAAACTTGTAACCGTGTTTGAGTGCCTGCCCAGTACTTCAGCCATTTATTGCACGGAGTCTACAAGCATATAGGTGACTTGCATCATGATGTGCTGCTGCCCCGAAACCTACTGCAAATGCCTCTATAGACATGGAGCCGACAAAGCAGCCTCCAAATTTCCTCCTTAAAGCGTGCGTGATCGCTGCTAGATGGCACAGCATATCTGAGCATACGGCTATTTTTGGTTGCCGAATATACAAGCATGAGCAAAAGTGAAAAGTGTGCAGACCACGGAATCGCGTGGCCTTGACGTATCGACGCACTATCTAGTGACAAGACGCCTGCTACGGTGCGCATACGCGTCCCGTTTTATCAGTTGGCTTCTCGTGTCACTCTATTCAACGCTCTCGTAGCCAAAACGACAACTGGGTGTGGCTGGCAATTGTCCATCAAATTTGTGCCGTTTTTTTACAAAGTGGCTGCGACCGCGCCGGTTCTAGTGCCGAGCTCGCGTCACTATTTAATCCAAATAACTAGTATAAATAAGTGTGGCCATCCTCGCAAAATTTGTTCAATTCAAGCCCATAAAACTAGGTTTTCTCAACTTAGCTTGTTTTTGTCGCGTTAGGCCAATTCTAACCTAAATCAGTTTTGTTTAGTGAACAGCAAGTGTAGCCGAATTTTATCTAGCCTAGGTGAACGCGGCGTCACCTGTATCAATTGGTCATACGTTTAGGGCCAGTTCAGCTTGCTGCATGTTAAGCATAGTAAAGCTTCAATGCGCCTAGATGGATAGCGAAATGTAGGCGGATAGCTATATATAATTAAGCCTAGTTGATCTTGCAATCAATTATTTTGCCAACAAAAATGAGCCTAAGCAAGGCAAATTTTGTCTCGTTGAATTAATCAAAGTCGTCTTTCTCATAAGGTCAGAGGTGCCAAAACCATGAATATAGTGATCACCCCCTACTTACGATGTACCGATTAAGTTTTTTTATGTCTAATTTGTGTTAGTTAGGACACATGCTAGTTAGGGATGTATATATAAACTGATATCCAATCACAAACCTTTAATACTGCAGTTTTATATGACATAATTTGGCTAAGTATGCATCACTAAACAAATGAGCCATCACCACGGTAAACATAGAGAATGCTGATTAAGCATGGTGGATCATGGCATCATCAAACTATTCTGATTAGGGTTAGGTGCATGTAAGCAATTTCTGATACAACACATTTAGAGTAATTCAAGTAAAATTTTCATAAGTTCAGAGAATGCAAGCTGAGGAAGATACCTTGGCGCTGCCTCATTAGCATATTTATGCATAATTAACCTAGTTATGTCTCGCGAAACGTCGGTAACTTGGGCGTGTAAATAAATAATATAATAATTATCAGCCAAAACTTGTATACATATTAACATACACGAATTAGAAAGTAAGAACTTATTTGTAATAGTGCTGATAGGGAGAAAGCAGTACATTCCTGTGTTTGGCGCCTCTGTGCTCATGGCAAAGTCGACTCGGAGTAATTGGCCACGTTAAGTCTTGCCTCGTTTAGCCTAATTTTGCTCGTCTAATTTATTCAATAGCATGATCAGCTATGTTTTATTGCCTTGGCTGTACGTGTGCTTTTCTCCACCCATCTGGTTACATCTAAGCTACACTTCGCATAACATATGACGAAGGAGTTTATTTAGCTTACAAATATGTCATCAATCTCTACACTGGTAACACACATTCTTTAAAAGCTTAAATATATAAAAGTAGCTTTTCTTTAGTCAACCACATCTGTGCGAAAGTGGAAATGTTCATGCAACGAAAAATTGTAATAAAAAAACCACAGATAACTTCAGTTTACCTTGAGATACATCTTGAACCAAGACGAGAAAGCTTCAGAATGACAAAGGCTTTTTCTCCGGTTTGATCAATCTCTCCCACCCTGTGTTTTTGTATGTAGGCTACCACTTTGGCGTTGGAGTTTCTCGCAATGATGAAACTCGTAAACCTCAACACTATGCGCAAAAACAGAATTTCAGTTTTCTGACATTGTTACTTGCCTTTCCGATGAAGGCGGAAATGTTGTAGGCCCGTGTGCTCACATTTGGGTGCACGTTAAAGAAACCCAGGTGGTCGAAATTTCCGGAGCCCTTCACTACGGCGTCTCTCATAATCATATGGTGGTTTTGGGACGTTAAACCCCACATATCAATCAATCAATCATTGTTACTGTGTCAATGAAGTAAGGAAGTACAGGATATACTAAGCCTGGCAAGTTGGCGGGACAGGTCGATGGTCCCGCCTTTGTGACGGCCAGGAGTTGTTGCCGGCATTCTTAACCCGCTTTGTGGCCCACAGGTGACCTTCGCCATTCGTATGGAGTAGCGTGACTCCCCAAAGAGCTTGAAGGCTGTATTACCTAAAGAGCGCCTCGTTCTTCTTGGCACTAATGAGGTGACATTCCCACAATACCTGCTCCAGAATGGCTCTGGATCCCCAGTAGTTGAACTAGTTTGTTAAATATGTATTGAGATATGTCATGTGCGGGAGAGCAAGATTTAGATATGTCGATATTTGAAACTGCCGGCACTGCAAAATACTACTATCTGTTGTTTTTATATGAGATTCTGCGAATATGTTCCTCTGTAGCCTTTCAAATTGTGTGATGTCATTGTGTCTAGCCATTCCACTATTCCGCTCACGTTTGTCTGCAGCTCTGTCTTGTCTGAAGGGCGTTGCGTCGACACTCGAAATCGCAGCTCGATTCATACACCATCGATCCACTTCATAAACAACACCAATATTGCGGTTCACCGGGGGAGAGGGGGGACGTGAGCAGGCACCCATGTTATGTACACATCTTCAGTGCACTTGACCACCTGCAAGTGCAAATTGTTATGACTCCTGGGAAATACGGCCGTTGGCACAGTTTTTTATTGCCGCCTCATGGTTGCTGACTATCACGATTGCGTTGATGTGACCTCCTTCGAGCGCATTGGCTACGTCTTTTGCTGTGTTCTTACTTGCGGAGCGTATCATCTGACACATTCTGCAGCGTTTGGCACTATCAATTACGGCTCCCAAGAAGCTCCGTGAATTTTCGTGTGCGCCTGTATACAGCAGCGCCTAAAACACTTTTTTTGTCATTACCGAATTCTCCTGTCTACTGTTCTCTGGTGTCTCGCCTCTCCTGGTTTTCCTGGTGCATGTGCTTCGGTATAAAAGCTACTATGATTATGGTCGTTTAATTTTTTGGAATATTCACCTTGGTCCCAAGTTGTGTGTAAAAGCTTATGCCAAGTTGCTGTAAAATATGTCTTCTTGTTCATGTTTTAGAGGGACGTTCATGCTGTGCCGTACGTTACACTTAACGAGCTCATATATTTACTTTGATGACGTAACTGTGGTAACTTGTGCGTTTATTGGATGCCCCATGGTTTTTTAGGATAATTGCCCAACGACCCATTCTGTGTTGCTCTGTTTCGTGTGTTACTATTTTTTTTGGTTGCAGTGTACACTATTCTGCGGGCGACAAAACCTGTCTTAATGTCATCGTATTTTCCTGTCTCATACCATTGTGTTTATTCCATATGCATATGATGAGCCCATTATATGAGCACGAGTTGCGTCCACTTTCCTCATACCTCCTGCGTCGTTGACCTTGACATCGACGAGCAGGTGCAATACCTAGATTTTGTCTTCATTCATTTGTATGACCGAGATCGCTTCAGTAGTGGCCCGGTTTGTGACTTCTACACCTTGGTCACTACAGCAACAACTCCTATTCTTCCACCTAACAGGCTAGCCCTGTTCCTTCGTTATATCATAATTAAGACTGTTGCGAGTGCTGATTAAAATATTTCTTCTAATTGCTCATCACTATCGTTTCCCACTGGCATAGTGATGCTATCTTCATATACTGCAAAACTCAGAAACTTGCATTCTTGGAGCTTAGACGGCGTATATATTAGTGCTGGATTGAATATTCTTGAACCCAAGCGCATTCGATAATGTAACATTTTACATACAAAGAAACAGTTAAATTTTAGCATCATATTTTTGAAAATATTCGCCTGATAGAGGACCTAAATAGTGCTAGCTTTACCGCAAATCACAGCAATAAGAGATCTCGCGGGAAATTTCAATGTTAAGCAAAATAACTGTAACCACTTCAGCGCGCGACCAAGCATAACTCTGCAAAGTGCTGGCACAAGGAAACGCAGGTGCTGCAGCGGAATAAGCGAGTTCCACACTGTGTCTCACTGTAGCGCGAATTGCGGTATGCGAGCAAAAGTACAGGCTGCTCGTCTTTTTCATCCTTGTCGAGGCCAAGCTTTGCTATTGAAACTGGGCAGACCCTCAAATTACGCTTCAGAACGGACCCTCAACCCTCTCACGCACGTGTGCGCCCTTCCATACACATGGACACACCTTCCATGAATCCCTTGCGCGGTGAAATGCAGGCCATACGTTTCCTTTGCGGTTGAGTCATGATCGCCAGCACATATTTGATGCTTTTCTGATGCATGTACAAAACCACGCACGGCAATGATGTGACAGGCTTTTTACTGAATACGTTACCTTACTGTGAACCCAATGGCAAATACAACATTGTGCCTCGAGTCTTCATTCAAATGCTTTTTGCATAAAACGATGCACGGAAACCAGTAAACTTCGGTACAATAGGTAAGCCTGTAGTGGTGTGCTCTTGGATACAAGTGCAATAGCGAAGTATATGATCGCAAAATATAGCGTTCACAGCCAGTCAAAACTCTTTACTCGACATGATCATGAATAAAGAAGCGACGGAATGTACGAAGACTTGTAAAGGACATAGCACGAAGCACTTCGTGTACTGGAGCTCATTAAAATTGTGAGTTCAATCGACAAGTATAAATGCATCTCGCAATGTGCATTTAGAAACTATCTTCTCTAGTAGGTATACATGCAAAAAAAATTCTCTTTCACCATTGTATGCCAAACTATAATCACTAAACGGGCAGTAGCAGGGTATTCAGTATGAATCCATCATTACCACTCAGGCATGATAATCAGCAGTGGCCATTGGATTGATAAATAAAGATTTTAAATTGTGCAACACCGCTGCAATGATTGCCTGAGAAAGTAATGTACATGTTCCTTTAAAACAGGAACGAAAGCTCGTTCCTTGCCGATTTTGGAACGACCTTTCGTGGCAAGATCCTTAATTGTAAAAGTAACTCGTTGCAGTTACATTTATTAATTGGAACGTGTCATTACATTAACGTTATATTTCACTTTTTATTCAATATGTATGCAGTGTTAGATAGTCGTTCGGTCAAATAAGGTGAGTGACTTATAGCTCACCGCTAGTATGCAGGTATTTGGATTTTATTTCACTGACAGCAGAATACGCAGACAAAAGAAAAATAAATTAACACACTGCATTGAATATTTTGAAGACCACCCGTCCAACTAAAGACATAATATAACGACCCCTTTTAGCCCGTTTAATTCAACACATGTGGTACTTACCACTTCAGTCTTCAAAGACTCATATCACCGAATAAAAATATCCACTGATTCTCAAGTATATTTAAATTGCCTGCTTATGCAAATGCGTTGCAAGCCACAATACTTGCGCGTTTATTGAGTGGTCATCCCATGCTTCAAATGGAGTAGAAAATATTGTCCGGGATGCACATTTGCGAGCTGGTAGTAGTCCCCTGTTCTCAATCAGCAAACATATTGAATTCAAAACATTTCTTAGCGAACTTCACCGACTTTGCGCATATCTATCTATCTATCTATCTATCTATCTATCTATCTATCTACTTTCTGTTTGTCTGTCTGTCTGCCTGCCTGTATATCTATCTATATATCCATCTACCTACCTACCTACCTACCTACCTACCTACCTACCTACCTACCTACCTACCTATAGTCGGGCCGATGCTTACCACGCTTTGACCGCCGCGGAAACGAGCAATGCCGGTGATGGTGAGCGTCTGCCAATCGCCGGCCAGCATTCTACCACCCTCCAGAGTCTTTTCACTTTGCACAGGTCCTGGAAAACCTACTGCGGCCACTATGTGGCCTATGGATCGTATTCAAGAGCAGCCGGGCGCACCGCAGAGGCCTCTACGCCGGATGCTTTGGTCTTCACATCATCCAGCCGCCAAAAAGCGCAGCCGCGGGAAACCTTCGGCAATGGAGCGCATGCCCCCAAAGATATGAAGCCGCATACTTTCTCGCTCGGACAACCACCAGAGTACCAAGGAATGAACACTTCTGCAGAGTGCTCACCCCCCTCGACAGCCTCGGTGTACTCTTCAATACGGTGAGTGATCTTCCGTGTGGTTAACACCTCACTTTCACGAGACATGGAAGATCCTCACCGTATTGAAGAGTACATGGATGATGTCGAGCGGTGGGGAGGGGGTGCACTCTGCATTGTTTCTTGGAAGGAATCCTTCAATAAGCACGGACTACAACCATATGATTTCGTAGGCCACGTGGACTCGCACTCTCCCCCACCAAATGTACTCTAACGCTTTTTTACCCTCGACAAAACGCGGACAAAGAGGAGCAGCAAGTATTGCTCAAAACTGAGAGCAACCAAATGATAGCGCAGGCACATACGGCTAAGGTACTAGGTCTAACGTTAAGCGCAAAGGAGGGCCACAACAAGGAAGCACACAAGCGCCTTCAAAAAAGCACGAACGATTTCGCAAGAGGCATTGCTAGAATCGCTAACAAGAGAGCAGGCATCCTAGAAGACAGCATCATGAAGGCGTATCACGCCTTTCTCATTAGTCAGGTAGCATACGGTGTTCCGTTTCTGAAACTTACGAAGGCTGAATTCAAAAAGGTCGACTCCATGCTCTGCAAGGGACTGAAAACCGCACTCGGCTTGCGCAATAGCACGAGCAACGAAGAAATTGAGCAACTCCGTCTGCACAACAAGGCCGAAGAAATTTTTGAAGTTCAGAGAGTGGAAAATATCACACGCCTGTCGTTGACGCAGGCAAGACATCTGATCTTACGAGACGCAGGCATTTGCCCAATTTTTCAACCAGAGTAAAGAACCCAACTTAGTAATGACGCCTTAGCGAGGGCGCTCTAAACAAGGCAAAAGAAACACAACATGCCCGCGCTATTCGTAGTTGCCGCCCGCTACAACGGCAGAGAAGCATTTGCCAAAGCGATCGTTCATATAGACGGAAACCTCATAAATGCGGCAACCTTTCAAACAAGCCATGTCCACGAAGCAGAGGAAATAGCGATCGCGCTAGCCTTGCAGAGCTGTCAAGCCTATTGCACAATATACACAGACTCGAAAGCTGTGGTCCGAACGTTCACGACTGGCCTAGTAGCTAGAAGCACTGAAAAACTCACGATCAACGCAATACGAAAGTACGAGAGTAAATAAACCCTTATAAAAGAAGAGAAAGAACAAATCTACGTATCCTGGTTCCCAGCTCACAAGGAACAGTTACCGGGACTCGACCCCTGCGATCCCAACGAAGAGGTCAACCGATGGGCGCGTGAGCTCACAATCAGCGCCATGGACTATGACCCCTCGAGGAGTGGGTTGTGCTAGAATTTTTGCAGCCAGGACAAAGCACTCATACACCACGAGATCACATTACCGGACACAAAGACGTGCCTTCCCAGCACCGCACCCAAAACCTAACAAAGCATAAGCTCGAAATCTAGAAGATTGGAAATACGTGCGTATAACACCATCCACCTTACACAGAGTTGACCCTGACACACCCCCTACATGCTCCCTTTGCAACCATCCCTATTGCAATTTCGAACACATGCTTTGGCTGTGCCCTACCGAAAGTGCCGCAGAACTAAATAACCAGGAGGCTTGGAAGGAAGCCCTCAAGAACAAGGAATACAAGCAGCAACTACAGGCAGTCTAGGGGGCCCGGGACATCTCCGCAAGACTTCGACTGCCAGCACCATCCTGCGCGGAGCCTCCAGGTTGTAATAAGTGTCGAAATGACCCCTTGCAGAGTCTCCTTGGGATATGTTTATTAAAGTCAATCTCACTCACTCTTCCGTGTCTCGCTCTCTACGCAGATAAAGCACCATTCGTCATGGTTTTCATGACAGGAGTAAAGGTCTCGGGTCTTTTAGATACCGCCTCAGCTGTTTATGTGTTCGTGGATCTTGTGAATGCCTGCGAGATCAAAGGCTTACCTTTGCGAAGTGTAAACAGTAATCTGAGTGTGGCTTCTGCTCACATCGTCTCTTCTACACTTGAAGCTCGTTTAGCGGTTACACTCGACGGGCAAAAATTTCGTCAATCTTTCCTACATTTACCCAGACTTTCCTGCCCCATGATCTTGGGACGCAATTTTATAGCCAAATCGGGAATCATACTTGATATCTGTATGAGCACCAATGCAAAACCACTCATACTTCTGCCTACGAACCGCCGTCTAATCGTCTTGAAACAAATATGCATCCGTTTTTGAAGACCACAGCTGACTTCTTGATTGTTATAGAGTGCTTTAAAAGCCCAGTAGACATGAAAGCTTAAATAAAAACAGCCCTAAAGTCTTTTGCAGCGATGTTCACAGAGGCTCCTGGCAAGATCAATGTTATTGATCACAGGATTGCCAAAGGTGACATCTGCCCTATTCGTCTCAATCCGCGTTCTATGAGCTTGCCGAAGAGTGAACTTCTGGACGCTGAGTTCAAGGAAATTCTCTCCACTGGTGCTCTAAGAGCGTCCAACAGCACATTGACGCTTCCTGTTGTGTTAGCTTCAAAGAAAGACGGCTCTGCGCGGTTGTGCATGGACTACCAGTGGTTAAACGCCGTCACGGTTCGAGACTCGCACGTGTTCTCATTATTGATTGATTGATATGTGGGGTTTAACGTCCCAAAACCACTATATGATTATGAGAGACGCCGTAGTGGAGGGCTCCGGAAATTTAGACCACCTGGGGTTCTTTAACGTGCACCCAAATCTGAGCACACGGGCCTACAACATTCCCGCCTCCATCGGAAATGCAGCCGCCGCAGCCGGGATTCGAGCACGCACCCTGCGGGTCAGCAGCCGAGTACCTTAGCCACTAGACCACCGCGGCGGGGCACGTGTTCTCAATATTCGACTCTGTTATGTACTCCATTGAGGCCGCGAAGTTCTTCACTACCCTTGATTGCATTAGAGGCTTCTTGCAAATCCCGTTATCAGAGTGCGAAGCTGAAAAAACGGCATTTACTTGCAACAGTGGATTCTTCGAGTTTAGGAGGTTACCTTTCAGATTGTGCAAATCACCCGCCACAATTCAGCGTGTCATGAACATTGTGCTTCGAGATGCCAAGTTCAGCTATCCAATAACCTACATAGACGGTGAGGTAGTTTTTTCGCAAACCTTCGACGAGCACCTTATCCACCGAATCGCTGTATTACCAATACTGCAGGAAACAGGCATCACCATCAAACCCCAAAAAGTTCAGTTGGTCTCAAATAAAATCAACCTTTTAGGTTTCATTGCCGAGCAAGGCACAATATGACCAGATGAACAAGAAGTTCAGGCCATACTACATTATCCACCACCAACGAGCTTCAAGAGCCTGCAACGCTTTCTGGGTTTGGTGCACTTCTGCCACCCCTTCATTCCTGACTGCGCCGACCTAGCAAGGCTACTTCACTAGCTCTTGCGCAAGTGGCCTAATTGGTCGTGGACTAACATGAAGCAGGCAGGATCCAGGCTCTGTCGAAGGCTATTGCTGATACATCATGGTTGCGCCTCCCTTACCTAAACTGGCCTTTCACTGTGCAGACCGACGCAAGTGAATATGGCCTTGAAGCAGATTTGCTTCAGGAATACCAAGGGAGGCTTTACCCACTAGCCTTTGTGAGCCACGCGTTCTCGGGTGCAGAAAAGAACTGCACTGTAACAAAGAAAGGGTGCCTCGCAATCGTATTCAAGCTGAAGCAATTTAACACGTACCTAGATAGAGCTTCATTTACGATTCAAAGCGATCACCAGGCACTGCCATGGCTGTTGAAGCTGAAGAACCCATCCGGTCATCTGGCCAGGTGGGCTCTCTCTCTTCAGTAGTGTAATTGCAGAGTTGAGTGCAAGAAAAGCACCAGCAACAAAGTGGCTGACGCGGTTTGTCGAGCCCCAATGTCGAACCAGCCGCCGATGTCCGGGTTTTGCCAGTGCATGAAAATGCATGGGGAGCACTGGTTTCGCTACAGCAGCTCCTTGGCGCTCGGAGAGGCGACGACCAGTGCAATAAAATATGCAGTGGCCTGGCCGCTGCCACTTTCACCGTGAATACATGGTTCACAAACACCTATCGCAGTTACTTGCAAGCCGATAACGGCCTACTTTTGCGTTACGCACCCTAAGTTGATACGCATGATGGCGAGCCCCCCTTCCGCGTTTTCATTCCTCGGACTCTACGCCAAAGTTTCTTGGCGTATTTTCATGACAAACGCCTGGCTGGTCACAGTGATGCCAAGAGAACTTTTGTAAAGTTTTCCTGCGTCGCCACTTGGTCGCACATGAAAAAGGACGTCACATCATACGTTCGCACTTGGCCTACTTTCCAGACTGCGAAACCTAGGGGTGGCGAAACACCAGGCCTCATGCAATCGGTGGAAAGCAGGTATCCATGGGAAAATGTTGCCCGTGACGCAACGAGCTCGTACCCCAGATCAGCTAAGGAGTGTCGATATTTGTTGGTCGTCACTGGCCATTTTTTTAAATGGGTAGAGCTGTACCCATTACGACGGCTGGATTCAAAAGTAATTTGAGATTGCCTGTTGCAGACGCTCACTCGCTCCGGTTTTTTGAAAGCAGCTTATAACCAACAACGCCACATATTTCAGAGGCAGAATATTTGCGGACACTTGTAAAGTTCTTGGTGAACACCACAGAAGAACGACACCTTACCACCCTCAAGCATACATTACTGAGCGCGTCAACTGAAACCTTCAAACAACGTTGATGGCTTTCACTGGCCGGCACAAAGACTGGGATACCCATGTACAGAAAATGGCACTCGTCACGTGAACAACAGTGAATAGTTTGACTGGCTTTACACCAGTAGCCATTCTAATCAGTCGTGGTCTCAAATTCACCATCAAACATGCACCCACCCATAACTCCGAAACGCCGCACTACCACTACATGACGTTCACGCAAAAGTTTTCCAGTCGCTTGAGCGAAAGTTTGTGGGTAGCCAGGGAGAACTTGGAATTAGCCCGCCTGGAACCTTGCAATCAAAATAACAAGGGGAGGCAACCTCTTGCGTTCGCGGTTGGCGATTAGGGGCTCCGCCCCACGCACCCACTGAGCAATGCAGCAAAAGGATTTGCTGCCTCCCTCGCACCACAATGGAATGGTTCTTACGTGATGACAAAGCTAATTTCTAGGTTAACATACCTTCTCAAAAACAAACTCAGTGGTCGAGTAACAGGCCCTGTAAATGTGTGTGACCTCAAAGCTTGCAACAAGCGCCCTTTAAACGCGTAAACACTTTCCCCCACTATCTTTAGCATTGCTGCCCTGCAAATTAATTGCTTGTCAGTCAGCAAGCGGTGCCTTTTCTTTGTTGTTGTTATTGTCCTGCTGTCGCAGAACACCCATAGTGTCTTCAGTGCCTACTAGCCAGCGAATAAGCACAAGGTTGACCCCAGTCATGAAACGCCGGAACAGCCCGCTGTGAACACAGACACACGCTGCGTGCACGTTGCATTCTGTGCAACCAGATGGACAGTCACGAATTGTTGTGATGTGTGACGTGTGCGCAGGTTCTGTTCAGTGCAACTCAGGACAAAGACATGGCGGCGAGTGGTGAAGTGTTGTGATGCCTGAATAACTGCGTCGACAGAAACACGCGACTAATAATGAAGTGTTGTGGTGCCCGATAAACTGTGTTCACTAATGACGGAATGCTTATTAGTTTACTGTCTGGTAGTTTTTATAGTTTTCACTATTTTATTTCGTTCATTCTGGTGTGGGGAGAGTGTCGGGCCGATGGGCCCTTATCTGCAGCAGGCACGGTGGAAGCAAGGCGAGAAGAGCACGGGCGCATTGCAAATGCCACGGCACTCGCTTGCTGGATTCCGTGCCGACCGGTTGTGTCCTCGCAATCTCCGGCGTCAGCGTAGCTCTGGCCGACTGGCTCGCCCTACGTCACCTCCTGACGCCGACGACCTTCGACGACAGTGTAGCTCTGACCGACTGGACATGCTCTACGCCATCTACTGACGTCGACGAGAGCTCTCGCAAGTGGTGCCCCGTTCTCCGACTCCTGTGACCGTGTTTCTATCTTTCCTATCTCTCCTATCCCCTCGGTTTGTTGTCGCTCCTTCTGGCTTACCACCTCACGTCTCTTTTTTTTCTACACCTTTACTCCTAGCCCTTTTATCCCTCCTCACCCCATCCCTTGTTAGCTACTGTTGAGGTGTTGCTCACTGAAGCAGACAACAGTTCACGGACGAGCGTCAGCATACCAAAAAAAACACAGGGGGCAGAAAAGTGGCTGGGAGATAGGGGTCACATGAGCCTGGTGCGTTTTTTTCGTAGGCAGGCGAGCGACGGGGCGCGGTGTCGCTCGTGCTCGCCATGTTGAGACTTTCCTCCGTGCGTGCTACAGAGAGGGCAGACCACGCAGGTTTGGGGGCGTCGGCTAACGCGATTCCGTGGCTAGTATCCTACGGCGAGTTGCGGGTGAGCTCGTTTTCCTGCTGTTATGATTCCGGGTTCTGTTTCCAGGTTTTTGGTCCTCTTGTGTGCATAGTGCCATGTTGAGGCGGTTCGGAAGGCTGTGAATAGTTTTAGTCGTGCATGAAAGGCGGTTCTCCTTCACTGGATTGCTGGATCGTGCATAACGAATTTGGATTCACTGACCTCCCTGAACGAAAACGGGGCCTTCACTATCTATCTATCTATCTATCTATCTACCGCGTACGACATTTAGCTATTCTGGCCGTTTCGATAATACCTATACAAAACTTTTTATAGCAGCCCATAAACGTATGATGAGCACGAGTACTCATAACATGAAAATTATGACATGCATCTCATGAATGTCAAGATTTACATGTCATGATCTCGCTGCTCTTGTAGCGGTTTCGTTCACATGACGTATTGTGAAACTTCTGTGGTATGACATGACTGCATGGTGAACCTAAGTGACAGGCCGTAACGTCGGGAACTCCATGACATGCATGTTATGTGAGTCACGACTACGCCTCATACGCTAATGGTGCTCTCTCGGTCGTTTGGCTAGCTTCATATCTACCAAGTTTAGTATTACGTGAGGTGAATGAATGGAGAATACATATAACTGGTGCAAACACGATAATCATGACATGCGCGTTATATGAAACTTGATTACATGCCACACTCATGACCTGCTCGACCCGCTTTGCCAGCTTCAAATATACCAAATTTGTCATTACGTGACCCGAGTGGATGACATAGGTAAATGACACGTCCAAACATGAAAAACATAACATGGCTGTCATGTAAATGATGGCTACATGCTAAGTCTTAGTGAGCTCACGGCCGTTTCGCCAGCGTCATATATACCGAATTCAGCGTTACGTGATGTGAATGGGCGACGAAGGCATATTGCAGGTGTAACATAGAATTGTGACATACGTGCCCTATAAGAAGATGACTACATGCCACGCTCAAGATGCGCTCACGGCCTTTTCATGATTGATTGATATGGTCGGTTTAATGTCCCAAAACCACCATATGGTTATGAGAGACGCCGTAGTGGAGGGCTCAGGAAATTTTGACCACCTGGGGTTCTTTAACGTGCACCCAAATCCGAGAACACGGGCCTACAACATTTCCGCCTTAATCGGAAATGAAGCCGCCACAGTTGGGATTCGATCTCGCGACCTGCGGGTCAGCAGCCGAGTACCTTAGCCATTGGACCACCATGGTGGGGCACCTTTTCATGAGCTTCGCGTACACCAAAACGGGTATTACGTCGTGTGAAAGAAACATGAAGATAAATAACACGTCCAAACATAATATTCATGATATGCTTGCTGTGTAAAAGATGACTACATGCTAGACTCATAGCTCGATTGCGGCCCTTTCGCTAGCTTCACATATAACAAGTTTTGCGTCACGTGATGTGAATGGATGAGTGGTTCAACAATGATCAATATGGCATGCGTGTCTTTTAAAAACATGCCTACATACAACGTTCATGATGCGCCCGTGGCCGTCTCGCTAGCTTCACCTATACCAACTTTGCTATTACGTGACGTCAATGGACGATGAACGCAAATGTCAGGCACAAACCTGATAATCATGATTTCGAAGTCATGTACGGCAAAATTTACATGCCTACTACTACTGGTGCTAGTATTGCGAACGTTAGTGGTGGTATTGTTACGCGACGCAAAAGATCCTTTCGTCTGATCTAAATACCTGAGTGTGCTTAACAGTTCTACTTGTCCTTAGCTTACAGTGTGTTACATTAGCGTGCCTCGCGACGTTGTGCTGAATTAAAGTAACATATCAACCTTTCTAAATCGTGGTTCGCATATCATCGGTTCCAACTGCCCGTGGAATCTGCAAAGTTTTTTTTTCTATATATATATATACATTACCATGTTGTTTAGCACAAGTTTTCCTATCACCCCGATACACTACGTTCAGCGCAAAACGCACTATAATATGTTTGAAAAGCTTCGAGGCTGTAGTAGATTGTTTCGTTACGATTACGCCCACTTCATGAACATTACAGATTATTATGGCACCTATGGCGCCGCTAGTGATAACGCTAAGAGCATTTCATGGCAAGTGTATAAATGCCAACGTGCTTCGCCGCTTGTCAGTTGATCGACGGCCGACGCTCGGCTCGCCGCTATCAGTGCCAGTGCCTTGCTGTAATCTCCCTTTCTTTTTACGTGGCAACAACTTAGGCCCGAACAAACAGTTCATTATCAGACCATTTATCCCCCTATTCTAGAACGTCCCTTCACTCAACGGTTCGCCTTGACTTGAGAGAATTGATTGCAGCGCCATCTCTAGGCAGATGAAGCCGCCCAACATCAGGGATAATCTACAGCGATTGTCGAGAAACGCAGCGACATTTTTTGACAAGCGGCGGCGCTGTGCTAATCTCGTTCAAGTGAAGGACGAGATGTGAGTCGTGGAGCATTCGTGAATACGGAGGTCAGTCTCCTGCCTTATCCACGTCACGACCCCGTGACGTCTGCTGGAGGTGCAGCTTCGTTCATGTACCGGACGCCCCGGTGAAGCCGTGAACCCAGCCCACTTTAGCGAAACGTCGGGGTTGTTCAAGTTAGGCGCATCGGACGACCAGGGAGACGAATAAGTGTGAGTGAAACTCCGCGGAGGCAATCGTAGAGGCGTCAACACGATGATTTCGGGGAGCACTCATTGGGGGTTTATTTAGCTAACACAAATTCAATTTACAAAATGCACTGGGTCACAAAGACAAAACATAGAAAATGGTGACATACCCCTCTGCCTGCATGGCCTGGTCTCCCGTGGTGAGATCCGCCGTTTACCCCGACTCCGCTCCCCTTTCAAGTTGAAACATCCTCTTTTTAATTCTTGGTCGAACAAAGAGTCTTCACAAAAACCAATCACATGTTGGGACTCGCAGCATCGCAACCAATCACAGAAACACTTTCATAAAAGGCACTACATTTGTAAAATCCTCCTTACCAAAATGAAACACGCAAAGGGAAAGGTCCTCCGCACGTGACACTCTCTCCCATGCCAGGCCGAGCTGCCCAACGTTACTCGTGCTGCCTCCTTCGGCCGACTACCGTCGGTGGCCGTTCCCACGCTCGGGCCCCGTCAGTTCTTTCGTTAATTGTTGCTTCTTAGAAGCGTCCTTAAGAGCTATGGGTACATTATTGCTTACCAGGTGTACATGCGACAGCGAGGCGCCCCGACATCCTAACAAGAGCGCGGGGGAATATGGTCGTTTACCGGCTGCCACTATGTCTCAGGTCAGGCTAAGTGGTCGCGTCCCCATGTCATTCTCAATGACACGCGTGCCTATTAACAATGGCTTAGACTCAGACGGTGGCGCCGGACCTGCCTCTTGCTAGACGCTTTTCCGAGTAAGCTTTCCCCTTCTGATCCCGAACGGGGGCGACCTTGACTGCTCCGTTTGTAAGCCGTAAATGCAGCGTGTAGGCGCCTGTCCGAGGCTGGAAAACACGATTTATCCCACATTCCATTAAAGTCAAAAGCCGAAGCTCTGTAATGGCCAGAGAAGCAAACCCAAAGGTAGAAGAGTACAAAGAAAGACTTAAAAAAGAAGCAGAGGAGTTGGTTTTGCACAAATTTCCTGAGAAGATACTGGAGCTGGAAACTTTGCTCTCGCGACACCTCCCCCCCTACGAAAAAGAGTGCCCCACTCGTTTTATCTGCAAAACACGACAATAAATAGACTAATATTACAAAAAGGTTTTGCATTCAAAAAGTGTGTGAGATGCTTATTTAAAGACACTTATGCATGTGTATAACAGGTGAGAGGCTTCAAAAAGTTACATAAAAACAACAGATGAATAACAAAACAAAATCATTGGACACAGAAATATATGGGTTCACTCATCGGTACTGCAATACAATTCAGTGTACGTTTCGTAAGCACTGACATTCTGTTGTGCGTTGTTATTACTTGAAAATGTCTTCCAGTCCGAGTAAAGTTCAGTGTCCGTGTCGTAGCTTTAGCACTGCTGTACTGGAACACTGCTCTGTGTCCCGCGCACACAATGTTGCAAACGGAGTTCCTGACCCACTCGCAAACCACACTCGCGCACATCACCATTGGAGCCGCACTCGCGCAGAACACTTTGATGCAATCCGTGGTCATCTCTCCTTGCACTGCACTCGCGCACAACACTTCAATGCAATCCGTGGTCATCTCTCCTGGCACTTCCCTCGCGCACATCACCACCGAGATCGCGCACCTCATGATTATCATCAGACTCATCGTCCGCGTCGTCGGCATCGGAGCCCAATAGAACGTGGCAGGGCTTTAAACGCGCCACATTCACAACGTCACGTTTTTTCCCAGTTTGGTCTACCACCTCCCAGTTGTTCTCGGCTACCTGGCGCACAAGACAGAAAGGTCCGTGATATTTGTGAAGAAGCTTTGTCGTCTTCCCTTTCGCCCGGGAGGGAGTTTACAAGTACACCAAGTCGCCCTGATGATAAACAACACTTCGTCGCCTAGCATCATAGCTGCGCTTGTTCTTCTCCTGCTGACGCTTCTCCCGTTCATTTACTATTTTTCGAGCCTGCCGCAGCCTGCGGGCCACTTTCTTTGCATCCAGGGTGTAGACCGAATCCGCGTTGCGCGCCCGACCCTACATCCACCGGTAGTGTCGGTTCATGTCCGTGAAGAAGAAAGAAGGGAGTGAATCCAGTCGTCTCGTGGGTGGAAGAATTGTATGCAAATAGAACGTACGGTAGGAATTCATCCCAGTCGCGGTGGTGTGAGGAAACGTACATGCTGAGCATGTCAGCCAACGTGCGGTTAAAACGCTCGCACAAGCCGTTGGCCTGTGGGTGGTATGCTGTTGTGGTGGCATGCTCGCTACCCACGAGCCGGAATATTTCTTCGGTCAAGTTGGCGACTGAGTGCTGCCCAAGATCGCTTAATACTTTCTCCGGGGCACCATGACGTAGGACGATTTGTTCGACGAAAGCTCTGTCTGCTTCTGCGGCAGTGGCTGCTGGACACGCGACAGCCTCGACCCATTTCGTATGGTAGTCGGTAATCACGACGATGTAGCGGTTCCCTGCTTTGGATTTAGTGAAAGGCTCAATGAAGTCCATGCCCACCTGCTGAAAAGGTCGACCTGCAGTTGGGATCGGTTGGAGGAAACCGACCGGCCTCCCCGGTGGTTGCTTTCGTGTCTGGCAGTCGGGGCAGGAGAGAACGTACTTGCTTACGTACGAGAACATCTTCGGCCAGAAATATCAGCAACGAACTTTCTCCCATGTGCGCTTGACACCTAAGTGGCCTGCCGTGGTGGCGTCATGGCAGTACCTTAAAATCTCAGATCTCAAGCACTTGGGGACAACGAGCGCAGCACGATCCTCCGGAAACCCTTTCGCCCTTCGATACAGTACACCGTCAATCAACCGAAAGCTCCGTGCCGTTCTTTTAGTTTTCCTGAAAACGGGCGCATCCGGGTGCTCGAGGTGCTGCATAATTTCTTTCATCCATGGGTCTGCCCTCTGCTTTTTTCCAACATCCACCTGATCCAGAACCAGCAACGGTAAGGGGTTTTCTTCGCTTACAGGCGCGGGATTATGAGGAAGGCGGGAAAGCGTGTCGGCATTTCCATTCTTGAGGCCAGGGCGGTGTCGCAACGTTATGTCGAATTCCTGAAGCAACAGGGACCATCGCTTAAGACGACCGTTCGGATTCCTTACTTTCATTAGCCAAGCCAGGCTGGCTTGGTCAGTCACGACCGTGAACTTAGAACCAAAGACGTATGGCCGAAACTGTCCGCAGGCGTACACAACGGCGAGGCATTCTTTCTCAGTGGTACTGTAGTTCATCTCAGCCTTGTTAAGGTGGCGGCTGGCATAGGCGACGACTCTCTCTTGAGTTCCAATTTTCTGTACAAGCACGGCGCCACTGCCGTAATGACAGGCATCAGTGTACACCTCTATCAGCTTTCCCGGCTCAAACTGACGCAGAATTGGGGCTGTGATCAGCTTCTCTTTGAGGGTTTGCATGGCCACTTCGCATGCCGCATCCCAGACGAAAGGAACATCCTTTTTGGTTAAGTTAGTCAGAGGTCGAGAAATGCGAGAGAAATCTTTGATGAATCGCCGATTGTAGTTACAGATTCCGAGAAATCTCTGTACACCTTTCTTGTTTCGTGGCTTTAGGAATTTTTCGATCGCTGCTACATTGTTGGGTCCGGCCGGATGCTTTCACCTGTGAGAATGTGTCCAAGATATTTGACCTCCTAGCGAGCGAAGCTGCGTTTCTCGGACTTCAGTCGTAAGTTTGCCACGTCCAAAGCCGAAAACACACTTTCCAAATCTTGAAAGTGAGTTGCCATAGTCTTCGAGAAAATAACGATGTCGTCCAAGTAGGCCAAACAAACTCTCCAGAGAAGACCACTGTGGACTTTGTTAATCATTCTCTGGAATGTGGCAGGGGCGTTGCACAGGCCGAAAGGGACAACATTGAATTCGTACAGG
Source organism: Rhipicephalus annulatus (assembly GCA_013436015.1). Lineage (NCBI taxonomy): Eukaryota > Metazoa > Arthropoda > Arachnida > Ixodida > Ixodidae > Rhipicephalus > Rhipicephalus annulatus. The sequence goes on from WOVY01000712.1 coordinate 62,807, forward strand.
CCGGGTCCACAGGCAAATGCGGTCTTTTGCTTATCTTCCTCCTTGATGCCCACTTGCCAGTAGCCTGATGTTATATCCAGTGTGGTGAAGTATTTTGACCCCTGTATCACGTCGAGAATGTCATCAATTCGTGGCAGTGGGTGCACATCTTTTTTAGTGACCTCATTGACTCTGCGGAAATCGACGCAGAAACGCCAAGTCCCATTTGGCTTCTTCGCGAGGACGACAGGTGATGACCAAGGACTGTGAGACTCTCTAACTATCCCATCGCGCAGCATTTCTTCTACTTGTTGCTGAATTTGTTGTCTTTCAAAAGGGGATTGACGATATGGGTGCTGATGAATTGGTCGAGAATCACCTGTGTCGATCACAAGTTCAGCGACATGAGTCTGCCGGATGGAGTTGTCACTGCTCGTAAATAGATGGCGGTATTTCTCAATGAGCGACAGCAGTTCACCCCGCTCAGATGGCTGTAGGTGATCCCCAGTCTCTATGTCAAACTCTTGAGGCACTTGATCGTTCTCGGGGGCCGTGATTGCCAGCTGTGCGTCATGAATAGATGAAGCCCATCCAAGCTTTGTTCCGCTGAGCAGGTTTACTGGCGACATGGTAGGATTAGCTATGCGAATGAGGCCTCTCCCATGCACGATCCTCGTTATTGTGCGTGCAACCTGAAGTCCGTTTCTGAGCGTGCTGTTCGGTTCGACGAGGTGAATTCCGTCCCTTGCGACCTTTACTTCAATAGCGACTTCTGTGCGAGGTTCAATGCGAATTTGCTCGTGGCACCGCACTGTAAGTACATCATTATGTTCGGGGGCACTTGAGTCAATACGTAGCCGGAAAATTTCACCGTTTAGCTGCAGCTCTTTTTTGGAGAAGTCAATGAGAAGCCGGGCTGCTCGACAAAAAGAAAGACCACCGAGTAGCTCGTACGGGCAATCCTTGACCACTAAAAACGTCTCGTGAACTTTCGTGGTGCCAAATTCAAGTTTTATTTCAGCTTCGCCATTGGGGGTGAGCAAGCCTCCGCCAATTCCTCGGATGAATATGTCTTTTCTCGATTTGAATGAAGCACCTATTTTGTTAGCTAATTCTTCGGAGATGACATTTACGGCCGAGCCGGTGTCAATTACAAGTTTTGTTTCTGTAGCGTTGGCTCGTGTGGGGACTGTGAGAAGCTGACCTTCCGACAATGTGCCGATGGGGCGGCCGGGCTGGCCCCCTAGGCCCGGCCGTTCTCGTTTCCCGAAGGATTAGGCTGTACATTCTGATTGCCTTTGAGCTCCGCCTGATCGTTCCTGCCATCTCGGAATCGCTGCCAGCACTGTTGTGCTATGTGACCTATGCGGCGGCAAATCTGGCATCGGGGACGCCCGTCGTTGGCACGGGAAGTTCTCTGAGGCCAAGGCATTGGGGGGCGACGCACCTCGTCTTGGATGCTTTTTAGCCGGTCAGACAGCACGGCGATCGAGTCCGCAATCGCTTTTAGGTCTCTTTCGCTGTCAGCAGCCTCCCGTGGGCAACGCAATTCGGCCGCGGCGCAAGTGGCGACACACGTAGGAGGAGAGTACCCTGTCGCTGCGGCGGGTGCGAGCCCTACGGGATGCACGATGTTTTGCATCCACGACTGTAATCCGGTGGAATACTGGATGCCAATTGGTTGTGGCGCCGACGCACGGCTCATCAAAGCTGCCAGATTTATGCGTTGCAAAATTTGGAGGAATGCAGTGCAGCTCTCCGGGTTTGCGATTATCATCTTCTTCAGAATATCCGGACGCAAACCGCGCATAAGGTGCCGCAACCGATCATCTTCCGTCATGGACGGGTTCACTCTTGCACACAGCTGTACGACGTCATAATAGTACTGCTCGGGGGTTTCGGACGACAATTGGGTGCGGTTTTGTAGCCGCAAATGGGCTATCTCGACTGAGTGGCGACTCGTAAAGGACGTTTTAAGTAGCGTCACCCATTCTTCTCATGTATTAGGAGCACCGGTTAGAATTTGAGTGGTGTGCCACTTTTTTGCATCTCCGTCTAAAGCCAGATATAGAAATTTCACCTTCGTGGCTTGGTCCCAATTATTAAGCAACGCTACATGTTCGTAGCAAAGTAGCCACTCTGAAATAGATTCCTCCGGTGCGCCTCTAAGGACTTGTGGTCCGACGAATGGTTTAACTTGGGGGGTAGACATAGCAGAGAAGAAGGTAGGGGGTTCCGTCATAGTAGAGCAGTCAGAGGTAGGTTCCTGATATTTGTTGTTGACTCGGGGCATAATTTCAGAGCGGGACTATCGTTACCGAGCAACCTCCACCACTTTGTAGCGAAACGTCGGGGTTGTTCAAGTTACGCGCATCGGACGACCAGGGAGACGAATAAGTGTGGGTGAAACTCCGCGGAGGCAATCGATGAGGCGTCAACACGATGATTTCGCGGAGCACTCATTGGGAGTTTATTTAGCTAACACAACTTCAATTTACAAAATGCACTGGGTCACAAAAACAAAACATAGGAAATGGTGACATACCCGTCGGCGTGCATGGCCTGGTCTCCCGTGGTGAGATCCGCCGTTTACCCCAACTCCGCTCCCCTTTCAAGTTCAAACATCCTCTTTTCAACCCTTGGTCGAACAAAGAGTCTTCACAAAAACCAATCACATGTTGGGACTCGCAGCATCCCAACCAATCACAGAAACACTTTCATAAAAGGCACTACATTTGTAAAAACCTCCTTACCAAAATGAAACACGCAAAGGGAAAGGTCCTCCGCACGTGACACTCTCTCCCATGCCAGGCCGAGCTGCCCAACGTTACTCGTGCTGCCTCCTTCGGCCGACTACCGTCGGCGGCCGTTCCCACGCTCGGGCCCCGTCAGTTCTTTCGTTAATTGTTGCTTCTTAGACGCGTCCTTAAGAGCTATGGGTACATTATTGCTTACCAGGTGTGCATGCGACAGCGAGGCGCCCCGACATCCTAACAAGAGCGCGGGGGAATATCGTCGTTTACCGGCCGCCGCTATGTCTCAGGTCAGGCTAAGTGGTCGCGTCCCCATGTCATTCTCAGTGACACGCGTGCCTATTAACAATGGCTTAGACTCAGACAGTGGCGCCGGACCTGCATCTTGCTAGACGCTTTTCCGAGTAAGCTTTCCCCTTCTAATCCCGAACGGGGGCGACCTTGACTGCTCCGTTTGTAAGCCGTAAATGCAGCGTGTAGGCGCCTGTCCCAGGCTGGAAAACACGATTTATCCCACATTCCATTAAAGTCAAAAGCCGAAGCTCTGTAATGGCCAGAGAAACAAACCCAAAGGTAGAAGAGTACAAAGAAAGACTTAAAAAAGAAGCAGAGGAGTTGGTTTTGCACAAATTTCCTGAGAAGATACTGGAGCTGGAAACCTTGCTATCGCGACACCACGTTGCTGAGAAGACACTGACGCAAACCAGGAGCAGCGAACAAACCGCCGGCAGCAAGCTCTAGTACCGGAGTACGAGCCTTTACAAGACAAAGCGCGGAAAACCAACGCCTTGACCTTGACTGTGGTTACGATGACATCCGCTGCGTCACTGCCCGCGATCGCCATGCATCAACCCAGGGAACCACTAACTTTCCGCAGGTCATCGTTCGAAAACCCGGAGACATACGACCTATGGCTAGAGACATATGGTCGTATGTCTCTAGCCATAGCCATAGGTGTGACGCGGTCGTATGGCTAGAGACATACGACCGCGTCACTGCCCTCAACCACTATGACACTGACGAAAAGCTCTGTCGGGTGTACTTCTACCCGGAAAACACCAAAAGTACCTGGATCGAAAATCACGAGTCTGCACTCCAAACGTGGGATGTTTTTTGCGGCGCATTCCTGCAAACGTTTACGAGCGTCACTCACAAAGGGAGGGCCACTGCTTTGGTACAGACTTGGGTTCAGCTACCAAATGAAAACGTTGCCATTTCCACAGAAGAAATGACCTGTTAACTCTGTCACAATGACCCGGACATGCCTTAGGAGAAGATAGTTCGTTTTACATGTGAGGAGTCAAACAATAGCTCTTCACGGGATTATTAAGAAAGCCACACAAGATCATCCAAGAATTCCTCATAAGCGACAACAATTGAAAATACCCTCAAAATGCGCACAGGACATTTCAACCGCCGCTCGGCTCCAGGCTGTGCATAGAGACAACCGCTATGCTCCGATGATCTACGCGAAACCATAAGGGCTGTTCTGCGCGAAGAACTTCACCGAACGTTGCCTTCATGCCAGCCTCAAGCTTCGTCGATCGCAGACATCGTCAGAGAGGAAATCCAGCAATCAATGGGTATCTCTGAGACATCGCACACGCAACTTCAAACCATGATCTACGCTGCTGCTGCCCGACGCTGCACTCCACGTCTACGTCTAGAAGCCACGCCATGGCGACCTCTAAATTCTCATCGACGGCCACAGCGTGACACCTCTCATCGACAACGGAGCCGACTAGTCCCTCATCAATGAAACTTTCACCGCGAAGTTGAAGAAAGTTTGGGCTGCTTGGGAAGGCCCTGCAATCCGTACAGCTCGAGGTCACCTAGTGACCACCAGCGGAAATCTGCGCAGCTTGAGATCCCATAAACAGTCGCATTTTTCCCACAAGCTTTGTCATACTGCAGCATTGCTCGAGAGATGTCATTTTTGGAATGGACTTCTTGAGCCTCCACAGTGCGGTCATTGACCTGAGAACGAAGTCGATGACACTATCCACAGAAAAAGCACTGCTTCCGTGCACGTCGTCAGGAAGGCACACCATGAATGTGCTGGAAAACCAAATCACTTATCCTAGCCGTTCCAGCATCAGTATTTCCGTCGGCACTCAAGAATGAACAGACATACAAGGCGTCGTTGAACGTGACCAACACTTGTTGATCAAGCACGAAATTTGCGTCGCTAGAGGAACGGCCGAGCTGCGAGGAGCGAACGCAAGAGTGATGCTCACGAACTTCAGCAACGAGTACAAGAACGTGAGCAAAGACACGACTGTTGCCCACGCCGAAGAGATACTGGAAGCCAGCAACGCTTTCGCCCTCACCGATTCCGCCAAATCTACTCGACGACTGAAAGCTTTAAACCAGTTTTCAACGTCAGTCCAAGCCTTCCAACGCATAAACAAAAGAAGACCGAGAACCTGCTTCTAAAATACAAGAACTGCTTTTCGTCGTCATCGAGAATTCAAAAGACTCCTGTCGCGAAACATCAAATCGCGAGATAAGAAAATGCCATGCCACTCCGTCTCAGTCCGTTTAAAGTTTTGACACGAGAAGGCGAGCCCGTAAAGGAACAAGTCGTCGAAATGCTCCGCGACGACAGTATCACGACTTCAAAGAGTTCATGGGCGTCACCGGTTCTGCTAGTGAAGAAAAAGGATAAAGCACTAAGCTTCTGCATTAAGTATCGCCGACTGAACAAGATAACGAAGAAGGACGTATGCCTTCTCCCCCGAACAGAGGGCGCCCTTGATCGACTCTACTACGCCAATTACTTTTCATCGATGGACCTCAAAACAGGCTACTGTAAAATCGAAGTAGACGAGAGAGACCGAGAGAAAACTGTGTTTATTACACCAGACGGCCTTTTCGAGCTGAAGGTCATGCCCTTCGGTATTTGGTCGGCAGTTCCGACTTTTCCACGTGTTATGGACACTTTTCTAGCAGGTTTGAAGTGGCAGACTTGGCTACTGGACCTGGACGACGTCGTAGTGTTTTCCTAAGGCTTCTATTGGCACCTTCAGTGCCTTTAAGCTGTACTTAAAGCCATCAAGACTTCCGTATTTACTCTGAAGCCAGAAAAGTACCACTTCGCACACGAAAAACTCTTCTTCTCAGGCCACGTGATAAGCAAGTCCAGAGTCAGACCTTATCCGCAGAAGACAACCACTATCGCCGCATTTTGGCCACCCGCCTACAAGAAGGCTGTGCGTTGATTTCTCGGCCTGTTCGCCTATTACATGCGCTTCGTCAAAAACTTTTCTCGCATCTTAGAGCCACTCACTAACCTTATGAGGACTCACATCGAATTCAAGTGAGAAACCCTGCAGCATGAAGCACTTGGGGAACTAAATAGACGCTTATAGATGCGTCGGTTACTCGCGCATTTCGACAAAAACGCCGAAACAGAAGTACACGCTAGCACAAGCAGCGTAGTACTCGACACCGTCCTCTTGCAGAAAGCTGCTGTACTGGAAAGGATTATTAGTTACGCTGGCCCGTCACTATCTAAGGCAGAAAGCAATTATTCCACAACAGAAAAGTAGTGCCTTGCGCCCAACTGTGCGATGGGAAAGTTTCATCCTTACCTCTATGGCAAGCCCTTCAAAGTATATAGTCCATGCATTGTGTTGCCTAGCTAATTTGAAAGGCCCTTCAGGTCACCGTGCCTGATGAAGCTGGTGACTTCAAAAATACGACATTACCGTCGTCTAGGAGTCCGGCTGAAAACACTCCGACGCTGACTGTCTGTCGCGAGCCCCTGTCAACTCACTGCCTGTCGCAAACCCCCATCGACCCGCCACCACCCGAAGATCTGAATGGTGACTCCTTCTTGGGAACGATAACTGCGGACGACGTCGCTGAACGCCAGCGGGCTGACCCGAAACTTAGAGGCTAAAATAGAATATCTCGGAGGCAGGACAGTCTGTCGTTACAAAGTTATTTAAACAACGGGCACTTACGACATTTTCGCTGCGATATGACCTTCTCCAAAACAACTTCTCGCCGCTTCGAGCCAAGTACCTTCTTGTGGTGCTTTCAGCTCGGCGACTGGATCTCCGGCATGCTCTGCACGATGATACAACGGCAGGACACATTGGTGTTTCCCGCTCCTGCGCGAGGATACAAGAAAGGTACTTCTTGCCGTGTCTTACCGCTGACGTCGCTCGTTGCGCGAGGACATGCTGAGGTTTTCAGCGACGAAAGACACAACCGACACAGCTGGCAGGCATTCTTCAGCCGATCGAACCACCTCGCTGGCCGTTCCAACAAATAAGGATGGACCTACTGGGGCGAGTTTCAACATCCTATTCGGGAAACAAAGGGATCGTCGTAGGTACTGACTACCTAACCCGTTACGCCGAAACAAAGGCCCTATCCAAATGTAGCGCTAAATAGGTGGCCAAGTTCTTCGTTGAGAACATCGTCCTTCATCATGGCGTCCCAGACATTGTCGTCACCAATAATTGTATGGTCTTTACGGCTGAATTGACTCAAGCGTTCTTGAGACATAAACAGACAACTACCGCCGCACCATCGCCTATCACCCACAGACAAATGGTCTGACCGAGCGGCTAAACAAGACAATCGCCAATATGCTGGCCATGTACGTCAACGTCGAACACAAGACGTGGGACGCCATTCATCCGCACGTGACCTTCGCATACAACACGGCCGTACAGAAAAAGACGCAGATGCAACCGTAAAAGTTGGTCTATCGAAGAAACCAGGTAACAACGCTCGAAGCAATGCTGCGCTACGTCGCTGACGAAGAAAACGTCGACGTCACCCTCTATCTCCAGCGCGCTGAAAAAGCTCGTCAACTCACCCGCCTGCGCATCACGAATCAGCAGAAGACAGACCGCCGCCATTACAATCTTCGGCGACACTTCGTGGAATACCAGCCCGGACAACGGGTTTGGGTATAAACGCTGATACGGCGACGTGGACTAAGCGAACAACTTCTGCGACGGTTCTTCGGACCATACAAGGTAGTACGACGTCTCGGTGCACTCGGCTACGAGGTTGTCCCCGAAGGCCTAACAAACTCTCAACGGTGCCGATCGTGACCGCAAGTCGTCTATGTCACGCGCTTCAAGCGATTTCATGGGCGTTAGCAAACTAAAAAAGTGTAATTTGGTGTTGTTAATATTAGTGCTGTATAGTACTTCATTATTTGTACTTTCTTACATTGTTATTGCACTTTCATCTTCTGTCGAAGCATCTTCTGACGATGCTTTTTCTCAGAGGGGGGCAATGCCACGTTCCTTTCCTTAAGTTTTGTTATCACCTCAATACACTACGTTCCGCGCAAACCACACCTACAACGTTCGAAAAACTGCAACGCTGATTTGATTTGGTTTGTGGGGTCTAACGTCTCAAAACTACCATATGATTATGAGGGACGCCGTAGTGGAGGGCTCCGGAAATTTCGACCACCTGGAGTTCTTCAACGTGCACCCTAATCTGAGCACACGGGGCCTACAACATTTCCGCCTCCATCTGAAATGCAGCCGCCGCAGCCGGGAATTGAACCGGCAACCTGCGGGTCAGCAGCCGAGTACTTTAGCCACTAGACCACCGCGGTGGGGAAACTTCGAGGCTGTAGTAGATCGTTTTGTTAGGATTACGCCCACTTTATGCATAAGATTATTCTGGAACCTACGGCGCCACTAGCGATAACGCTAGAACGTTCCATGGCAAGTGCATGTATGCCGACGCGCTTCGTCGCTTGTCAGTTGGTCGACACCCGACGCTCTGCTCGCCGCTATTAGTGCCAATGCCTTGCTGTAATCTGACTTCCCTTTTACGTGGCCACAAGTTAGGCCCGAATAAGCAGTTCGCTATCTCTATATTGTCACGGGCTTGTGACGTGGCTGAAGGCAGGAGACTGGATGGTTGGATGATGAAGTGCTTATTCGGGCCTAACTTGTGGCCACGTAAAAAAAAAGTCAGATTACAGCAAGGTATTGGCACTAATATCGGCGAGCAGAGCGTCGGCCGTCGATCAACTGACAAGCGGCGAAGCGCGTTGGCGTTTTCACACGTTCATGGTGTAATAATAAGTTTGGCGGCGTGTGCTTCAGAGCGGCCAGCTCTGGCACTCTGAAGGCGTCGCGGTGAACGTACCCAACGAGCGGTGCCGTACAACGAACTACTATTCCATGCTCCTTATTTCGTTTTGGCCACCATTGGCACACCCTGAATTGTACAACTTCAAGTGACGAGTCGCAAGCATAAATTGTGGTGACGCCCAAATGACAAGTACGTTCTCATTCTGGAAAAAAACAAGGGATTCCTTATTTTTCGTTCAACCTCCATGTTAAGTGACGTTTCAAAAGTCCATCGCAGTAACATCAAAATGATCAGTACGCGCCTAATATGGAAAAATAAACGGAATCGGTTCCGCGCTACGGCGGAACAGCCAGCGAGGGGGCCCGTCACAAGCGGAATAAGAATAATGACAATGGCGCCTGAGCCAGCGCGCTTCACCGTTACGTTTAGCTACATAAACGTGAACCAGAACAAGTGCCGGAGGGCTGTTGAGGTCACGTTTGACATGCCAGTTTGGGCATCACTTTCACCTTGAGTAAAACATACGCTGTCACGGTGTTGTGATTGCACGAAGAAGTCGCTTATTGACTGACGGGCTGCGCTCTCAGTTGAGCGGCAAAGGTGTGCGCCCCGCGTCTCTTCGCCACCGAATCCATCCAGTCGTCGCTGAGAGGCGAGGAAAACGTAGCGGTGATGCAGGCCGTGGTCAGCATCTGTGAGAGACGTGGGGCTCGAGCGGTCGTCAACGCCAGGACACGCAACAAGTGGGTCCACTTTCCGAGAACGGCGGAGGAGAAGGCCACCATTAAGGAGAAATTCCTGCGGTTTATATCTCTACTCAGCGTGATCTGATGCGTTGACGGCAGCTTCGTGGCATCGAGGAGAGAGCAGAAGGCGCCTTTGTGGTGGCGCGAAAGTTATTTTGCCCTCAACGTTATGTTCGCCAGTAGCAGTATTCCCATTTTCTCGGGCGCATTTTTTTGTGCACGAGAGCCATATTGCATTTGGTTTTCCCATATTTGCGTCCCGCACACGCTGATCTTCGACATGGACCCGCTGCGACCGGGATTGGACGACCACAGCCACATCTGCGTGGGTCCACGAATCTGACTGACGAGGACCCTATCAGTAAGTATATATTCTTGCTTTTATGTGTGTTGCCATCTTTTGTACACCACAGATTTCCTAGCGGTATTGATAAAACATCAGTGCGCTGACAAGTGTCATTATTTTGTATGCTACCAGTGCACAATCTCTAGATTGTTGCATAACTGCTGCAGTGTTGTTAAGTGATGTTAAGTGATGTCATGACAACCTCATCGTAATAGCAGTGCTTTACATATTACGAGGTAGATATCAATGTAGTAATGTATACCACGCATTCAGTTGTTTGTATTGCAGAGCCAACGAGTCTCCAAAGATCCCGGTCATTTCAACGAAATTTACAACACAATTCATATTTATTTATTTATTTATTTATTTATGATACCTTACAAGCTAAATGAGAGCATTGAGTAAGGGGGGTACAAACTTCAAAGGGCGGTCATCAATAACATGTAATACACAGAAAATAACACAACATCGTGACAAAGCGTGTCTAGTCACTGACACTCAAACAAATGTAATACGCAAATGTTTCCCGATATGCAGAAAGCTTGAATAACAAGAAATTCAAGGTACATGAACGAAACACAATAAAGAAATTCGGAGGGCGTAGGTATAGAATTCAAGTGAGCAGCAACGGCGGTGCAACTGAGCAACAAAAACTTGGAGAATAACAAAAACTGGGAGAACAATGGCAATAAAAAACAACATACACACGCATTTTCCAAACACATATACTGCCAGCCGTACAAAGGCGTTCACCAATATGAATTGCAAGACAACGGTGGGTACAGCAATAATTAAAAAGAACCAAAGAGAAGTGTGAAACTAGGTGAGTGGTACAGCTGCAGCTACAAACATCAGTGAAGTTAGAGCGATTAGTGCGATGAAAAATGATTACACACATGTTCGCGAAAAGAATCTGGATCGGTGATGGAGGCGATGCAGTCGGGAAGGTCATTCCATAATGATATGGCCTTAGGAAGCGCTGATAAGTTGAATGCCTTCGTTTTGCCGTAAATGCGAGAGAAACTAAGGTGATTGTGCAGGTGTCTGGACATGCGCAAAGGTGCTGTTAGGGGTAGCGTAGAACGTCTTGTGCTGTGAATATATTTATGCAGCAAACATAACAGTGCAACCGAGCGACGAACGTGCAATGTCGAAATAGAATGTTCTTGTTTTAATGTTGTTACACTGCAATGAGTGCTATAATTGCGAGATATAAACCGGGCTGCTCTGTTTTGTATGGACTCTAGCATTGTGGTTAGGTAATCTTGGAAAGGGGACCAGACTGAAGATGCAAATTCCAGCTGGGGGCGTCTGGAATTCCAGCTGGGGGCATCCAGCTGGGGGCACTCCAGCTGGGGGCATCCGTAAACTGGCCTATTTCACATAAGTGAAATAGGCCAGTTTACGGATGCTTGTTGGAGACTTTCGCAGATTACGACGGAGATAACCTAATGTCTTTGAGGCTTTCGTGCAAATAACACTAATGTGTGCCGACCATGAAAGTTTGGGTGTTAGATTGACGCCTAAGTATTTGTAAAAAGAGCACTGCACTATTGTATCATTTTTAATAAAGTAGGAATAATTGTAGTTTTTGTGTTTACGACTGAAGGTCATAGCACGGCACTTGGAAGAGTTAAGAGACATCTGCCACACGTCACACCAGTCACTAATTAGGTTAAGGTCTGTTTGAAGGGTAAGGTGGTCGCCATCATTGTTAATAGCTCGATATATTATGCAATCATCAGCGAATAGTCTTATATTTGAAGATATATTATTTGGCAAATCATTTTTGTCGATGAGAAATAATAGAGGTCCGAGAACACTACCCTGTGGAACACCCGAGATGACATCAGAGGGAGTAGAGGCGTAGTTATTAACCGTAGTGAATTGTTTTCGAAAGGAAAGAAAATTTAGGATCCACGAAAGGGTTAAGGAATCGAGTCTACGTGCAGATAACTTAAATATTAGGCGGGAATGGGCAACGCGGTCAAAGGCCTTTGAAAAATCGATGAATACGCAATCAGTTTGTTTATCTTCATTCATAATAAAATGGAGTATTGCTTAAAGTGACGAAGGCTACCTACTCGAGTCTTGGCTTATGGTCCCGCTGAAAGGTCATCCTCGCATAGATAGTGCAGAAGTCAAGTACAACTCTGCACATGCTTTATTGTGCTCAATAGTGGAAGCATTGTATTTAGCTACTGAAGGGCCGTTTTCTCTGCGTTCAGCGGCACCGTACCCCCCCCCCCCAGTATTCATTGTGTAGAGAGGAAGAAGAATATGTGCCGCAGTGGGTCACGCCTTTAGCAGGAGGATCCAAGCGCGAGCGTTTGCCCCGATTGCTGTGATTCCTGAGTCCGTTGCTGCCGCCCGCTTTCCGCGTCAATAGACCTACCGTGCAAGTGCTACTTGTGCCAATAAACCCCGTTCCAGAGTGGTGGAGGTGCGGGGTACTTCAACCTGGAACTCCGCAACAGGAAACTACCTGCTATCCCAGAAATGGCTGAAGAAACCACCCATCAAGGTACGACCCAGCCTCCGATGGTCATCGTGCCCACTTCGCTACGCGTGCGCGATCCACCTTTTTTCGACGGTACCGATGAGCAACACGTAGAAGATTGGCTGTCGACATTTGAAAAGGTAGGCGCAAGCAACAAGTGGGACGACCCTTCGAAGCTTCAATATGTACCCTTCTACCTGAAAGAGGTGGCGAGTCTCTGGTTTAACAACCACCACTCGGAATTCGCCACTTGGGGTGCCTTTAAGCTACGCATTACCGATGTGTTCGGTCGCCCCGAGGTACGCAAGCTCCGTGCCGAACAGCGCCTACGGGGACGCGCACAGCTTCAGGGGGAAGGCTTCACGAGCTACATCGAGGATGTGCTCGACTTGTGCAAGCGCCTTGACCCTTCAATGATCGAGGCAGACAAGATCAAGCACATATTGAAGGGGATAGACGACGACGCCTTCCAGATGCTGCTGGCCAAGGGCCCCCGTACCGTGTCTGAACTCGCCACTCTTTGCCAGAGCTTCGAGGAATTGCGCAAGCAGCGGGTCATGACACGGCGGCCAGCGACTACCGACGAAACTCTCGTGGCATTGACCCTAGGTGGAGACAACAACACAATCATTACGGAAATCAAACGATATGTACGCGAGGAGGTGGCCCGACAACTTTCGTGTCTGTCGTATCAACCGGCAACGGAACCCTCTTCTGAGCGTCTCGCGCCCGCCATCAGACAGGTAATACAGGCGCAGGTATCTGAGGCACTGCCGCCCGTCTCTCAGACAACACCTGTCACCGCGCCATTGACTTACGCTGCTGTTGCTGCTACTCCACCACGACCTCCACTTCGGCCGACTCCCCAGCCTCTACGAGTACCAACGACGCCAGTTCCAGCAACACAACAGCGCTATCACGGAAACCCTTGGCGCACAGTTGACAATCGTCCGATCTGTTATGCAAGCGGATATCCAGGTCACGTGGCGCGCTTCTGTCGCCGGCGCTTCGCAACGGGCCCGGCTGCAGCTCCGAGGTACTCTGACGACTCTTTCCCGGCCCCGTACAACGCGCAACGAGAAATTCCCCGTCAATACGACCGACAATCAGTGCAACGCGACCCGTCCCCATCTGAAATAGACCACCACCCTGCTGCCGACTACCGACCATTCGGTCCCCGTCGCTCATCCTCACCACGCCGCTACCGTTCTGCGTCCCCGCTGCGTCGCCGACCGAACCCCGCAGAGACGGAAAACTGACTGCCGCAGCTCCGGAGGCACGAGCTGTGAAATCGTCGCATTGTAGAAGTCCTCGCCCGTCCCCCACAAACGTTCTGGAACTGTTTGTTGAAGGTCTACGAACTCTTGCGCTTGTTGACACGGGTGCCGCCGTATCTGTGATGAGTCAAAAACTCTGCCGTTCGATACGAAAAGTAACGACGCCGCCTTCCGACGTATTGCTGAATACCGCGAGCTCGCAACCTATTCGACCAGTCGGAGCATGTACAGCGAGAGTAATCATTCAGGACGTCCTGTACCACATCGAGTTTCTCGTGTTGACCACTTGTGCCCACGACGTCATACTAGGATGGGATTTTTTGTCACGGCACCACGCCGTAATTGACTGCGCTCGCGCGCAGGTAGAATTATCTGTGTTTTCAGATGCGCCATCTACGGGCAATGAGCGCACTCACCTGGGCAAGCTTCTTGTTGCTTCCGACGTTGATGTTCCTCCTTTTAGTACCATCGTTGTCCCCGTCAATCGCACTGAATTGTCCGGCTCTACCGTTGTGTTCTCTCCATCTGACGTTTTCAGTCGCCGCCACGGTACGTCTCTGCCATACGCCGTTCTGCCACCTCTTCAAGATACTTCCGGAATTGTCGTTTGCAATCCTAGCTCATGCCCTCTCACCTTAAGAGCTCTTGAAACACTGGGCTATGTTCATCCTGTTGACGACAACGTTATTGTGCCTATTGAGTCCCACGAACCTGTCCAGCAACTTCAGCTGAACGCCGTTACTCCTCTTTTTACGCGGGATGACTACTCCTCGGATATCTTCAATCGTTCCATCGACAGCAAGCTTCCTTCAGATCAACGGGACCAGCTAATAGCCGTTCTGCATGAATTCCGAGATTCATTTGACCTTCCTAAAAAGGCACTGAGTCAAACTAACACCGTCGCTCACACAAACTACACCGGAACGCACCCTCCTTTGCGGCAACGCCCCTACCGCGTATCACCCAAGGAACGAAGTGTAATTGCAGAGCATGTGGATGATATGCTTCAGCGCGGTGTCATCAAACCATCTTCTAGCCCCTGGTCTTCACCTGTTGTGCTAGTGAAGAAAAAGGACGGTTCGATTAGATTTTGCGTCGACTACCGGCGACTGAACAAAATTACACGGAAAGATGTATACCCTCTTCCCCGCATCGACGACGCTATCGATTGCCTACAAGGTGCCGAATTCTTTTCTTCGCTGGACTTGCGTTCAGGTTACTGGCAGGTTCCGATGGCAGAGTGTGACCGTCCCAAAACAGCGTTCGTTACGCCGGATGGCCTATACGAATTCATGGTTATGCCATTCGGTTTGTGCAATGCACCTGCAACGTTTGAGCGAATGATGGACAGCATTTTACGCGGCCTTAAATGGCAGATATGCTTATGTTACCTCGATGATGTTATCGTATTTTCGCCTGATTTCCCTACCCACGTCGACCGTCTGCGCACCATTCTTCAGTGTCTTACCAAGGCAAACCTCCAACTTAACCTAAAGAAGTGCCGCTTTGGGGCTCGCCAACTTACTATACTTGGTCACGTTGTGTCAAAGGATGGAATTTGCCCCGACCCCGACAAACTTCGAGCCGTAGCCGACTTTCCGAAGCCGACTTCACTCAAAGAACTCAGGAGCTTCATCGGCTTGTGCTCGTATTTTCGTCGTTTCGTCCACAACTTTGCAACAATAATAGCCCCACTTACACAACTACTGAACGGTCCAGCTAATCTTTCTAACTGGTCCCCGGCATGCGATGAAGCTTTCCTTACACTGCGCCGCCTACTTACGTCCCCACCAATTCTACGTCATTACGACCCAAGTGCCCCCACTGAAGTGAACACAGATGCCAGTGGCGTTGGTCTGGGAACAGTACTCGCGCAACGAAAGCCCGGTATTCCGGAGTACGTCGTCGCATACGCAAGCCGCGCACTCACAAAAGCGGAGATGAACTACTCCGTAACTGAAAAAGAATGCCTCGCAAACGTTTGGGCGTTAAGCAAATTCCGTCCTTACTTGTACGGACAGAGTTTCGACGTTGTGACCGATCACCACGCGCTTTGTTGGTTGGCGTCGCTAAAAGATCCTTCAGGTCGCCTTGGACGTTGGGCTCTTCGCCTACAAGAATTCGACATTCGTGTCGTCTACCGCTCAGGACAAAAACACTCTGATGCGGACGCCCTCTCACGATCACCAGTGAAATCCACCGCAGACCTGCATTCGGACACCAACTTCTCCATCGCTCCCATTTCCGTCACAAGCATGTCGTCTGAACAGCGGAAAGACCCATGGATAACATCTCTCCTTAACATTCTTTCTGACTTTTCAACGTCTGCATACTCACGCGCTCTTCGCCGACAAGCGACACATTTCGCCATACGGGATGCGCAACTATACCGCAGAAACTACCACGCGGATGGTCGTAAAAGGCTCTTGGTTATAACACACCACATGCGATCTGATGTCTGTGCATATTTCCATGCCGACCCACAACATGCTCACGCTGGTGTGTTAAAAACATATCAGCGGATCCGCCAGCGTTACTACTGGCGTGGTATGTACACTTTTGTACGAAAATACATTCGGTCTTGTTCATTATGCCAACGACGAAAGACAGCTGCCCATTCACCCGGATTATTACAGCCTCTACCGTGTCCGGCGCGCCCTTTCGACCGCATTGGTATCGATCTATATAGTCCCCTTCCTTACACTGCCACTTGAAATCGATGGATCATTGTCGCCGTCGATCATCTGACGAGGTATGCTGAAACAGCTCCACTACCTACGGCAGGTGCACGTGACGTAGCCAATTTCGTTTCGCGACGCTTCGTACTGCGTCATGGGGCACCACGTGAACTACTAAGTGATCGAGGGCGTGTCTTTTTATCCGAAGTTGTACAACAACTCCTTCGGGCATGCCACACGGTGCACCGCACCTCTACAGCCTACTATCCGCAGACCAACGGTCTAACTGAGCGCTTCAACCGAACGCTGGGAGACATGTTCGCCATGTATGTCAATTCCGACCAATCAAACTGGGATGTCATTCTCCCATTTGTGACCTATGCGTACAACACCGCGACGCAGTCAACCACAGGCTTCACGCCTTTCTTTCTTCTATATGGGCGTGAGCCATGCTCCACCCTTGACACCATTTTGCCGTATCGTCCCGACGTCTCAGAGTTCAGCCCTCTTTCTGAAATTTTGCACCACGCTGAAGAGTGTCGTCAGTTGGCCCGATCATTCACCTCGGACAAGCAAGCATTCGAAAAAGACCTCCACGACCGCGACCAGCAAGTCGAGACTTTTGCCGTGGGCTCGCTTGTCTGGCTCCGACTTCCCTTCCACTCCCCAGGTCTGTCGGCTAAGTTTGCTCCCAAGTTTCACGGTCCTTATCGCGTCGTCGAACGTCGATCTCCTGTCACATACGTGATCGAGCCGATCACGCCATCTACAGACAGGCGATGCCTTGGTCGTGAGACTGTCCACGTGAGTCGTCTCAAGCCCTATCACGACCCACTCCTAATCTCGTCACCTTGACTTGCCAGGATGGCTCGTCTTCGTCGCCGGGGTATTGTAGAGAAGAAGAAGAATATGTGCCGCAGTGGGTCACGTCTTTAGCAGGAGGAGCCAAGCGCGAGCGTTTGCCCCGATTGCTGTGATTCCTGAGTCCGTTGCTGCCGCCCGCTTTCCGCGTCAATAGACCTACCGTGCAAGTGCTACTTGTGCCAATAAACCCCGTTCCGATTGGAACGATCCTTCCAGTATTGTTGCTTTGTGCAGTGATGCACAACAGTATTGAAGGTGACATATGTTTTGACTGTTTCGGCGATGGACAATGGTAATGAGAACAGCGAGCAGGGCAGATCTGTCAATGACGGCCTTTAACCTCGATTTAGACGGGGAAAGTCAGCACATTGAGTGTACTTGCGTAAGCAACCTGTCCGCACCTGTGTTATCAGCTTGTTTGGCACGAAAAGGCAGCAACACCGGGAGTATTTAAGAAGAGTGTGCAGGCGACTGCCCCACCTGCAGCAGAAACCATAGTGTTATAGTTGTTATGCTGCATCGCAAAAGCTTGACCACCCGTGGTTCTTTAACGTCGACGTATAATGAAGTAAACCGATGTTTTTGCATTTTCCCCCTATGTGCTCTCGCACCTACTGCTGTCAACAGTAATGGGACAAACGTCCAAATATCCAGTAGTGTGGCATCTTTTGTTGAGCTGCCATGATGTTTCCACAAATGTAGCAAGGAATTATGAAGCAGCGACAGAGCGTAGCCCACTCACTGGGAAGGAATTATTTTGGTAACGTTTTTTGTAATTGAAATTATTACGTGGATTCCATGAGCTGAAACCGTAATATGACTACAAGGTACACTTCACTTAGGGTTTTTGGAAAAATTCAACACCTCAGGTTTTTTAACTTGCATGTAAATGCGACGCAGGCGTCTTTATTTCCACCTTTATTGAAGTATGACCTCAGCCAGTTTGAGCATGCTTGTGTTATGCGGGTCAACAGCCAAGCACTGTAACCACAGTGGACCAGTATCATTTTCATCACTGCTGCCATCTTGCAGTCGCCGACAATTCCTAACATCATGTGCACCATGCCTGCGCACTCTCTTCCCGCTTCCTGTCTAGGCAGAGCACACCTACTGCAATCAGGGGCCATCTGTGGCTTAACACTACACTGTTCTTTCAGAAAGGAACAGCCTATGCTGAAACAGATAGTTTAGCATTTCAAGTAGATTTCGCTCATCTGTAAATGCTGAAGTAATGGGAAGTTATAAGTATTCAGTCTTTTTTTCACGTCGGAACTTTAAAAAAAATTTTTATTCACGCTCATGCCAATGCTAACATGGCATACACTTTCTTTAAATAAATGAACGTTGTAAAGCCATGATGTCAGGTTTTCAAAGCAGAGATCGGTTACAATGCACACAAGACAAGAAAAATCATACTGAATAAAATGTAGAAAACACTGTTTCAAGTGGCAAATTAATACTTGAACGCTATATATATGCATGATGTCAGACTTGTATGAAGTCACGTGATATCGGTTTTGTGCATCATTTATGCAGTACCAAACTCACACGTAAACGTACTGTCTGAAGATGCCCTCCCACGACTGTGAAAACGTGGATAAATGAACATAGTTATGCGCCACACTTGTATTGAAAAGCTGACTTGCAAAACACAATGAAAGAAAAGTAAAAAGTGCAAAAAATGGTGATGTCTATGGTCGTTACTGTGGTGATGGCAGCAAAGACTGAGGAGCTCCAGGCACAAGGAGATCCATGGTAGTCAAACGCAAGCCCCAAACTTCATCGACAAGCTCCAGATGATGCAGACAAATCAGACCCTGTGCTGCAAAAATATACAGAACTCACAAGTGATGCTCCACCTGTTCGTGTCGGACGGGCAGCAGAATTTGGCATTTGTGCTTGATTTGGAAACGAAAGTTATTTATCAAGATAGAAAAGCCGAACTTTTTTGCCCATTTATAACACAGGCCAACCACAAGTAGTCAAAAAGATTGGCTTAACTTGGCTTCTTGCTAAGCTTGGCACAAGCACCTCAATGCAAGATTGTTAAGTAGGACCTTACACTTTAGCCTCATCAACAAAGTAAAAGGATTACAGAACTTCTTAGCTGTACAGTGTGAATCTATAAGCATGTCTTTAATCAATTTATCAGTAGCAGCAGTAAACACAGCAAAGTTGTGGGGAGTACGTAACCTGTGTCGTTTGGATGTTGCACCAATTTCAGCATACCAGTGATGTTTTTTGTTTGTCCCATTGAAAAGTATCCTCCTCCTGTTCATGGCGGGCATCATTTTACTTCCAAGGATATTTCATTCAGCAGCCGTCAAAAGAAGCAATAAATTTCTAATGGTTGCCTAGTAATCATGCAAATTTTTTGTGCCTAGCTAATTTAGAGACACAACACAAGAGTAACAGTGTCTGATAGGCAGGCTACACTAGGCGACAGGCATTGCAATGACCACTGCAAATCTGACTTTTTTTTCTGGTTGAGTGATCATCCCGAACATTTTTTTAAATGTCCCTTTTCTTGCACTTCCATTATATGTGCAAGAAGCTGGGGCTTTTAAAATGTTCTACTCTCTATAGTAACAGGGGTCATTCTTTGTTATCTCGATCTACTGTGAATTAGTTTGCTGTCTGCCCGAACATTATATGTTTATCCCAATAATGCAAGCCAAATAAATAATCAACTGACCCGCAGGTTGCGGGTTCGAATGCCGGCTGCAGCGGCTGCATTTCCGATGAAGGCGGAAATGTTGTAGGTCCGTGGGCTCAGATTTGGGTGCACGTTAAAGAACCCCAGGTGCTCGAAATTTCCGGAGCTTCCACTACGGCGTCTCTCATAAACATATGGTGGTTTTGGGACGTTAAACCCCACGTATGAATCACATAAATAATCAAGTGTTACAAACGACTGCAATTTTTGTTTCTTCCACGTGACCTATCATCCAAGGACGGGCGCTTTTGTGCAGGGAAGATGACATCCGCCGACAGGTGACACATTGACGGCGCCGCCGCGTCTTCTCTCTTCCTGTACCGAAAGAAGAAACAGGTGTTCGAAGAAAAAAATGACCTGGAGGGAGGACGGAACGTCCACAAAGTTTTTAGACTGCTTCGAAGTCGGCATTTTATGTGCAGCCATCAAGAAGTGCCGTCGTAGGTGTCGCGAGTCTCGCGTAGGCGCTGAGCATGGAGTGACCCTGGCAACGTATTGAGACGGCTGCAATACCGGGCGCCCTGGTCGTCTACTACGCTGGTGAGATCTTAAGCGACACCCCATTAATTCCCTTACGTGTACTGAGAGCTGGCCTGGTCCATATGTAACTTTTTATTGTGACTTTCTTAAACTGTTATTTTATTATTAGTAGCTTTTAATTAGTCGTAGTTGTGTGCACTGCGTCGCACTTAGACGTTCAGAAGCCTGAGCCCGAATTTTTTTTTGGTAAAGTTGATTGGCATCTCCTGTTGATTTATCATGTTCTTATTTTAATATATTCCGTGTATTTGTGTTTTGTATTAACCTGTTTTAGTGTTTTTTAGAGCATTTCGTGTTTGGTAGCTGTTGTTTTTCATCGCGTATCAATTTTCTTCCTCTGTAATTTTGTTAACGTTTGCCTATTGTCCTTGTTTTTAATAAATTTTTGTTTATGTAAATCAAATGTCCGTGTGTGCTCTAAGAGTACGTTGATCAGACCAATACTTCACCACAAGTGCAACCCCGCACGGGTCGACCGACCTGCTAATAAATTCGAGATGTACCACTTCGAGGCCTTTCAGGCACCGCAGGCCGATACGTAAAGTGGAAGCCTGCGAGTCTGCCGAACGTCAATGTTAGATAGGCGGGGCCTCGCCTGAAGTGTGTGACGTTATCTGGCGTCCACGACAGGACTGGTCGACCGCGTGGTTATGTCTGGAAGACTGACGTAACTCTGAGCGTTCAGTATGTAGCCGTCCTATTATTGCTTTGTTGGTTGACAACTGTTAATAGCAATAGACGACACGAAGTTTGATAAGCTAGTTGAACGGGGCAAAGCCTTTGGTTTTGTAGGCAATGAGTTGCTTGATTTCGTCAAAAAAGAAACGAAAAGAAGAGCGCTATGCTGATCGAAAGTGGTACATAAAAAATATGCAACTCGAGGTGGAACGAGAAAAAGTGCGGTTCAAACTCAGAATACAAGAAGCGAAAGAGTGCTTTAAATTAGTTCACTACGCAGCTGGACAACTGCTCAGGCTCTATAATTCTCAGTAGCGCAACCATCCATGGCCCGAACAAGGTGGTACAGTCGTATCATGAGTACGTTGACAAATTGCGCCTGAAGATTGAAATCAGGCGGCGCGAGTTTCAGGCACTAGATACTATTCACGAATGGTGAAAAGAACCCGTAGGCTCCATATCGTTGAGAGCTGGACCAAATGATAGGACGTGTGGTGCGAACAGCCAGTTCATGACCGAACTAGATGTGTTAGCTGCCGAAAGTACCGCGATGGCCACAGACGCCACTGAAGGTTGCAATAATGGTGACGAGGGGCTGTGCCGGCATAGTCAAGTGAATACAGAAATGCCATCTGTAATTGACTTGGCACAGTCACCGTGTATGTTTGTTGCCATGGCAGCTGAGCTAACTGTGATGTTCGCAGCACAACCGGCCCGACAGGTCAGGACCCCTGCACAGACATTGGGACAGAGCTGTGTGCTGGCGCACGCTGTGGGCTAGGTAATGTTGTAGCAGGTACTTCCTATAGGTGCGCGTGGCGCAGCCCTACGGATGATAATTTCATTGTTCAGCACTCAGTTAAGCTGCCCACAGATTAGGGTGTTGGCGGGTTAAGGGGATATTCCGGTGGTGTTGAGCATGCCACAGTTGAAACCTATGAGGCTAGCTGCGCGCAGCTTATGCTAGCAGATATTGCCAAAGAGGACACGCAAAAATGTGCTAAGAGAAAGAGACGCCGCAAGGGCAACACAGAAATAAAGAGTGCAGGACGGCCGACGAAAACGCGAATTGCCAAGCGAAAACCTGCACGAGGAATTCATTTGCGCTTTGTGGCAATCGAGAGTCGAGCGCGTCCTCATGCTCCAAACCACCCGACGCATAGGAGGATGAGGCAGGCAACTTCGTGGAGCTTGAAAGAGTCAACCCCCTTCGCTCCATTGGGCTGTTCGAAGCGCGGGGTGCATCGCGAAGCAGCACCTTTCGGCCGAGTGACATGACGGGTTCGGGAGAGCCGTTTTCGTAGAACGAGGCGTAAATGAAGGCATGCATCTGGCGTGTAGACTAACGGAAAACAGGCGTCCGTGGGGCGGCCATCCACTGTTTTGTTTGCCCTAGTTGCTTCGAACGGCTCCCCCAAGAGCGCGGCCACCTCGAACGCGGACAAAAGTTACGTTCATCGAAACGTCAATGTAACCTTAAAAGCCAATGACTTATTTGTTTAAGCAAAGTTCATGCGTATATTTCAATTTTGGAGGATTTGATAAGTGTTTGGACCAGTAGCTAATTTAATATACTTATTTTGTTGTGTCATCTGGGTGTTTCTAGACGATGCTCTGTTGTTTATTCTTAATACAAGTTCAGTTAGGAAAGCTTAGTTTAATGAATACTGTTATTTTACTTAGTTGGGCTTTTTTTAAATATCGGTTGCTCATATAATCGAAGTATAATGCGCTAAGATTGTATGATAACATGACGCTATGTTCTTGAAAGCTTGTTTTTTATTGTTATTATTTCTAAGTGAAGCGCTTTAGTGTGCAGCACGCTCAGGAACTGTGTACAGGCGATCGTGCCGATTTTTCTCAATCATCTTTTTTGAAAGCTACGTGTCAGTAAGAAACTTTGTATACTGCATACAGCGTGCATTTTTTGAATATGTGGCATCAAAGAATGCTTACGTGCCTTTCTTTTGAAGCGTGCGATATTTTTGTGATTTTCCTTTCGCATGTGTGTGGCCGTGACGTAGTGTGCGAGCTATGACTTTCATCTTATAGTGACCATGAAAGTTTGGTGTGTCGTGGGTTCACGGTGATGTCATCCATGCCAGTAAAATGGTGCGCGAAAAAGAAAACGCGTGGTGGACGACTCCAATACAGAAAACTTCCGAACAGTGTGCGTTTGTGATTTCCTTGAGTGTTACGTAGAAATATTCTTGAGGAGGGGGCTATGTCAAAAACTACTGCAATTTTCATTTCGCCCGCGCGCCCCATCGTCCAAGAAAGGGCGCTTTTGCGCTAGGAAGATGACATCCGGTGACTGGCGACGTAGCGGCGGCGCCACCGCATCTTTCCTCCACCTGTACTGAAAGAATAAACACGTAATCGATACAAAAAATGACCTCGAGGGGGGACAGGACGTGCCTAATGTTTTTCGACTGCTTTAAATCAGTAGTTGACGTGCAGCCCGCAAGAAGTGTGGTCGTCGGAGTCGCGAGTCTCGCGTAGGCGGTGAGCATGGAGGGACCCGGGCAACGTATTGAGACGGCTGCAATACCGGGCACCCTCGTCGTCTACTACGCTGGCGAGATCTTCAGCGATACTCCGTCAACTTCCCTACTTCCCTACGTGTACCAAGAGCTGGCTTGGTCCGTATGAAACTTTTTATTGTGGCTTTTTTTTAACTGTTGTTTTATTATAACCAGCTTTCAAATAATTGTAGTTGTGTGCGCTGCGTCGCACTTAGGATTCCAGAAGCACGATCATGCTTGTTTTTTTGTATATTTTCTCTTCTATCTCTTTTTGATTTCAATCATGCTGTTATTTTATTACCCTTTGACGTATTTGTGTTCTTTTTACATCTTGTAATATTCTTTTAAAGCATAGTTCGTTTTATAGTCGTTCTTTTTCATCGCACGAACTTTTGTTGTTTCCTCTTAGGTTATTTTTGTAATATTTTGCCTATTGCCATTGTTTTAAATGAATGCTTGTTAGTTTAGTATCAAATCGCTGTATCTGCTCTATGAGTGCGTTGGTAAGGCCCGTACCTCACCACACGTGCAACCCCGCACGAGTCGACCGACCTGCAAATAAATTTGTGATGTGCCACCTCGAGGCCTTTCAGGCGTCGCAGGCCGAAGCGTAAAGTGGAAGCCTGCGGGTCTGCCGCACGTCGATGTTGGATCGACGGGGCCTCACCCAAAGTGTGTGACAGGGCGTCTATCGACAACAGATTGCCTACCAACAACAAATAGCACTTCACCCTACAGTATTCATATGTAGAGAACCACTTTTCACAAATGAATTGTTGTTGGATTTTTTGAGAGACATCCGTACCTTTCACGTCATATAATCGGGCATTCAGTAGCACCACCACTCCAGAGAGGTCTCTGCTGCGGTAGCTACACTGAACAAAGCACTTTCCTTGCGGCCCTTGGACGCAAAGGCATGGATTGGTTGAGGTACTTGTGCTAAACTCATACCTGTGCATCTTGTTTATCACGAACTTTCATCATCCTATCACACTCACGCATTTCACGCCATGGTCATCGTAATAATACTTTATTTAATCCCGCCTTAGCGCGATGACTTTTAACGCCCTTCTACAGCTATTTATCATAATCATTGTCCACATCTCTAGATTATTGAACTGGTAGTCTTTGGCCATAAAACGGCTCTTGCACCACAAAACACCAAATGTCATCATCATTATCGAGTCATTGCGTACGCCGGTCACGTTCTTTCGAAAGCTGAGGTGAGCTACTCAGCGACAGAGAAGGAGTGTCTTCCCGTCATAAGGGCTATCAGCGAGTTTCGAGCGCATTTATATCGTAGGCGTTTTCGAGCTCTAAGCAACCCTCATTTGCTATGCCGGCTGGCTGATCTCAAATACCCGTGTGGATGATCTTCGGGTCGCGAAATAGCACCTGCGATTACAGGAGTACGATATCACGCTGGTGTATAAGTTCAGTAGCAAGCACATTGATACAGATTGCTCGTCATGTGCTCTAATTCAATCCGCTGTTTGATAGATATGTGGGGTTCAACGTCCAAACACCAATAAATGATTATGAGAGACTCAACCCGCTGTTCACACGTTCACCAAGGCCGGGAGAAAATTTGCTTTCTTAGGAGCTGTGACAATGTCAGAAAGGGCACATTATCAGCACTTCGACTGTGAGCTACTCATGTTGATCAAGTACCTACAAGGTACTTGATCAACATGAGTAGTCTCTCGCTTATCCACGAGCTTTTGACCGTTGCTTGTCAGTGTTAGTCCTGCAAAACAACGTCATGTAGAAAAGAAACTTGGACAACAATACAGCAACATTTCTGCTTGTTCCTTCACTTCTACGAACAGAGATTTCGGGAGACTTGCCACGACGATTCATCATCTAGATTTGATTGATTGATATGTGGCTTTAACGTCCCAAAACCACCATATGATTATGAGAGACACCGTAGTGGAGGGCTCAGGAAACTTCGACCACCTGGGGTTCTTTAACGTGCACCCAAATCTGAGCACACGGGCCTACAACATTTCCGCCTTCATTCATCATCTGGACACTTAGGGGTAAGCAGCGCGTTCGCACGCATCTGCACTAAATACTACTGACTGAAGTTGCCGAGCTCTTTGCGACACTATGTCAGAATTTGCCGGAACTTCCAAAGACGTAAAACCCCATCGTTACAACCAGCAGGTCTCCCTCAATCGACAGAACCACCAGATGCCCCATTCACAAAAGAGGGAATGGACTTACTGGGGCCATTTTCTACGTCGTCATCGGGGAAACGGTCGATAATAGTTGTGACCGACTATCTAATCAGACATGCCAATACATCGTCTCTTGTTAGAGGATCAGCCATTGATGTAACCCAATTGTTCGTTTTCAACTTTTCACTGCGACATGGAGCTCCAAGATATCTGATCACGAATAGAGGAATCGCATTAACGGTCGGCCTGACGAGATCTATTATTAATTTGACGCATGCCAATAATAGCAAAACGACGGCATATCATCCGCAAACGAATGATTTTACCAAACGATTGAATAGAACGCTGGGTGATATGCTGTCGATGTATGTGGATATGGAACACCATACTTAGGGTAAGGTATTACCTTATGTAACATGGGCTATTACACCGCGATACAAGAGACAGCACAGGTGACGCTATTTCGACTTGTTTTTGGCTGAATGGTCACTACACCTTTAGATGCAATGGTATGTAGGTTATTGACAAGGCATCCGAGAATAACTATGATGTCAATAGCGACATGCAAGGCGTAGTTGAACTTCCTGCTGTGACAGCGGCACCAAAAAGCATAGCGTAGTGAGAGAAAAAAGCAAAGCTGGGTAGGCACGATAAACATTAGCCGTAACGTTGCAGTTTTTTAAACATTGTCCGTCATATGCAAGTTTCGAAGTGCACATGTGCTTTATGCAATGAGTGATAAACCGCGAAGCATTTTTGTGTCTTTTTATTCTTAGGGCGTTTCTTGCAGCCCTCCTTGCCGATTTCGGCAAAACTGGGTGGATAAGTTACGGCTAGAGAGCACTTCCTGGCCAGTGCGCCGTGCCTATGTACAAAAAGCAAAAGAATCCATACAAGTGATTGTATTCTCCAATAACAGAAAACCGACACGCACCGATACAATCTGTGACAAAGAGACGTCCAGTGTAACCTGGAAGACAGATTGAGTGTGGATTCCCGGACGGATACATGGCTAATCGAACAAACTGGTTCGCCGCTATTCCGGCTCGTACAAAATGCTTCGCCACGTCGGCTAGCTAAACTACGAAGTTATTCCAGAGGGACAGCATATTTCATCACTACAGCATCATTACATGGAAACTCTGGATGTAGTCAGAATGAAACCGCATTACGACAGGCAATTTACCATCGAGGACAAAACTCTGTTGGATAGTAACTGCATCCATGAAGAGGTGTTATAAATGACCATCATACAATCAGTGTTTCAGGAGCATCGAGACGACGCACTGTGAGAAGGAGGGAAATCACACAATGTGATTTCAAGTTACGCACGCTGGCTGATCCTTATGCTCTCCAAATGAAATGATTTGCGATGCAAACTCCTTGCGGAACCCAGCTCCACGCGACCCGTGCGGGACATTAAAGTACGCAGAGAAGAAAAGTCAGTTCTCGGGACTATTAGGAGATTTGGTTATAGCTGTTCTCTTCAAAAATTGCGCATCGGGTAAAAGTTACAGGTCGAATAATGAATTAAGAAAGTGAAATTATAACATTACATATCTCTCTTCCGGGACACCTTTTCTTTTCGTTAGTAAACACTTATTTTTCATCAGGTGTTCTAAATTCTAGTGTTTTCGAGTCTGTAATTTCATACTGAAGAAAAGACATATTATTTGTAGGAGACTTCAATTCTTACCACACTTCGTAAGGATTCAGAACAGATATGAGGGGAAAGCGCTTGTGGGATTTTTCTGCTAAAAATTATTCAACATGCATTAACCAGCGAACCCCACGTCTGTATGCAATCAGTCTCATTGTGCGATTATTATGACGTTCTGTAGTCCTAGCCTCTGTATTTCTAGATGGTTTACTTTGAACTCAGGTACAAATAGCGACCATTTTTCTATATTGTTTAGGCTTGTAAATTCTGTGACTTAAGTGATCAGGCCGCCCACTTCTCACAGAAATTTCAGTACATTTGAACAGACACTACGTGTGGCTTTGTCAAAATGAACCGAGGAAAATAGTGAAATGTTATCAGCTTCAATGATGCTATAAAACAATCTTTAAATAAAGCTAAATTCACAGTTCAGGTCTCTGAACAACGTCCTTTGAATCATTGGTGGATATCAGATTGTTCACGTGATTGCAGGCTGAGAAAAGTGGCGTGGCGTAAACTGTTCTATAATCAGAGCCCTAGAAAGTGGAGCGATTATAAATACGCGGCTGCAATTTTTAAGCGAATAGTTGCCGCTGCAAAGGATAGCTATGATAGCCAATGTTCCGAGTTCCTTTGAAAGCCTGGCCACCGGAAATCACTTTTCAACTTCCTTAAAGCCAAAAATTGAATCCCAACTCCAACAAACCTCAAATCGATAGTCTCAACGCCAAGTGAGTTGCCTACTTTTCTGGAAAATATGACTCAAGGGCTGGAAAGCCGCTTCACGGCTGCTTACTTTTACCACTCGCCGTGCCCTGTTAAGAGCGAGGACTTTGAAGAGGTCACAGCGTCGGAAAAAGTACAAGTAGTGGAAATATTGCCCCTTTCTGCTCCAGGTCCTGATAAAATAACACCATCGGTAATAAAAATAATCCTTAAATTATCGCCTCAAGATTTACTTGCAATCGTTAACCACTCTATTAGACATTCGTGGATTCCACCAGACTGGAGAAGTACAAAAATTATTCCTTTATTAAAGAAACATGGAGCTCGGTTTACTTTGAATAACATTAGGTTTACTTATCTGACGTCTAATCTGGTAAAAGTAATCGAAATACTTCTACGCATTAGAATAGACAACTGGTTGGAGGAAAATGCAATTTTAAGCCCTAGCCAAATCAGATTGAGATATCGCTGCTCCATTGGGTGTGCCCATGTTCATCTGGAAAGCTGGATACAACTAGCTCGTTTTAAGAAACAAGTTTCCGCCTTAGTAACTTTAGATACTGCCAAAGCTTATGACAGTGTGGAACACGTTAGACTAATAAATTCGCTAACGCACGTCAGTTTATCAAGTTACTTCGTGGCATGCGTTTACTCATTTCTGAATGACAGAGAATTCTATTGCTTTTAATATAGTGTTTCGTCTTCAAAGTAGAAACAAACTAGAAGTGTACGCCAAGGTGTGGTACTGTCACCATTATTATTTGATACCTTATTGTGCACAATTCCATTACAACATGATGTACAGGCGTGTGTACACGCTGACGACATCACAATTTTGCTACAGCTACAGGTATACATACATTATATCAGATGCTACAGCTTTATATGAACGCTCTGGACACATAATTAGACGACATTTTTCTATCATTAAACATCTTAAAAGTACAATCGTAGTTTTTCCTATAAGTATTCCAGTGCAGAATTTCGTACTTTATAGACAGGACTTCATCCCACAGGTGAAATCGATGAAATTCTTAGGAGTGGCCTACACTGAAAACCTAAATTGGAGTCTGCATTTAAAAAATACGGCAGCTAAAGGAGCGCGGGCGCTTGGGATGCTTTGTAGACTAAGCAATAAACGTTTTCGTTTACGCCATGATGTGCTGGTCATGCTTATTGCAAGTATATGCGCCCAATTTTGAAGTTTGGTTGTGTCTTGTTTTCTGGAGCACCCGTCTACAAAATTAGACCAATGGTACTACTGGAACGCGAAACGTTACGTATATATCTTGGGTTCCCTAAATTTCTCGTAAATAATATTTTGCATGGTGAAGCGCACCTGCCTTCTCTTCTTTCTATGTTCCAAATACTAGCAGTCTGTACCTTCCTAAAAATATACGCATTCCCACAGGGGACATTACAATATGTTTTAATTATTGAGCTGACGTTCTTTTTTAACCAACAGTGGTCTAGATTAAAGCGTCCACAAGTCGTCATTGTACAGAAGCTCTTCGAAACATTAGAAGTTAACCTTCGTGAAGTACGGGTACTAAAATACCTATTCAAAAAAAGTTAATAGGGTTTGACAATACATTTCCTAATAATTGCAAAATTCTTCCCAGTAGATACCTAAATGTCATTTTGAAAGACCACCTGGCAAAATTAGACATAAAGATTGTAATAGCAACTGATGCTTCAGTTTGCGAAGAGAAGGCAGGAGTCGGAATTGCTTCTTCAGTGTTGGATTGTTCTTTTTCAATTTTTTTATCTGATTTTAAAACTATTTATTGAGAGGAATTACTTGCTTTCTCTTAGCATTGCAAAAATTACCTCAATCAATAACAGATGCTATCATTCTTTCAGACTGCCTGTCTGTGTGTGGTTCATTAACTGCGCCTAATATGTCCAATGCTTTAAGACTGTTTTACGCCCTTGCCCCAAGACATTTACGAGTCATTCGCTTGATGTAGATACCAGGGCATAAATAAACAACTCTCAATGAATATGCAGACGCACTCACAGTGGCCTCACATTATCATTCCATAATTTTAATATAGCCCCCGCTAGCATTCATTGCCGTGGCACGCTTTGCTTTGAACAATTTGTAATATAAGATCATTTTGAAAATTCTTTTATCAACATATGATATTTTCCTTCCTAAGTGCCCCTTGAAAAATTCATGGTGCTGCTCTAGAATGGCGGAGATATCAATTACGAGAGTACGAGGCCGAGTCCCTCCCCCCTCAATTTTTATCTAAACAGGTCTGCTCAGGCATAATCTCCCCTATGCCTCCACTGCAACGAGAGCGAATCCCTTCACCATTTCCTCTTAACATGCAGGTTATATGCAAACCAAAATAGGAGACTGTTAGAAGAACCTCTCTTTAGGTTGTCTCTAAATTTATGCGTTCTGGTGGTCCTTTCCTTTGGAGCAACTGAAAATAAATTTAGCCACAGGAACGTTTGTAAGGCCATATGCTATTTTTAAAGGCAACGAAACGAATAGAAGGTTAAGCTGAGGCGTCAATTCACTTTAATTGAAATCATCATAGCTTGTTCGCTTTTTGTAATAGCTTTATTTTATTTCCAATCTATCCTTTGCCAATTGGTTCTTTGTTTAACCATACTTATCTAAACAGTCCGGCTGATAAAACAATTCCATCTCACAAACGAGGATCCGTTCGTAACATGGCCGATTCCACGTGGTGGGTTGCGCCAGGACCCTGCAGAAAAACCAATCAACCAACTGTTTTTCATTTTCATGCACAAGTTTGCTCAACCCACATTGGTTTTTTAACATTGTTCTTATGGCAGTGCGTTACAGTATACTGCAATAACAAGAAGAGAGAGCACCCATGCTGCAGGCTGGCTGTTTTTATTCTGACACCTTCCTTCTTTTCGTCGCGCTAACCGTGCTCGCGTAAGTGCGCAAGCGCCACCCTTCCTTTTTACACTCAGTGACGCTGCAATCCAGGCATTGTGTCCGCAATATCTCATGTGTAGCCGGCGTGGACAGTTCATCCTCTCCTGTGTAAATCTTGGGTCTCATTTGAATCTTTCACAGTAGCTGGTCCTTCCAACATTGCATCCTGTCTCGACGTTTTGGGAAAGCGAACTCTGAAGGGCAGTTTTGGCTATACCACGGTGGTCGCTTTTGTATGAGGTGGTTTTTCGGTAATAGTGGTTTGTCTAGCCCAGTTAACGAACATTCGATGGGGCGACCCTGGCTCTGCTCGAGTGCTCGCTGATGGCTTTGGTCGCGCTTTGGTCATAAGGGAGTGACGCTCAAGTCCCTGCAGCATGTCTTCGAGCCAACAGTATTAACAGTTGGCTCCTTAGAATTGTAGATTATGTTGTTTTTTGTTTTCTGGTTATTTCATATTTTCGGTCTCCTTCTTTGATGTCTGGTGAACGACAACCATGATTTCCATGTTAGCTACATAGCGTTACCAGTCCTTTAGGAACTTCATTTTTCTTCCTACGATACAGCCAGTTATATTGAACTGTTGATCTACCTCAGCAGAATAGGCTAACTAATGTTTCGTAGAGAATTTTCAAAATAAAGCCAATAAGTATAATCCTTTTTATTATAATGTGCAATTGCCAGCAAGGTACTCTTTAATGTAGTGGACGTTCCTCATTAGGTTATATTACGCGCAGGACTACTACACCCTAAAAAACACGTCGATACATCACGTACCGCTCGGCTTTAAGCCTAAATTCCACACAGACGATGATTTGCTGACTTTTTCACTTGTGATTCAACCATGGCATATTTACAGAGATATAAAAAGAGCACGCGGCGTTATGGATCTTCTATGTCGAACGAAGCGGAGCTTATAAATACTTTAAGGTCAACACTAAGAATTCCATTCTTAGTTTGACCTTTCTCCTTCGCTAACTTTACATCCACTAAGCACTCGTGTGGGCGGCACCGCGTAAAAATAAAGCAAAATTCACTAATTATTCAACCTACGTGTATAAAATTTTCTCCTTCGACACGACTGGCAGCCGAATTTTTTTCTGTGTTGCCTTATTTGTTTTTCAAACGGCTGTGGCGTACTGTTCACGCATAAGGTAATGCTGTCGTATCTATCTTGAATATGATGTTGAATGTCTGCAGAAGGCGTATTCTGCCGGCATTACAGTTGCACACTTACGGTAGCACTACGACTATATACCCCGTTTGGCTTGTTTTACGTGCGAATACTCACTAAACACAATAGCTCGAAATACGTGTTTACTGCTCATCCCTAAACGCATTCCTGTGAATGTTGTTTCTGCATATAGCTCAAATAAAAGTTACTTTCTCTTAGATTTTGGAATGAATAAACAATATTATATTCCTTGCTGCGTTGGGTCTTTAGTACATATATTTGAAATATATTATACTAGGCATATTTTAAAATGTATCAACAGTATATGTTTGCCCATGTTAGGTCTTTTGTGCATGTAACCGAAAGAGGTTTTACTACATTTGCAAAGTTTTCCATTGCATTGTTGAGTTATGTCTGAGTTGGCAGTGTAAGAGGCTCATTGTGCGGTAATTCTTTTCATTTATTTTCTGTAGTAATCATTAGCGCTGAGTGAGCTAGGCATGAATGCTAAGGCATGGTAAAAACAAACGAACGCGCTTTATTCGAACATACTGAAAGATATCCTCCACATCGTAGGTCAGAGCAAGTATAATGTGTTTGCCCCTAGCTTAGGCCTGCAGTTGAGCTGCCACCTTGGCACAGCTGGTGGCGCTACTTATTAGTTACACCACTACGCTTCCATACATGTGGGCGCTCACATCCGGCCTCTCACTGTTGAACTAAGTCCCTTTAGTTTGCGAAAGGGGCACTGTTCGGTGGCTTCACTGCGAGAGGGAATAGTTCTTCAAGCATACGGGCGAGATCCTTTGGCGATGGGGTCATGAGGAGGCCACCACTGGAGGCAATGCTGCAGGATCAATATAACTTGTTGGTAGAGACAGCTCACTGGGAACATTTTAGTACACCGGTCGGTCGCTCGTTTAGCAGATCTGGCATGCTGTGACATGATGCGTCACTGAGGCTACAATGTTTGACCACCTGTGTCGTTCCCTAGAACTAACGATACAGCACGATCTTTACAAGATACTGGACATTTCAGCACATTCATACTATCAATCAGATGATGAATAAATACTCAGAATACACCTAACCACTAGAAATAGCTGTCATAGAATACGAGAAGGCATTTCATTCAGTACAGATTTCAGCAGCGATCCGTACACTTCAGAATCAGGGTGGTGACGAGGCATATGTGAACATCCTGGAAGAAATCTACAGCGCGTCAACTAACACCAAGGCGAACCTTTAAAAAAGGCTGGCAGATCCCACGTACAGTGACAATCGATGATATGCGAAGCACGAATAAGGAACGTGATATGTCACTTTCCAATCAGCACAATGTTATGAGACGGAGGTAAAGTTTGCAGTTCACCACTTCCATGCCAAGATTATCATGTCTGTACGGGTCATTTACCTTCGTCAGCTAATCACGTCACCTCATACCAAGTTTGGTATACGATGAAGTAGCGAAACGGCCGCAAGCACGCTTTATTTCCATGTTAGGGTCTGTCAATTCTGTTTGCCGTGCAGTCATGCCATACCATACCAGGTTTGCAACATGTCATGTGAACGAAACCAGCGCGAGAGCAGCGAGACTATGAAACCTAAATCATGACATTCATGACATACATGTCATGATTTCTGCGTAATGACTAGTCACTTATGCTCGTCGTGTTATGTCACACCAATTTATGTAAACATACCATCATCGAAACAGCCAGGAAAGCTAAAAGTCATAGTTGGCTAGAATGATAGACAGACAGACAGACAGATAGATAGATAGATAGATAGATAGATAGATAGATAGATAGATAGATAGATAGATAGATAGATAGATAGATAGATAGATAGATAGATAGATAGATAGATAGATAGATAGATAGATAGATAGATAGATAGATAGATGTGCTCCAAATCACTGAACTTTGCTGAAAAAATCTTCGCATATAAAAGCGACAGAACACGAATTTATAAGCGTGTTTAGACAAAGGATTACGATCTCGCCTATTCTATCTACTAAGTGTTTACAGGAGGTCAGAGCAAGGCCTAGAGTGTGAAGAGTTAGGGTTATGAGTTAGTGGAGATTACCTTGGAATTGGCTCTGCCCAGATCACATTGCATTGTCGAGTAAACCAGGGGACGAATTGCAGTTCGTAATTACTGGATCAACCAGGAAGAGTAGAAAGGTTTGCCTTTGCAGAAAACGAAAGTAATGTGCAATCTTGGAAGAGTACGGCGCTTTGAGGTAGGTAGTAGTACACCTAATGTTGGGAAAATTGATTGATTGATTGATTAAATGATTGATTGATTGATTTATACGCGAATTCGTAGGTCCAAAAACACAATATGAACATGAGAGACGCTATAGTGTAGAGATCCTGCAATTCCGACCAGCTGGAGTTTTTTAATGGGCACCCAAATCCGAGCACACGGGCCGACAGCGTTTTTACCTCCATCGAAAATTCAGCCGCCGCAGCGGGGTTTTGATCCCAAGAACTGCGGGTCAGCAGCTGAGTACCTTAGCCACTAGACCCTCGCGAGGGGGCGAAGTGTTAAAGAAGTAGGTATTCTTAGGACGGCTAGTAACCGCAGAGCCGAACCAGGAGAATATAAGGATAGGGTTGAGCACATTTGTGAAACATTGTCGAACTATGTATTGTAGATTGCCTATATCCCTAAAGAGTAATTCATACTGCAGCAGCATCGTACCGGTACTTACGTACGGAGCAGAAACCTGAAGGATTACAAAGAAGTTTTAGTTCAGGTTGACGGTGACTCAGCAAGCAATTAAAAGGAAAATAATAGGTGTAACCCTAATGAACAAGAAGAGAGCCGAATGCATCAGGAAACAACCCTGTGTTAGGGACATCAAAGTCGATATCAAGAAGAAAGAATGACCATGGGCCAGATAATCGCTAGCCTTGAAGGATCACAGACTGCATTTCAAAGAAAGTAAACAGGTTAAAAGAGGCGGAAAGTTGGGTTGGCCGATGTGATTAGGTAGCTCGCAGCTATGAAATGGCAGCAGCAAGCACAGGACAGAGTTAAATGGTGGAATATAGGATAGGCCTTTTGTCTTCATTGGGCAGAGCCTGGCTGATGGTGATGATTATGATGATGATGGTTCTCACTTTGGCTAATGCTCTTGCCATCCATGTGGTCGTCGTTGTTGTCAACCACTGCGGGAATTGCCGGAACTTCCGAGGCTTGCAAATTGACGCCTTGCCGAAGAAGTGTACTTGTTTACGTTTCAACGAAACAAGGGTCTACAGCAGAGTAGTTGTAAGGGAATCGAATATTTGATACAGCGTCACAAACAAGGTGGAGTGGGTGTTCAACAATTTCATGCAGACCTAAGCCACCCTCTTCACGAGTGAACACTTCAGCGTAGTTCAAAGAAAAGGCTCCTGATTTCTCCTTTCTGCTGGGCAAGCACATGACAACCGAGCTGAGTGACGTGCAAGGATAAGTCAAGGAAAACCCCGGTTGGTGAATAAGTGGCTTGCATGCATTAAAAAATTGACTGTTGGTGTTTGAAAGATCACCTAGGCAAGATGGTGCCATCCATGGTGGTTCATATAGGCCTGGGAGTGGCGTTCGCTGGAGGCCTCCTGAGTCGTGGCGTCCAGGTGTATGCAAATTTAAGGAGAACCACTGCACCATAACAGCATTCAAAGTCATGAGCAACAATCTGTCATGGCACCACACAGTTGTTGCTCTGGTGAAATTATGAATATCAGTCGGCATGGGTGGCTGGAAGACCAACTGTACAGGATTTGCTGGAACAAGTCTTCACCTAGTACAAGTGGCACGGCATTATTATCAAGAGTGGTGGCTGCAGCCAGTGATGAGTCACACAGAAATTTTTAGGTAGACGTCACCAGCAGTAGCCACTGTCGTTTTTCCAACGACAACTAAAGGGAGTCTGGTCCAGGGCAATAGGGCAAAAGAGCTGACTAGTTGACGAGAAACAGGTGTAACTTTCCACCCACTGTCTGAAAATGTGCCCATTGGGCTTAGCCTTGAAATTGTGGCATTGAGAAGGGCGCAAAACCAGCGGTGTATTAGGATCTCGAAAAGAGTGCTGTGAAGCGCCGGCGAAGGTTTATTGCATATGGTGGCACGGTAGCTCTAGATGGGCACTTGGATGCAAGATGTCTTTTTGAGGCACTGAAAGCACACAGCTTCGACCGAGCTCTGGCCAGGATACTATGCAAGAAGAATCATGCCTCATAGAGATAGTGAGGTATGGAGCCTATTGTCCGTCCACAGGTTTAGCTGAAATTTGCTGTGGCGCTCTTCTTTTTGTTGATAACTCCTTAAAATTCCTGCATTTCTCACTGTGGTGGGGTGCCTGTGGGCTTGGCACTGATAACTTGGCGCTCGAATGCCCTATGCGAGGAAGTCGATGAGACAAATGGCTCATTGATTGGTCAAGTGGCATTACGGTGTTCGCCGTGACGTTCTTTGGTGCTTGTGTTGCAATAATACTGGCCAGGTTCACGTCGGCAATGCCCAGAAGGGCATACTTATGCGCTGATCGACGAGAGTGACTGGGCATCCATAAATGAGCTTCAACTTCACCAGAGAGTAGTTGACAAGGTTTTCTCTATGGGCTTGCTCGCGACAAGCAACAGCTTTTTGCCACTATAGCAAGCTCTACTTGGTGCTGAACGATTCTAAATAGCTCTCCTGAAGTATGCTCAGATGGGGCACCAACGACCAATAACTGATTTTAAATGCGAAGCATTTCTCAGCAAGCTTCGGCTACTTTGAGCGTATCTATCTATCTATCTATCTATCTGTATATATATCTATCTATGTAGCCACCTACGACTTTTAGCTCTCCTAACCGTTTCAATAATGGTAGCAATACCAATTGTGGTATGGCATACCATTGCTGTATGATGAACATAATTGACTAGTCATAACAAAACTATCTTGACATGCATGTCATTATTGTTATGAATTATATTTCAAGGTTTTGCTGCTCTCGCGACGGTTTCGTTCACATGACATGTTGCAATATTGGCATGGTATCACATGACTGCATGGCGAACACAAGTCACACACTCTGACATGGAAATTATAGCATGCATATAATGTAAGTCATGATTTATGACTACGCGTCACGCTTTTGGTACGCTCGAAGTCGTTTCGCTAGCTTCACATATACCAAATTTGGTGTTACGGGACGTCAATGGATGACAAAGATATGTGACTAATGCAAACATGATAATCATGATATGCGTGTCATGTAAAAATATGACTACATGCCACACTCACGATGCGCTCGCGGCCGTTACGCTAGCTTCAAATACATCATGTTTGGTATTACGGGACGTCAATGGTTGACGAAGGTGTATAAGTGGTTCAAACACCATAATCATGAGACGCGTGCCATGTAACAACATGACCACATTCCAGACTCATGATGTGGTCACGCCTTAACATACACTACACACATACATTACATACACTTTCGCTAGCTTAACATACATCAAATTTGGTATAACGTCACATTACTGGATGACAAAGGTATGTGACTGGTGCAAGCATGATAATCACAGATGCGTGTCATGCAACAACATGACTACCTGCCACACTCATGATGCGCTCGTGGCCGTTTCGCTAGCTTCAATTATGACAAATTTGGTATTACGACAAGTTAATGGATGGTGAAGGTATGTGACTGGTGCAAACATAATAATTACAGATGCGTGTCATGTAACAACATGACTACCTGCCACACTCATGATGCGCTCGTGGCCGTATTGCTAGCTTCAATTATGAAAAATTTGGTATTACGACAAGTGAATGAATGGTGAAGCTATATGTCTGGGGCAAACATCGTAATCATGAGATGCGTGTCATGTAAGAACATGACTACGTGCCACACTCAAGGTGCTAAAACACTTCGACGTGAACAGCCGCGCGGCGTTCGTTTTCACGCGTCACGCTGGCGATGCGATGCCATGCCAGGCGCCGAGCTGCCTGGCACACGCTGCGGTGCGTTGCTATGACGCATGCGCGTTTGAGCGCGCCCGGCGTCCTTCCGTCACGAAGTTAAGCAGACGCGGTGCTGTCTAGATAACGTTGCCGGTGCAATATGCAACATGTCGCATTTCGAGGCGGTTGTTG
Source organism: Rhipicephalus annulatus (assembly GCA_013436015.1). Classification (NCBI taxonomy): domain Eukaryota; kingdom Metazoa; phylum Arthropoda; class Arachnida; order Ixodida; family Ixodidae; genus Rhipicephalus; species Rhipicephalus annulatus. The sequence continues at coordinate 101,297 of WOVY01000712.1, forward strand.
CCGAGCTTCGTCGACAGATGCTGGTCGCTCCTATTGTCACAAAATAGAATGCTCGCGTTTTGCTTGCATAGCGTCGCTGCACTCAGCATGAGCGCGCTTCAACGTTACGTGCGCTCACCGCCGTTTTGCTAGCTTCACATATACCAAGTTTGGTATTACGGGACGTGAATGGACGATGAAGGTATGGGACACATCAAAACATATTAATCATGATACTCGTGTGCTGTAAAACATTGCTACATGATACGCTCATAGCGTGCTCACGGCCGTTTCGCTAGCTGCACAGATACCAAATTCGATATCAGGTGAGGTTAATAGATGGCGAACGTAAATGACACATCCTGATGTGATAATAATGACATGTAAGTCACGTACGGCATCATTTACTTCCGCGCCGTATTGTTGTGCGGATTTCAAAGTTACATATCAAACTTCCTCATTCCTGCTTCGCATATCAGCAATTCCCACTGTACGTGGGACCTGCCAATTTTTCCTAATCTGCGGCTGCTCGAAGAAGCTTTCCCAAAACGACAGCGATTAGCGTTGAAGGCTACCAGGAGGCTTGGTTTCGAGTTCATTTCAACTCCTCAATACAGTGGGACGCCAAAACGTTGCCATCTGCACTGTAATAGGAAGCATTCAGACAGTTCTTCAAGAGTAGTAACTTGTACTGGGGCTGCAGCACGTTGTGACACGTGAAGAAACTACTGAAGTAAGCATGCCAGCAAATCGGTGCATTGAGTTGCATCGGAGGTCGCTGGCGACGAAGTCTTTGGGTACAGGCTGGGTACTGCGGAGTCTGCGGAAGGCAACTGGGATGTCGTTAAGTGCTTATATGGGCCATGGCAGAGATTGAATGGTTGAATAATTTTTCCTTTGTCCGACAGTGTCAGGGTCTTGACGGGCGAATGCTTCATGGAGGAAGTATGCTTTAAAGCCGGTGAGGCCCTCCGCCATAGCCTCATTTTAATGCACGAGTGGCATGGCGTTCATTTCGTTTATTTTATTTTCCTGAAGAACCCCATTGGGGGTGTTATATAGAATATATATATATATATATATATATATATATATATATATATATATATATATATATATATATATATTGTAACGAGGGTAGTGGGCATGGAGCTCGAGGATAAAAGGAGAAGAAGACTTGCTGTGATAGCAGGCTTGCGTTCAGTTAGCCCTTGCGCTAAGTAAAGCTCTCCTTCGCTGAGTTCGCCTGCTTGTTCAACAACCCGTTTCAAGTGGTGGAAGTGCTGGGTACATCTGGTCCTCACCCTGGAACTTCGCAGCCGCACACTCCAACGACCTCCTACAATGACTGATCCGGGGCCATCTCATGCTGCTACTCCAGATCTCGCACCTGTGCCTGTCTTCTGCGCTGGCGCTCTCCGGCAGCGCGACCCCCCCCATATTTGGTGGCACAGAGGACCAAGATGTGGACAACTGGATTGCCGAGTATGAACTGGTAAGCGCCGTCAATAAGTGGAACGCAGCCGATAAGCTCACAAATGTGAGTTTTTACCTGACCGATGTGGCAAAACTATGGTACCGAAATCATCAAAGTGATTTCAGTACCTGGTCGGAATTGGCGAAAACCCTCGCGGAAGTCTTTGGCCGTCCTGCTGTCCGCCGCCTTCGTGCTGAACAGCGCTTGCGGGGCAGAGTACAGAGATCAGATGAAACTTTCACGAGCTACATCGAAGATGTGCTATTTCTGTGCAAGCTCGTCGATTCGACTCTGGACGAGGCAGGCAAGATCAAGAACATCATGAAAGGAATCGACGATGGTGCATTCCAAATGCTGGCTGCGAAGAGTCCCCAGACGGTCGCCGAGGTGATTCAGCTCTGCCAAAACTATGATGAGCTGCGTAGGCAGCGCGCTTCTACACGTTGCGCTGCTCAAGACACCGCAGACATCTCATCCCTCGACTATCGCCATGACACCACCGACCACTCTGCGTTGATGCCAGTCATAAAGCAATTCATACGCGAGGAGGTCGCCCGGCAGCTATCTACAATCACAAGAACTACCGAGCCGATGGCACCCTTGTCGCCTTCGCTTCGCCAGGTCATTCGATCGCAAGTTGCCGAAGCATTGCCGCCAGCTCAAGCTCCCCCAACTGTTACCGCACCACTAACGTATGCAGCCGCAGTTGCTCAACCACGTGCGCCAGCGTCTCCGGCCATCTACGAGGCTACTCGCCATGTTTATTCGTCGACCCCACCTTCCCGCTCGCTGACCGTCTCGTCTCCGGCTGTATATGAAACAGGTCAGAACGTTTATATGACGCCGCCGCCTGCACGACCATTTACGGTACCTTATTCAGCGAACAGTGCCCCTATCGTCAGCCAATGGCGCACTCCAGATAATCGGCCGATATGTTTTTCATGTGGCATCCCAGGCCACGTAGCTCGTCACTGCCGTCGTCGCAGCTTCCCTTCTCACGACATTGCAGGGGCCTCACAATACATGACCACCATGCCCACTCAGCCGCGATATCCCGTTCCTGCCAATCCACCTCTAGACGTACGTCCCGGTCGCCGACCATCCGGCGCAAGCCGTTCACCTTCTCCTCGTCGTCGATCTATTTCTCCGATGTTACGTCGCAACAGCCCACCGCGAGGGGAAAACTGACGGGCGCAGTTCCGGAGGCAAGAACTGCGTTGGCAGCGAAAATTTCAAGACCTAACTGCTGTCCCCCGAACGAAATCGAACTCTATATTGATGGCATTAAGGTGCGCGGACTTGTTGACACTGGAGCTGCCGTATCTGTAATTAGCGAGAAACTGTGCCGAAACTTGAAGAAAGTGACCACACAGCTTACCGACCTATCTTTGCAGACAGCTACGTCCCATCATATTCAGCCTTCAGCATTGTGCACCGCACGAGTCGTCATTCAAGGTGCGATGTACGTGGTCACATTTGTAGTTTTATTCCGTTCTTCGCATGACGTTATCCTTGGGTGGGACTTTCTTTCGTCAAATTCTGCTTTGGTCGACTGTGCTCGTTCTGAACTCGCGTTGTCTGTGCCGTGCTATGACCCCGACGATGGTGCTTCGTGTAGAGTGTTTGCTGCTTCTGACGTTGACATTGCGCCTTTCTCAGCTGTTGTTGTCTCGGTGTCGTGTGCCTCCCCTCCGAAATCGCCTGTGTTGTTTATGCCATCGGTCCCATCTGCGTGCCGTCGAAATATCATGCTTCCGTTTGCCGTCGTCATTTTTCGCAATGGTCACGCTGCCATTTATGTGTGCAATCCGTCGCACAGCCCGTCATCCCTACTACGTGGAGAATGCCTGGGAAGCTACGAACTTTACGAGTGCATTCTTCCGACTACTATACCCGATTCTGCGGTTTCGCTCCCAATTGGTGCTGTCACTCCTACCAACGCGCCTAATGATGCTCTGGACGTATTCTCGGATGCCATCGACTCTGAGCTCGCACCAACTCAGCGCGAAGAGATTATGAATCTTCTTCTCCGCTTTTGTTCTTCATTCGATCGTGACCAGTCAGGCTTAAGCCGAACCTCTGCGGTCGTTCACCGTATTGACACCGGTCAAGAAGCCCCGCTAAGGCAGCGTCCATACCGTGTGTCATCTGCTGAACGCCGTGTCATCGACGAACAAGTGGACGACATGTTGAAACGTGGCATCATCGAGCCCTCCAACAGTCCCTGGGCTTCACCGGTTGTTCTCGTCAGAAAAAAAGACGGATCCATCCGGTTCTGCGTTGACTACCGCCGACTCAACAAGATAACGCGCAAAGACGTATACCCTCTGCCGCGCATCGATGATGTTTTTGACTGCCTACAAGGAGCAGAGTTCTTTTCTTCGTTAGATTTACGCTCTGGCTACTGGCAGGTGCCCATGGCAGAGGGTGACCGCCCCAAGACAGCCTTTGTAACACCGGACGGACTATATGAATTCACCGTTATGCCCTTTGGCCTCTGCAATGCGCCTGCCACTTTCGAAAGAATGATGGATACGGTCTTGCGAGGTCTGAAATGGAAAACGTGCCTCTGTTATTTGGATGACATTGTGGTATTTTCAAGCGACTTTGCGACCCACCTCAGCCGCCTCGAGCAAGTTCTTACGTGCCTTTCCACGGCGAGACTTCAACCTAACTTGAAGAAATGCCACTTCGGCGCTCGCAAGCTTGTAATGCTCGGCCATGTGGTTTCTAAGGACGGCATTCTCCCGGACCCTACGAAACTTAATGCCGTCGCGGCGTTCCCAAAGCCAACCACCATCAAAGAGCTTCGAAGCTTCATCGGCCTATGTTCTTACTTCCGGCGCTACGTCCGCAATTTCGCCTCCATTATCGCCCCCTTGACCAATCTTCTTGCCGGAAGTTCTGATTTGTCAGCGTGGTCGCAGGCGTGTGATGATGCATTTCAGGAACTTCGACGGCTCCTCACCACGCCTCCCATACTCCGACATTTCGATCCGTCTGCTCCCACGGAGCTTCATACGGACGCTAGTGGTGTCGGGCTAGGGGCCATACTGGCCCAACGCAAGGAGGGCTTTGACGAGTACGTCGTTGCCTATGCCAGCCGCACCCTCAGTAAAGCCGAGAAGAATTACAGTGTAACTGAAAAGGAGTGCCTCGCCATTATTTGGGCAATCGGAAAATTTCGGCCTTATTTATATGGACGTCCGTTTGATATTGTAACAGACCACCATGCGCTTTGCTGGTTATCTTCACTAAAAGATCCTAATGGTCGGCTCGCTCGTTGGGCATTGCGGTTACAGGAGTTCGATATCCGTGTTATCTACCGTTCTGGCCGGAAGCATTCCGACGCCGATGCCCTGTCACGTTCGCCATTGGCTTCAGAGCCTGTCGGCTCGCCTATCTCCACTAGTGCTGCCTTGGCTATCAGCATCTCGGACATGCCTTCCGAGCAACGCAAAGATGCTTGGATTTCATCTCTTTTGGACTTTCTCTCAAACCGGACGCCCGTTCCAGTTTCCAGGACGCTTCGCCGTCAAGCAGGACACTTCGCTATTCGGGATAACCTGCTTTACCGCCGAAACTACAGCTCGATTGGCCGTAAGTGGTTGCTCGTGATCCCCCGACATCTGCGCTCTGACATCTGTGTACGTTCCACGATGATCCGCAATGTGGCCACGCTGGTGTGTTAAAAACATACACCCGCTTGCAGCTGCGGTACTACTGGCGCGGTATGTACCGTTTCGTTCGCCGTTACGTAAGGTCTTGCCTTACGTGCCAGCGACGCAAAATGCCCACTCAACATGCCACAGGTCCCTTGCAGCCGTTGCCATGTCCAGCACGAGCTTTCGATCGTGTCGGAATCGACCTTTACGGTCCGCTTCCCTATACTTCGAGTAGCAACCGCTGGGTCATTGTCGCTATTGACCACCTAACGCGGTACGCTGAAACAGCTGCGTTACCTTCTGCTACCGCAAAAGACGTTGCGTGTTTTATACTGCAAAACCTGGTTTTAAGGCATGGAGCACCTCAGGAGTTACTAAGCGACCGTGGCCGCGTTTTTCTCTCCGATGCCATCAAAGCGTTGTTGAGCGAGTGTCGCATCATACACCGCACTACCACAGCCTATCACCCGCAAACTAATGGGATGACAGAGCGTTTTAATCGTACACTTGGGGATATGCTGGCCAAGTACGCTTCATCCGACCAGTCAAATTGGGATAGCATACTCCCTTTTGTGACATATGCTTACAACACTGCAACGCAAAGCACCACTGGATTTTCGCCTTTCTTCCTTCTTTATGGACGCGAGCCGTCATCAACAATGGATACCATTCTTCCTTATCGACCGGACCCTTCAGAGATGACTACCGTTTCTCGAGCAGCAGCACACGCTGAAGAATGTCGGAAGCTTGCTCGTGCGTTCACGTCACATGACCAGACGCGCCAAAAACATCGCCACGACGCGTCAACCACGCATATGAGCTTTTCTCCGAACTCACTGGTGTGGCTATGGATTCCTTCTACTACTCCAGGACTCTCCCACAAGCTTTCGTCCAGGTACCATGGCCCTTATCGAGTTCTGCGCCAAACATCCCCTGTCAACTACCTTGTCGAGCCGCTGGATGCATCTCCGGACAAGCGCCGTCGGGGAAAAGAAATCGTACACATCTCTCGGCTCAAGCCATACCATGACCCTTCTGTCTACACCTGTCCTTAGGTCGCCAGGATGGCTCCCTCATCGGCCGGGGGGTGATTGTAACGAGGGTAGTGGGCATGGAGCTCGAGGATAAAAGGAGAAGAAGACTTGCTGTGATAGCAGGCTTGCGTTCAGTTAGCCCTTGCGCTAAGTAAAGCTCTCCTTCGCTGAGTTCGCCTGCTTGTTCAACAACCCGTTTCAATATATATATATATATTGTACAAACACACAACCACTTATGATATTTGCGCGACCAGGGATTGGTTATACGTTGCAGAAATAAAGTTGGGCAGGTAGGGGCGGCAGTGCTGTGGAAAAGGTCGTTCCATTCAGCAAATGCACGTGGGATGAAGGAGGCGAAAAATGTCGTGGGGCGGCTGCGTGGTCTGGTGACTTGCAAGGCATGACCGGTGCGGTGAGATATGCGGGTTGGAGGGGTGATACAGGATGGCTTGTCACGTGAGCTGTAATAGAACTTGTGAAACAGGGCTAATGTAGCAATGCGGCGAGGAAGTGCAAGCGTTGATATGGATGATTTTTCTTTTAATGATGACACACTGACATGATACGAATATGAAGAATGAATAAATCGTACCGCTTGGCTCTGTAAAGCCTCAAGTAAATTTGTTAGATATGCAAAGGCGGGCTCCAAACAGCAGTGCAGCAAATGTAGTCTAAAAGTTATGAAAGACGATGAGGTGGGCAAGTCAAACCTTCTGGACTCTGCAGCATTTCCGCCGGGAAAAACAGCTGGGTGATCGACAGCATGACAGCTGGGAAAAAGAAAGGGCAAAGGCACAAAATGGCTCGAAAGAAGCAGGTACGAGGCGTACTGGGCGGCGGGAACAACACAAAGAACGGAGCACTTTGCGGCCAGTTCGACGGATTACTTCACGAGACGGGAAAGATGTCGCGTTTGACGGATGGTTATGAGAGCTGGGTAAGCTATAGACATGAAGGCTGAGGCATGGTAAACACAAAAAGAATCCGCTTTATACGAATATCCTGAAGATGTTAACGAGAATAGCGTGTGGTTGCCCTCATTCGGGCCTACAGTTGGGCTGCAATAATTGCACCCCTGATGGCACTGCTGATTAGCGAGGCAAGAACGCTACCGTGCGTGCGGCTGCTCACAATGTTTACACCCGGGCAAACAATAGCTCGGGCTATCACCACTTCTAGCATTACCTCAGTGTCTTTTTCACGTACGCTATACAAGCTCGCGAATCTTCAGGCCTGACACTCCGAAAGCAGCGCACTCCGCGTAATTTGCCGCGTCTACAAGTACCGCTACCTTGTCCCTCCCGGAGGCGTTTTGTAAAGACCTGGCTATACTCTCTTTAATAATCTGATAAAGATCGGTGTACATGCTTTTAGCAGGTTAGCTACCTGGAGCTTTTAATGACGATCGTTTATCTTGGGGTACTTTGACGCAAAAATGTTTGTTTGGCTGACTATACATTTTTCTGTTTATCACGTCGCGATTGACGTTAATAGAACTCACGAGCTGCACTGAACGCTTGCAAAGTATTCATTCTAATGTCACGCGGTAGGAGAGAATTTCATATTTCTGTGGTGAAGAAAAAAGACCGGCTCTAGGCGTTACTGTTTCACCACCAAAATCAAGGTCTGTTACCTTGGTTCGATTCCTTTGTCACTTCTCTCGCAGACTCAAAAAGATAACCTCATTTGCGTATACACGTTGTGGTGCACTTCCTCTATGGCGTTTAGACAGTCGGGGAGGCTGATCATAACCACAGTCTAAAACATCGGCGTCATGATGGAGCGTTGCGGGGAGCCGACACTTGCCATGTCCTTGTTTTTAGAAAGCGAGTGTGTCCGACGTTTATAGGAGACACTTCGATTCATGAGAAAATCCTTAAAGTAGTTGCACACTCTGTTGTCTTGATTTAGTGAGGCCATCTTGTATATTATAGCTTTGTACTCTGCGCTCTCTAAGGCTTTTTCAGGTCTTATGCAGCAATGATCATGGTCCCTCTTTTTCTGTTACCAAGTATATGCTCTTTGATTTCCAACATTGCATCCTGCGTGATGAGATGACCTGAAAACGCGAGCATAGTATTCACATACGCTTTGATGTAGTACTTATAATGTTGTTTGATACGACTGAAGAAGCCGTGTTCTATCCACTTTAAAACAGACGACAGTGAGAAAGTTGGCAAGATTTGCGGGATTTCCGGGCTTGGAGATCAGCACCATTTTTGCTTTTTTTCCAATGGACGGGTTTGTATTCTAGCTTACAGCATTGGTGGATATAATTGGTTAGTTTCCCAAACTGTCAAAGGCTTTATTGGTTACGGCATCCAGACCCGGGGCCGAATGACTGCGGAGCTTCCGAAGAGTGGCCCAGACGTCGGTCTGGTCAATGTCTCTGTTTCGAGAGGACTTGATTTTTTTATGTAATGCGGAATTGCCAGAGTCTAAAAAGAGGTATCAGTCATAAAACTCGGAGAGGTTGGTTTTCGCCTCGTACTTGAATACTGTTCTATATAAGAACGCAGGTTTTCAATTTATGTTGCTTTCGTCTTGGTGAGGTCTTCGAGAGGGCACTGAAGGCATGGCATGTGACTTGTGTGAATCCATTCACCCCTCCTACTACGGAAACTGTTCAATTGCTGTTTAGTAAAAGTTCGGTGGCATTTTTCTGTTGAGAAACCCAATGCGTTTCTTCGGTGTTCTATTGCGTCTGTGTTTCTGCATCCTGGTCTGTGATAATCCCTTAGATGCATTTTCGACCTCATATTCAAACATGAAAACATACACTTCGCCATGTCCGGCCGCTTTACATATGCAATGCAAATGGACTTTATGCCGAGAAGGAAAGACTGAAACAATTAGTTAGATGAAACGGGGATCGCCAACAGTACATACGCATTACCAAAGGTAGATAAATAAGTCATTTATTGCAAAAGTAGTCTTCGCAAGATACAAAATATTCCTTTTGTCTACCGCCCCCGACACGCCCAAGACATATTGGAGGTGTGTGTGACCTAAATTAACTCGCCTGCTTTTTGACATTTATGTTTGTGCTTAAGGAATTATAAAATAAAACTGTGCATCCTGCTTCCACTTCCTCTCCAAACCCCTCAAACGATTATTCCATGAAGCAATGAAGTTATTTATCTACCCAATCTGATGGCAATGCAGTGACAAGTCCAAACTTGCCTTGCCTTTAAATAATTGTAATGACCCACGAATCACAGTCACATGATAGAGGAATTGAAATTCTAGCGCCGTAGTAGCACGTTATGTGAATAACGACATGCTTCACAGTGCAGTAAAATTCTGAAGCAGCCAGTTTATCCCAAACGCGGCGGTCCACCTTGCAGCTTAGCTTGCTTAACTTGTTTCACGTCGAGTAAATTGCAGCCACTTTTTCGAATCGGCGAGTGGAACTATAGACGAACGATAAAACAACGAATGCTTGCATTTTCCTTGGTTTTTTTTCTCGCCAATACTGCATCTAAACAACATATAATTGGCTTCTCACATACAACAGAGAACATATAATGCAGAAACAAAGTTTTGGCCAGTTTTCAAGCCTGACCAGCGAACCTGGATTCCACAAAAGAGTTACAAGATTTGAAATTTGCAGAGGGAAAGCAGGAAAGCGTTAATTTATTGTTTACAAACTTTATGTGATATGAACAGAAATAAACAAAGGTTTCATAGTAGTTTGACGTACTTAGTTGCGTACATCCAGCATGCATAAATCGGTCTAAGCATTAGCTCTAAATAAAGAAACTGTAATGACTTGTTCTTCAAGAGTTCAGAGGTAAGCTTAAGGCCAGGACTGTTTCGCTCAAAACTGTGTAGAAATTCAGCGGCCTCCACGGCATGAGTATCACTTTCAAATAATGATTTTCTTCATAAACATAGCCAAAAAGTTTAAAAAAGAGCGTCACAAATAGCGCCTTTCACACCTGGTCAATAATATTTTAAAATATATTGCTGTGGAGTAGAGCTACCTTACTTTTTTTTCGTATTGCTGCCGTTTGAATATTGGCCTGACCACTCCTCTGTGAACTTTAACTGAAAGGCAGGAGGTCAAAAGCAAAGCCCGCTGCGATGACACCGTTTTTTATAAAGCCAACCTCATATTTGTTGCAACTGATACAATCAATAAGTGGGCCCAAATGTACTCTTCAGGCAGGGAAAAGTGTCCTAAGCACGTTCGACAGCGTATTCCCTTCATGACTAGAAAAAAAACATACACATACGCAATATACTACAAGACATGCCTGCCAAATACCACAAAAGAAAAAAACAGGCCAGGATACAACTGCTCAAGCCAACATTAGATTGCACCAACAACAACAGAAAGACGTTAGAGGCTTGGACACAATAGCATACGCTACAAATGGTCATTTGGGAACTAGGGTGGTTGACGAAAATGGTAAAGAATAATAGCTCACATCCGTACCTGAAAAGAACCCCAGTAAAGTGGCAAAGCTGGCCACAGCCCTGGTAATCGCTACGTGCAAGAAGACGCCGGCTACTAGAATCTGAGCTCACGACTAATTATTTTGACTACCTTGCTGAATAAAATTGTTTTCTTGTCCATGACACTCATGACACTAAGAGCACAGAAATTTTCAGAGCTATTTAGAAAAAAATGCCTTGGTAGAAAACTTACTCGGGAAGTCTGGGAGAAAAACCCGATAGGGTTTCTTGATTAAAAAGCCGATTTAGCCTGATTTGTGTTTGCTGGCATTACGAACCCAGGTTGGTCAGACATTTGTTGAAGGAAGGCTCAGATTATACTTAGTTAGTCCAAATGTTTTTGCCCTCTACTGTTTTAACTATGCGACGACCAAGTCTTGCCAACTTATCACGGACACAGTTTAGCTGATCAGGCGTACATATTGACGAATTGTGAAATTCCGCATTGGAAGGTCTCTGCTTCTGGCGACAAGCTCTAAAGAAAAAGTAATCAAAGCAGATAGCGCTAGGCAGCAGTTATAAACCTGAGCAACGTGTTAAAGGCGAATAAAATTTTCTGTCCTGCCACACATTCACGATTTCACTCACCGCATTTAGAAAGTGACCTACCTTTATGAACTAGGCGTTTAATCTACCAAGCTGTGAGCGAAGTTTGACCACCGCCTGAAAAGTAAGGTAGTTGTTTCGGGGTTCCCTTTTGCTGTGCAGCGTATCCACAGTACGTTGTTGCCGCTTGAACGTTGTTTATCATTCTCATTTGCCATTTAGTCTCTTGTACATGCGGCGGACGGGAAATTGCCCTTATGTGTGGTTATGTCATGGCGGGGCAAACGTGCTTAGAAAGTATTTCGGAATACAAATATTGGAACACATGTGCTGAAAAACTGGTTATATGGCACATTTGTCTTTGGTGTAACATGATAATTGGAGGTTCATTTGCGAAAAACACACAATTCCGATGGAGGCGGAAATGTTGTAGGCCCATGTGCTCAGATTTGGATGCACGTTAAAGAACCCCAGGTGGTCGAAATTTCGGAGCCCTCCACTACGGCGTCGCTCATAATCAAATGGTGGTTTTGAGACGTTAAACCCCACAGATCAATCAATCAATGCGAAAAACACAAAAAGGTATCTAGGAATAGAAATGTAGGATCACAAATGCTGATACTGATAATAATGCTCCGGAAAGGTATTCATTCTGTGCCACCTAATATTGTGCAAATGCGTCTAGACCTTTGAAACTCCCAATAAACCAAATTACCCAAATTACTAACGAAAAATAAGGAATTTAGAGAAATATTATATTTATTTGACAATAAAGATCTGCCTTGCTGAGAAGGTTGTTCCACGATTTTCACCCAAGATGAGCGCCTTTTGAACCTTTATGCTTGACAGAAAGGGTTGGGCTTTAACACAACACTGCGAAATCGCAAGCTAGCTGGCACCGCAAAGTGCTGCACCAGCCTTGGAACGAGACTAAGTTTGTCAGTAAGGCTGACACACAGACACCCGTGCTTGTGCCGTTGCCTGTTGCACACGCCATTCTGTGCTCGCGAGACACCCAAGCGCCACGGCTCACAAAATGTATCGATTCCCGATCGGGCGAATTTGCTATACTTTGCAAATAAATAGTGCAGCTCTCACGAATAAGTTTGGCCGTTTTTCACGCAAAATGATGAAAAATCCCATGTCCTACACAGTATCGCGATAGGATCGACAGGCTGTGACAGTTTTCCACTATTGAGATACAAACACATTTCCGAAATGCCTCTATACAGGGAAATAGAAATGCTTAATAATATCTCTCACATACTCTCACGATACTTTTTCAACATGTAGTGACAAGCTCTGCATTAAGGGAACATCACGACTCCTCTACAGGTCCGGCAAGCTTGCATGTACCGCAGCATCGCCGCCAAAGTGGGCGGACACCTGTTTTTTTTCAGCTCTACATCCGCGATTTACAAAGAGAAGCCAAAAATAAAATCACAGCATATTCACGGAGTGAGTGATGATGAGTGGGGCGAAGCGTCCACCAGCCCGTCCGCGCGGCCATCCGTGCGTCCATCCATCCGTCTGTTCGTGCGTACATCCAGTGAAGACTCCAAGTACCGCCATCTCGCATCCCCTGTGTCACATACCCGCTCCACGCGTCCATCCATCCGTCCGTCCATCTGCTAGTCTGTCTGTCTGTCCGTCCATGCGTCCATCTAGTGAACACTCCAAATACCGCCATCTCCCATCTCATATCCGGGTGGCTACGTACAACAACAATAAAGGATGGACCAACCCACACTTTAAAGAGGAACTCTGGCGCATTTTCAGCCATACTGAGATAGTATTGACAGTCAAAAGCCAGGGTGGTTCATTTTGCCCATGCACTTGTCAATGATTTTAATAAAGCGAACAACAACAAGTCAAAACGGAAACCGAAAGAGGGAGTGGCTTTGTCGTTCATGTTGGGTATCTAATGACGTCACAAGAATACGTCGCAAATGGCGTCACGAAATCCGCTACACCCCGCTAAGGCTAGCCAGGGTGTAAACATAGATCATGTGTCTCGATCTTCCGATGCCGAAAGGCAAGTTGGCGATGTCATGCGACGCGGAATGAAGCTGTGTCGCTCGTCGGAACCTCATACAAGAAATCGTGCACTGCAATTGCCTGTTGGGAAAGGCAGGGATTTTGAAAAAAAAAAGGGTAGGCCTTGATTTCATTAAAGATAGGGTGACTCGCGTTTACAAGGGTGATTCCAGAATCGTCTACCAATTTTAAAATTTGTTTTCTAAACTAGATTAATGATACTTGTATAAGTTGGCGCACATCACACATGTATCACATGTAACACATGTTCAAATATTTATTGATATTCGTGAATATCGAAAAAATGCTGGAGTTCCCATTCAAGGAGCTTCGCCCCTAAAAGCACATGAAGCGGTTGAGGAGCGGACGCGTATCACGTCGGCTCTGCCTTCCAAGAGCCATTTGCCAGGGATTTTTGGTCATTCAGCCCATGAATTTTACAACAACGCGTGCGGAAAGTTACCAGGATTGTGCTGACACCAGATTTCGAAGCGGTAAAGGACTTTTTTCCCGAATTCTAGAGGTTGTTTTTACCTACGCCCAACTTGCCCGACGCTCACGCAAGCCGGCCACCTGTTGAGACGCACGGAGCGTCTCCTCTGATGCGGGTTCTCTCTTCGCCCATCAATGAAGGATGTTTAAATGAACGCGGAAAATATACTCAACAAAGAGTTTCTTGAGGGTATGGATTAATGCACCATCGGATCTAAGACCCAAGTTAACTGCGCAAACCCGAAGAGCAACACCTAGAAGGCCGCCCCCTCCTGCACCGGCAAGGGAGTGGACCGCAACGGACAGCGTTTGCTTCGACAACCGCGTAACATCAAGCAACAAGTTATCAGAAACAAAAAATGCCACTACTCCCACGCAGAGATTTTACGATTGTGATACGACCATGAGAAGGCGTAGATGTGGCCACCACTAGAATCCTGCGCATTGCATCGGTGATTTACCACGCAGCCAACGTACCGGTGCATGAAGCAGGGGAGGACACGTTGTGCTCCAACAACCATAAAACATCATCGTTGTGAGCACAATCCAAGCATATAAAGCCGATAAGTTCAGACAGCTTCAAACCATCCCTATCGGCTGCAGCTGTCACAAATTTAGTGCATACAAGACAGCCCCCGACTACACGGTGAAGGCAATAATCAAGGGCATTCCTTTGGAAGAAGACGCCACGTTCATTCACAGCAACATCGTTCACGCTCGTAACCCTCACGCCCTGGCAGCCAAATGGCTCAGTCACACCACGACCGTGATCGTGGTATTTGAAGGAATGCGAGTGACCACTTACCTCACGTACGGTGGAGCTCTCCTTCGCTGCACCCTGTATCACAAGCGCGTTGACAAGTTTCACTGCGGCGGGAAAATTGGCCACCGCATGGAAGTGTTGCCAAATCCCAATGACAAAGTGTGTTGTAGTTGTGACGCCCCTAACCGAGGCCTTAAGCACTAGTGTTCCCCCCGTTGCAAGCTTGGCTGGGGCGCACACATTACGGAGCACAGCAACTGCTGCGCAAGGTACAAGACGCCTTACATAATGACGAAGAGGCAATGGAACGACGCAGGGCCACCGAGGAGGCAGCGGCCACTGTCACTACCGAACCCACCGGTAAGCTCCGCTCAAGATCCAGGGCCCCCAGTCAAAGCCAGTCCCGATCTCGTAGCTGCACACAAGGACTGCGAAAGCAGCAGCAACGCTGAGCTCGCAGCCGAACACCTGGACGGACCAAACGAAGGACGTCAAGGCTACTGATTCAGTGAGCCTTGCATATGCGGTAAAAAGAAAATGCGCTACAAACGCGCAGGCTGGCAGCAAAACACACGCTAAGATAGAGGCAGAGATAGCTCAGTTAACACAGATAATATAAACCATGCAAAAGCAAATGAAATGCATTGAGGCGCAAAGTCACGCAAAACATGAACTCATACAAAAGCTCCAGTCTGCCGCTCACAATGAGACTGATAAACAGGCAATGCAGGAAACACTAGAACTCCTAGAGCACGGTAAGGTTGAATGTCCCTTGTTAGATTGGAGTCGAAGGAAGTTGCAGGTGATGGCATCCATATGGAGGAACTTAACGCCGACAAGAGGATACGAGAAACATAACAGCAGTTTATGACATTATTTACACATATATACAGAAAGGAAAAGGTTAGTGGTTTCACAAAACCACGAGCGTAGTGGTTGAACGATAAAAAGTTCAGAGCGACGTCCCGCACTCTGCCTCGTCGTTTTATGGCCTGTCGGGCTCCTCCTCCCCGAGTCGAATACCAATCACGCACACACAGGTGAGGAGGGCGAGCATGCACGGTTCACATGAATACTGCACTTGGTGGCGCCAGCAGGGCTCTTCCTCGTCGTGGTTGTGCCGTGAGTCGAGAGTTCCCACGATCCTGGCCGCATACTTCAAAGGGTCCACTGCACAGCTCGCCCAATTAGCGGGGCGATCTGCGTGCGGTGTCCGTCGCGGTCTCTTTCAGGAAGACGCCGTCTTTGTTGGGCTTTCTCGAACGGCTAACGGCGTCTTGGCGACACGACGTCTCCTCCTGCGGCCAGCAGGAACAATGCCTGGCGGGCATAGGCAGTCGGCCGGTCGGCTACTTGACTGAGGGTCAAAGAAGCGCCGCTCCGCCGTCAGCTCCGGCGCCGGCCACGCCAGCCCTCCTGTCGCCCGACGAGTCGACGAGGCCATCAGTCACGCTGCCGCTTGAAGGGGTGACAAAAGGGTCCACACTTGAAGGACGGGAACTCGCCTCTGCCCGCCGCCTGGTCTGGATAATCGCTCTAATACTTGACAGCATCCGTTAGACCGCGCGCCGAAGAGGTCGAGGGCCTCACCAGTGGATCGGCCCACACACAAAGGCGTCTGCTCAGACGAGTTTCCAGGCCAAACTCAACAGCTCCTCCGCCACCCGGAAAATCTCGGCTGGCCAGCGCTCCCAACCGCTGGGCACGAAGAGAAGGGTTGGTGACGAGAACGAGGGCCTGGCTTTCTCCCTCCAGCTGCGTACTCGAAACCATCTCCCAACCCAACCCACAATGGTCGACAACAGCAAGGCAAACCACACCACACAATGCCATGCCGAAGTCAAGCACATTGGACCCGCTTAAAACCCTCCAGGCTTCTCAATAAACACTAACAAAAGAAAAATCTATACGCTAAAATTTTGAGATAATTTAGTGCTGCCAAAGTGACTACAGTCATGGAGTAAGACGTAAAAATTAAAGTAAACTAAATCAAACCCCTTTGGTCATACAATGCCAAAATCCGTAAAAAAAATTGAAGTGGCCTTTCATTCCCTAAAACGGCTCTTTTCAGACGAGTCTACTAAGGCCATCTGCATTGTTGTGCAATTTACCTTTCTTATAACGAACCTCGAAATTATACTGCTGGAGGGTGAGGCTCCATCGGAGCAAGCGACCATTTTTGTGTGACATTTGATTGAGCCTTGACAGGGGACAGTGGTCTGTTTCAAAGATGAACCTTGCTCCGTACAAGTAACATGACAACTTTTGGGCTGCCCAAACCAAACAGGCACATTCCTTTTCGGAAGCGCTGTAGGCTTCTTCTCGGAGTGTTAGTTTGCGGCTGGCATAGAGAATAGGGTGCTCTTCTTGATTTTCGTTAACCTGGCTAAGCACTACACCCATGCCCCTGTCGCTCGCGTCGCACTGAACTATAAACTCCTTACTATAGTCCGGTGCACGTAACACAGGTCGGGAAACGAGTGAGGCTTTCAAACCCTGAAATGCGGCTTCTTTGTCATCATCCCATTTCACACGGTTGGGCTCCCCTTTTCTTAATGCGTCTGTAAGAGGACTTGCTCGTTGCGAAAAATTGGGGATGTAACGCTGGTAGTATCCCACAAGTCCCAGGAACGACCGAATATCGGTTTTAGTACGTCGACGTGAAAACCCGGCAATCGCGTCTGTCTTTAGTTCGGCCGGCTGCCTCTTTCCCTGCCCCACAGCATGACCTATGTAAGTGACCTGAGAGCAGCCAAAATTACATTTCTCAGCTTTCATTGTCAAACCTGCCTGTCTCAAGCGCGAAAATACCTTTTTAGGTGCTTGAGGTGGTCTTCCCAGCTGTCGGAAAATATTGCGACATCGTCTAGGTATGAGAGTGCAAAGTCTTGCAGTTCTTTCAGTACAATGTCCATTAACTTTGAAAAGCTGAAAGGTGCGTTTTTTAGCCCGAAGCTAAGAACTTAGGGTCTAAAGGTGCCGAAAGGTGAAATGAATGCGGCATAACGGCTGGCACTTTCTGAGAGAGGAACCTGCCAGTATCCTCTTACGAGATCTATCGTGGAAATGTACTTCGCTGCGCTGACCCTTTCGATTCGCTCCTCAATATTGGGTATAGGGTACAACTGATCCATAGTGATAGTATTCAATTTCTGGTAGTCTACACAAGGACGGGGTTCCCTATTAGGGGCTTCCACAAGTATTAGTGGGGACGTGTAGTCACTTTCAGCGGGCTCGATCACCCCAAGCTCTAACATGCGCTGTATTTCGGCCTTCAAAATCTCTTTCTGTTTTGGAGACAATCGGTATGGCTTGGATCTTACCGGTTCGGCTGATGTCAATTCTATTTCGTGGGTTATTAATCCAGTTCTACCCGGCCGACGACTCAACCTATCTATGTACAGCTCCAGAAGTTCTTTTAGTTCGTTTACTTGTTCAGGCTCAAGTGTTTTAGTGTTTAAAGAGGAAGCTACGACCTCTTCTAGGCTAATTTCTGAGTCGGAAGTTCTCGTGCATTCGTCGAACTCAGGCTGAACTTCTTCGAGCTCTTTTAGAGTGAGGTTCACAAGTCCTTGACGCTCTATGTAGGGCTTCATCAGGTTACAATGGTATAGTTTTACCTCTTTTCTTCGACCTGGCATTTTCAACACGTAGTTTGTGTCAGAAAGCTTGTGCATCACTCTGACAGGCCTGTCCCAATGAACTTCCAATTTGTTTTTTCGTGACGGTTTTAGAATCATCACTTCATCCCCGATATCAAAGGTTCAAACTCTCGCATTCTTGTCGTAGTAATGCTTGGCCGTCTTTTGAGCCCTTTCCATGTTCTTTTCTACCAGCCCTTGCGTCGTACTGAGCCGCTCGAGCAACTTCAGCGCGCATTCGACCACAGTTTGGCTCTCCCCCTTTTCTTCCCACATTTCTCTCAGCATCCTAAGTGGGGAACGCAGCGTCCTGCCATACACTAACTCTGCCGGCGAGAACCCCGTGGCCTCATGCGGGACCGTACGCAAGGCGAACAAAGTAGCCGGAATACAGCTTTCCCAGTCTTCTTTATGCTCATAACAGAGGGCGCGCAACACCCGCTTCAACACTGAATGCCACCTCTCGACGCTATTTGATTGGGGATGGTATACGGAACTATGTATCAGTTTTATCCCGAACTTCTGCAGGAACGTTGCAGTCAATGAGCTCGTAAAAACTGACCCTTGATCAGCCTGTATTTCTGCCGGAAAGCCGACTCTCGTGAAGACTGACAGAAGCGCGTCTACTCTTTCTGTCGAAGAGAGCTCCTTCAGAGGGATTGCTTCCAGAAACTTTGTTGCGGGGCACAACATGGTGAACAAATACCTATAACCAGACTTAGTTGCCGGCAGGGGACCCACCGTGTCGATCACCATACGTCGGAATGGCTCCGATATTACAGGCACCAATTTTAGCGGGGCTTTCCACGTTTCCCCAGGCTTACCCGTGCGTTGGCACGTGTCACATGATCTTACGAATTCCTCTACCTCTTTGAAGCACCCTGGCCAATATTATTCCATTAGCAATCTCTCTCTTTTGTTTTGTTTATTCCTAGGTGACCAGACCAGCCGTTTCCGTGGCAGAGGTTCAAGAGATCCTCGCGATATTTTCTAGGAACGACCAACTGATCCAGAACCCTTCCTCTCTTATCTCGGTAATGCCGATATAACAAACCTCCTTTCTTGTGTAACGTCACGTTGCCCCTAGCAATCCCTTGTTTAGCGCTTAACTGCAGTTTAGCTAAGCTACCATCACTGTCTTGCTCAGCGGCCAGCGATTGTCTGTTTACCTGTACTAGCCGGTCAAAGTTTTTTGACGCCGGTGACAATACTGACCCCGTTTCGCTCGTGGGTGTGTCGTCTGGCTTTCCCTCTAGGTCCCCACCCAACTCTGCTGATAAAGCCTCACGTTGCCGATCAGCTGGCTTTCCGTCTATGTTTGTTAGTGAAACTTCGTTTTGCTGATCAGTTGCTGACTCTCCCTGCGCCCCTGAGCGGTGCACTGAGCCGGGGTTTGTTTCCATTGGAATTGTTTTTTCCGATGCCCTGGACGCGATTTCACGTGCTTTGGAACGAGTCAGCGCTTGAACCATTCCTTCTCCAAGTTTCTGACCTCGCTCGCGCACTGTCCTGTCTGAACGTTTTGAAAATATGTACGGGTACTGTAATGACAGTGACGTTGAGACAGCTGCCTCTGTCACAAGCTTTCCAAACGGCCCAGTGATCGTTACTTTCGGCATGGGAAGACAGACGCTGTTTTCCTCTACAACCTGTTTGATCCATGCCACTTCTCCAGTGAAGTCATCTACAGTAATGTAAGATGGGTGGACAATGTCCATGGTGGCGCCGCTGTCTCTGAGTACATTACAGGGTTTTCCGTTAACCTCCAGGTCATGGAGATATGGGCGTAACAGCTCCAAGTTCTCGTCACTTTCATCCATGTAGGATAAAACTACCTTAGGATTTCTGCAGTTTGCTGCGATATGACCAGTCCTCTTACAGTTATAGCACCTAACGGGTCTAAAAGCCTCAAATTCTTTTCTTTGCGACTGCTGGGATGTCCCACTGCTCGAGTTTTCTCTCTTGTTTTCTGCCGTACTTGTTTCCCCCTCAGTATTGCTCAATTTTTTTGTCTGCGGGCCTCTCCTGAATTTAAACTCTTTTCGCGGCTCTTTTCGTCCGTCCAGCCCTCCGTACTCTGTGCTCAGTTTTCTACGCATTGTGTATTCTTCGGCTAACTCGGCCGCCTTTTCCACAGTGTTTACATTGTCTCTGTCTTGCATCCACAGCCTCACGTTTTGAGGTATACTTTTGTAAAACTGCTCTAGACAAATGGTTTCGATAACCTTGTCTTTACTCTCGTAGGCTTCCGCGCCTTTTAACCACTCGATTAGGTTTCTTCTCAAGCCGTAAGCAAACTCCGGATATCCCTCACTATCCTTCTTTTCTGGGTTTCGAAACCTCTGGCGGAATGCCTCAGCCGAAAGCCGGTACTTCTTTAATAAGGCGGCTTTTACCTTCTCATAATCATCTGCTTCTTGCGCACTGAGTCTTGTGATCACTTCAGCGGCTTCATACGGCAGCAGAGAAAGCAACCGCTGTGGTCATGTGCTCGGAGAAAAGTTCAACCTCACACAATTCTGTTCAAAGAATGCGCGAAATACCCCTATGTCCTCCCCCACTTGATGTGGCTTGAGTATTTTATCCATGCGGTATGATTCTATCTCGCTTGCTCGTTCTGGAGCCCCTCCACTCGCATGAGCCATCCGTTTGCCTTCATTCTCAAGAGCGATTTTACGCAACTCAAATTCTCTTTCTTTTTCCCGTTCCTCTCGTTCTCGTTCCCGTTCCTCTCGTTCAGCCAACCTTTTTAAAGCTTGTACCTCGTATCTAATCGCCTCCTTACTGGCGTTTTGCAAAATTAGCTTCACAATTTGTGACCTGCCCATCTCTTCCTCAACCTCAATACCTAAGTCTTTACATAAGTACAAAAGTTCGTCTTTTAGCAGTGCGTATACCTCCATGATTGCCCTTTGTCTTTGGTCCTGCCTTTCGCACAAATGTAGGAGATCCCTAAAACACACTCAGAACTTAGACTAGGTGATCTTCCTAACTTCAAATCAAACAATCCAGTTTCTACTAAACTCACACAATGAAACCTGGAAAGTTAAAGCAAGGACCAAGCACTCACCACAGCACAGCACCACGCCGTGAAGTCGATCTCACCGCTGCCAACCAGTTGTTAGATTGGAGTCGAAGGAAGTTGCAGGTGATGGCATCCGTATGGAGGAACTGAACGCCGACAAGAGGATACGAGAAACATTACTGCGATTTATGACATTATTTACACATATTTACAGAAAGGAAAAGGTTAGTGGTTTCACAAAACCACGAGCGTAGTGGTTGAACGATAAAAAGTTCAGAGCGACGTCCCGCACTCTGCCTCGTCGTATTATGGCCTGACGGGCTCCTCCTCCCCGAGTCGAACACCAATCACGCACACACAGGTGAGGAGGGCGAGCATGCACGGTCCACATGAATACTGCACTGTGGTAGCGCCAGCAGGGCTCTTCCTCGTCTTGGGTGTGCCGTGAGTCGAGAGTTCCCACGATCCTGGCCGCATACTTCATCGGGTCCACTGCACAGCTCGCCCAATTAGCGGGGCGATCTGCGTGCGGTGTCCGTCGCGGTCCCTTTCAGGAAGACGCCGTCTTTGTTGGCCTCTCTCGAACGGCTAACGGCGTCTTGGCGACACGACGTCTCCTCCTGCGGCCAGCAGGAACAATGCCTGGCGGGCATAGGCAGTCGGCCGGTCGGCTACTTGACTGAGGGTCAAAGAAGCGCCGCTCCGCCGTCAGCTCCGGCGCCGGCCACGCCAGCCCTCCTGTCGCCCGACGAGTCAACGAGGCCATCAGTCACGCTGCCGCTTGAAGGGGTAACAAAAGGGTCCGCACTTGAAGGACGGAAACTCGCCTCTGCCCACCGCCTGGTCTGGATAATCGCTCTAATACTTGACAGCGTCCGTCAGACCGGGCGCCGAAGAGATCGAGGGCCTCACCAGTGGATCGGCCCACACACAAAGGCGTCTGCTCAGACGAGTTTCCAGGCCAAACTTAACACTCTATACTAAACGCACACCCGCTATCTCCCTTAAAGAGGCAGTATGTCTTAAGCGTATAGACGCGGAGCCACAGGCGACGCCCGAATGACAGCACTCGAGGCTCGCTTGAGCAGTCTCAGGGAAACTATCACCGCAACTATCACGCATACGATTCAGCAGAGCTTGGAGAGCGTTTATCTTAGCTTGTCCGTAATAGAAGCTGCCAACAGCACGCTGGTGACGTCGCCTAGCAAAGCGGCATCACAGATAAAGCACCACATAACCAATGCCCGACACTCTTCGAAACGCTAACACACAATATGGCAGTGGAACTTCAGAAGTTACAAAAACAAACGAGCGCACTAACATTACCTGAAAACAATCCCAAAACAGCCACTCATCATAATGCAGGAAACAAATGGCCCGCAAAACGTTTAGGGTACTTGTCCATAGGAGGCGATGTGGAAAATTCAAACGACACCACACTGGTTAAGCGAGAGCTCACGGTTAT
Organism: Rhipicephalus annulatus; assembly: GCA_013436015.1. Taxonomy (NCBI): domain Eukaryota; kingdom Metazoa; phylum Arthropoda; class Arachnida; order Ixodida; family Ixodidae; genus Rhipicephalus; species Rhipicephalus annulatus. Next base: position 123,885 of record WOVY01000712.1, read on the forward strand.
CGTCTATAGCAGTCCCAGATGCCGCAAATATTGCTTTCACGTTCTCTTCAAACGAGCGCTCGACATCACCCAGGGGCAATACTCTCCATTGGAGGCGACTTCAACGCAGTGCATACCGCATGGGGTTCCAAACACGATCACCCGAAAGGCAGGCATTTGTGGGAAACGGCGCAACTCGCCTACCTCGATCTGATAACTTACCCAGTGGCACCAAATATGCAGGGCAACAGCATCAGCACCAACACCACGCCGGACCTTAGTTTTACTAGCAATACATGAAAAGTAACTTGGAGAAACACCACGCAAGACTTGTGTAGTGACCATTACATTATCTCTATAGAAGCAGAAGGTGACCCACACGAAAACAATGTCGGTCGCCAAGTGAAGATCCATATTTGAAACTAATACGAAAAAATCCAGACAAGTATCAGGATCAGTACATCAAAGACATAAAAAAATGGACCAATCAATTTCAGTGGCACAACGAGTGGGTGACGAAAATGATGCTGTCAAGAGCTCGGCTTGATAGAAAAAACATCCGGTTACTGCACATGTGGCAGGCCAAGTCTCAACTGCAGTGCCGTTGGAAACAACAGAGACACAATCGGAGGCCACGAAAATGGATAGCACAGCTCATCAAATAAATAGAAAAGTACGCACTCATCCTGCAAAAAGAGCAATGGGAAGAGATAAGCGCAGAGATGAACGGTCAAGTCACTACACGTCCCACGTGGCAGATGCTGTGGTACCTCACAGATCCCGCCAACACCAAGACCACACATAGCCAAGGCATATGCAAAATCATACATGCTTACGAGGGAACGGAGCGAGATTTCCTGCAGAGAGCGGAATTCCACTACATATACCAAACGCCACCGCAAGTACATCCGGCCTACAAAGAAGAAGGAAATGCCATCCTAGACACAGAATTTTCAATTGCTGAAATCAAGGCGGCCATCGTCTAACTCAATAACTAGTCATCCCCAGGCCCATGATGAATATCAACCAGGACACTTCGCAATCTCTGTTAGAGATTGCTAGAGAAATTCACATATTATATTAACAATTGTTGGGTCCATAGAAAGTTACCCCCACAATGAAAAGAAGCACAGATTCTACTTATACCGAAACCCGGCAAGAAATTGCAGCTGGAGAATCTGCGCCCTATCTCCCTGAAATCGTGTGTAGGTAAGCTGATGAAGCATACGTTTCTCAATAGATTAACTGATTACCTTTAAAACAATAAACTATCACCGCACACAATGATTAGGTTCGGAAGACATTTCTCGACAAAGGACGCCTTTCTGCAACTGAAACATCAAATAATAGAAAATCCTGGGTGCGCAACAAGAGACATCCTCGGCGTGGACTTGAAGAAGGTCTTCGATAACGTTCACGACAACGCTATATTACGACAAATTGACAAACTGAATCTCTGAATGCGAGTGTACAACTATGTCCGGGACTTCCTCACAAGAAGAGCCGCATGCATGTGAGTGGGACTACTAGAATCAAATGAAATCAATATTGGAAGCTTAGGCACAGCGCAGGGCTCGGTTATCACGCCGATATTCCTGGAACTCGTCCTGCTGGGGTTACCCAAACGATTACATCGAATTGATAGACTGCACCACACGCTATACGTGGATGATATTATGATCTGGACGACAGCTTGCAGTGACGAAGAGATCGAGGATCATCGTTTACAGGCGGAGATAAAATGCATATAACCGTACCTCGTAGACACAAGACTCACCTGCTCAGCCGAAAAATTACTGCATTACAAACCTGTTAAAAAAGGACACCCACCCACTGACTACGTCACTTCCTAAAAACAAAAAAATTAGGTTAACAGCATCAAAGGGCTCACTAATCTCGATAGTAAAGAACATCGGGGTACTGGGGATCATGATTGAGCAGAACGGCGGCTATGGTAAAGCACTGCGCAAGATAATGGCAAAGGCCAACAGCACGATACAACTCATCCTACACATCACGAACAAGCATGCTGGCATGCGCAAAGGCCGTGTTATACGATTTATACAAACCTTTGTCATTTCTCAACTAACGTACATTGCACCGTTTCAAAAATGTACAGTTGCAGAAAGGCTTAACGCCCTGATATGCAAGATGTACAAGTTTGCGTTGGGACTGGCGCCCAAGGTTAGCACCAGCTAACTCCTAACACTAAGGTTGCATAACACCTTTGAGGATGTCGTGGAGGCACAACGAGCTTTTCAGCTCGTGTGCCTATCCAAGGTCCACCCAGGCCGACAACTGCTCAAAACACTCGGCATCACATACCATACGCAACACAGCATCAAGGTCGAAATTCCAATACTGGTACGCGAGCAAGTATGCGTGCCCCCATGGCCTCGCAACATGCACTCTCAACACCATACACGATGGTGTAATGCCAGAGCACAACGCATCGCCCATAGCTACTCGAACGACATGCAAGCGGTTTTCACTGATGCCACCCGTTATACCGACAAAAACGTTTCGTGGGGTAGTTACTACCTATCGCAACAAATACATCACGAGCCTCACTGTGAATACGGCACATGTCGAAGCAGCAAACCAAGTGGCTATAGCACCGGCCTTCACACACACCAAGGTCACGTACGTGATTACCTATTCGCAACCAGCAAATGCGCGAATTCGGGAACAGGAGCATCTCGCAAGTGTCGTTCCACATACTCCAGCGGCAGCCAATACATCCAGGGGAGATCGACTTCAATGACAGAAGGCACCAGGTATGGATCCCGGAACACGCCATACTCAGCTGCCCCAACGAAGCGAATCACCGCGTTTCTCGAGGCCTCACTCACCGAACATTGCCGGAGGACCACAAGCCCCCACGGAGAACTGCAAACGTCTGGGCGTGGGAGGATCGTATGACCAAGTTTCACGATGTCAGCACACACTACCAAATACAGAGAAGCATATACCCATCCCCTCACGAATCCTAAGCGGAACGCTAGCGGTACACTATATACAGACAATTACAGATTGATACAGAAACGTCAAACTCATACACGTCATGTATCCAGACATTTACACTACAAACAGATACACATCTTGTGGCAATGTTGCCACTCTTAGTCATGTGCTGTGGGAGTGTCAAAGCCTAATGCACAATTCGAACAGTGCCGATTCATCTCTCTATTCCACCACCAGCCTCCGTTCGCGCTGGAAGGCCGCACTGCTCAGCTCGAACCTGACAACACTACACTTGGCCGTCCATCGTGCCGAGGAAGCCGCTTCGAGACAAGCCTCGGAACCGCATACGCGGTGGGTGTCCAGGCCCTCTATAAACACCTGACTCGAATTGTCTTGATTCGGCAAATAAAGTTTATGTTCTTCTGTTGAGGTTGAACACACATGCAACATTTCGCAAGCATGTGTCAGTCAGGCATCGGTGACAGTACATACTAATGCAGTTTCGTAGCTTGAGATGGCTTGTAAGTGGTCTGTGACATGGGTGTGCTTTCGTTTGTGAGTGAAAATAATATATCATCTCTTTGTCTTCACGCATTTGCTTCATGGTCGGTTGCTCTATGCACATATGTTTTAGTTGTGAATAAAAAGCTCAGTCTGAAGACCCCGCTTCTTCTTGTCAATCCTTCCTGTCCGCATCTTGTTCTTCTTCCCGCTGCTTACTGCATTCAATGTTTGTCAAGCAGTCAAACTTTCAACGCTGTTGCAATTCTTTCTGCGTATTATGAAACCACGCCTAATGAGATTATTCGTTATTTTTTCAGATACCTCAGCTCGACACAGTAATATTTGTCCGGACAATGCTGCTGGTGATTTTGCTACTTTGTTGTGGAGTTCGCCATGTTATGGCATGTAAGTTTCAGTTCGCTGTTCGATGTTCAATGTTCAAGCGTACCCGGCCCGTTTGTATCGTAATCACTATACTTGAAGGCTGAAAGATCGTTGCGGTAGTGAAACGCAGACCCGGTGGCTGCATTTCCGTTCGATTAAAAAAATTGTTTAGGTGCGTGCCCTTAGATTTAGGTGCATGTTAAATAACCAGAGTGATTTACTAGGTAACAACTTCATTTCAAGTCTCGCAGAGGTTTCGCCGACCGAGCCTTAGGTCTCCCGTGTTGGGATGGCAAGGCGTTGCCTCACGACCGCCTCGTGAGCCTGCTTTCAAAATTTTCGATTACCTATAATACAGCATCCCTCATATGCATAATGTGCTTTTGAGTGTTTATTGAGCGTGAAATGATAACCGTCTTCCCAAAAGACAAAAAGAATACATTACTTTCTTAGCATCGCTCCGTATCGTGTCTACAAAACTAAACGATATTCTTGTATACTCGCAATGTTGTCGCGATAGTATGTGAAAGAGGCTGTAATGCCTAATGTTTGCTCGTAATCTAAAATTTGTGTTGATTCTTTACTGTTCACAATCAAGCTGGTGAAATTTCAGCGCACTTGGAACTAAATATATATTGACAACGACGATTTTTAAAATCATATAAGCTTGCAAGAATTTTATTTCAACCAACGATTTTGTATCATGGGTAGCTACGCGTACGTTGAAGCTAGTGGAGTTTGCTTCTATTCGGCATTTCTAAAACAAATGATTTGCTCCGGCTTAAAGTTACGTAAAAGAGGATGGCTCGCGACTGTGCCGGTCTGAAGAGGCACACGCCGTAGTAAAATGAAGGCTGCTGAATGGCGGCGGGGTTTATATCAAACGTCTTCTATGGTGTTTTTGCAAGGAATATTCTTCCGTAGTCAATTTTTTGTATATGTACGTGAACAGCAGACTCTGTATTACTACATTTCAAAATAACCTCAGTTTGTGCGTGAATGTGTGATGGTTCTTCTATAACAAAACCCATTAGTATCGGCAGTTTTAAATCTATGTAACATTGGTAAATGTGTTTGTATTTCAATGGTGAAATACATTTACAATTTAGCGATTATGTAGAATACAGCGCAGTACTCCTGTATATCACTGTTTTTTTTCGTAAGTTGGGTAAATTGTGTTCGAATAGGAAGAACGTATTTTTTTAGATATTGCAGGCAATTCAAGGGCGCTTCCAATGGGTGACAAAGGGAGGACGCTGAGCAATTCAAACGAGTACGGAATCGTTCATATACTGAAGCGTCCGGCGCTGTTAACATTAAAATCACTGAGCATGTGTGTACCTGTCTTACCGTCATTTTTTTTCTCCCGATGCCGGGTGAGTAACCCTAAATTTTCTGGCACCCAGCCATTTACAGGCTTGGCGAGTTTTGAGTTGAGGCAAAACCAACCCTGTCTAACAGACAACCTTCTGAGCAGCAGCAATTTTAGGTACAAATAGTGCAACAACCTTCCCAGGCAAACCTATACCTTGCGTAAAATAAATATATGCCTTTCCCTATGCCCCGCCGCGGTGGTCTAGTGGCTAAGGTACTCGGCTGCTGACCCGCAGGTCGTGGGATCGAATCCCGGCTGCGGCGGCTGCATTTCCGATGGAGGCACGCAGAAATGTTGTAGGCCCGTGTGCTCAGATTTGGGCCCACGTTAAAGAAACCCAGGTGGTCAAAATTTCCTGAGCCCTCTACTATGGCGTCTCTCATAATCATATGGTGGTTTTGGGAAGTTAAACCCCACCTATCTATCATATGCCTTTCCCTATTGAGGTTTACAATTTGCAGCCATGCGGGAATACCGGCGTCTTTCGCCGGCTACAGTAGAGGTCTGCCATAAGTGCATAAATATGACAACAATACAGTGTGAACAGAAACGCTATTTCCAAAACGAATGAAAAAGTTATAGGCAGCACAAATTTACTGGAAAACTAAAATAACATTAAGACATCCTTTACACATTCGTACACCTGCAATGCAGTTCCTGGAAACCCCTTCAAGAGCAGCAGGCATTTAATAAAGTATCATATATATATATATATATATATATATATATATATATATATATATATATATATATATATATATATATATATATACTTGATGACGGACGTGTCGAAATAAACGCTTATTTACTCACTACACGTCACAGTATAAACGCCGTGGCTTTCCAAAGTGTTTATATTTCGCATTGATGCGCCTTTTGTTTCAATTCGACACTGTTGTATTGTTTATGGGGAGTACCACTTTCCGTAGCGGGCTGCTGCAGTTTTGAACAATGTTTTAGTGGGTCTCTGCTGCATATAAGAATGAGTCGTTTTACAGTAAACTCTGTTACGAGATTGCAACAGTAATGAGGTTGCCCTGCGCCGCTACACCACTGCTGGTGCCCGTGACCACTGTTCTGCGAAATAGAAAATATTATGAACAAAAAATTTAGAAATGTTTCCCACGCATACTGTCATTGTCTACCAAGCATTAGCCACTCTAACAAGTAAGTTTTCGTGCTCTGACTTCTTTTCAAAACGAAGCTATGGCGTCAGCCTGGAAGCTATAGATGCCACCAGTGCTGCTTTGATTCAACTCACCAGATACTTAACCATTAGTAAGCAGTGACTTTGTGCTCTTAGCCGTAGGATTGATGACAGTGATGGTGTTTGAGGCCTCAATATAATACAATGACACATTCTTTTGAGTGGTGACGTCGAATCCAATCCAGGTCCCAATAATTCTTCTAGTCTTCCTGATGAGCTGGCTGAAGTCGTGAAGGCAATTAATGCGCACGTTGACGCACGCCATAAAGAATTAAAAACAGTTCTTGATGAATTGAAGTCCAGTCAGGCGATTTTGGAGCAAACTGTGTCAGATATTAACTCAAGATTGGTTGCTGTAGAAGCTCGTGTAAATTCCTTCGACAAAATGCCTCCAAGTAACCTGCAGCAAACTATAAGTGATACTGTTCGTGGGGCGAACGCTGAATTACGTTCACGCCTAGATGATTTCGAGGATAGGTCACGGCGAGAAAACCTTCTATTCTTCGGAATACCTGATGCTGCAGCCGAAACATGGTCGCAGTCCGAAGATAAGGTTCGCGAGATTATGTCCACTCTAGGTCTCCAACTGCCGACCGATGCCATTTCACGTGCGCATAGGCTTGGTTCATACGCAAATAAGAAGTGCCGTCCTGTAATTGTAAAGCTTTCTAATTTTAAGGTTAAGGAAAGCATTATGGCAAATAAGGCCAAATTAAAAGGTATCGGTGTCAGCTTAAGTGAAGATTTTTGCAAAGAAACTAGGAACACGCGTAAAAAATTGTACGAGTACGGAAAGTCGACTGGTCAACAGTTTGCAGTGCGTTACAACAAGTTATTCATTAACAAAAAATGCTTCGTTTACTGCAGTCAAACCGACAGCGTTTGTGAACTTACCCGTGAATTTACTTCTTCACTTTCCCCTTCAGGTACCAATATTCCTAGCAGTGTTCTTCCCTCTTCCTAGCAATCCCAACCTACTAAACGTGCCGCAACACTTGAACCAATTTCAGTCTTGTTTACAAATATTAGAAGTGTGCTAAGTAAACGTGACGAGTTATCTTCTATAATTGATGACTGTTCTGCGGACATAGTAGTGTTAACAGAAACTTGGTTGTCAAGTAAAATTCGCAACACTGAGGTTTTACACTGCAAAAACACCTACAATTTTTACAGATCAGATCGAATAACAAGAACAGGGGGCGGTGTTCTTATCGCGATATCAGATAGATTTTCCTCTCATATTGTTCCCATAAGTTCGCCACTTGAAATCGTATGCGCGTGCGTTCGATTTGCGTATCAGGACGTGATTTTGTGCGTTTGCTACCGACCGCCTCGCTGCCCCTCAGACTTCTGCGAAAACTTCCATGACTGTTTGCACGCAGTTTCTGTCAGGTACCCAAATTCTCATATATTTGTCATGGGCGATTTTAATTTCCCAGAGGTTACTTGGGGCAGTGGGGATGGAACGGCTAGCTGTCTTTCAGCGGAAGGTAATTGCTTTTTAAACATATGCAATGATTTTAATTTAACCCAAGTAATCCATGAACCCACGCGCATCACAGCATTTTCTTCAAATATACTTGATTTGGTTTTCACAACTAATCCTTCGGTCATTTCATCGATTCACTACCTACCCGGGCTTAGTGATCATCGCATTGTACACTTCACCTGCGCAATGCAACCACAGCGTCCTATGCACGCAACTAAAGTTATAAAAGATTATGCGAAAGCTGATTATGCATCTATATGTACTGAGTTGGAAGTTTTCACTGAAAAATACATTGCATGTGCCGCTGATAACACTGTAGAGGAGAACTGGGTATCGTTCAAAAATAAGTTTAATTCACTTATAGATTGTTATGTTCCTTTACGAACTGTTCGAACGGCGTTCCGCTCTCCGTGGTTCACATCAGCACTTCTTCGCCTACGTAATAAAAAAAAACGACTTTACCGCAGCGCTTCATCATCTGACACCACGGAAAGATGGGCGGCTTATCACAACGCAACATTAGAATACAAAAAAGCTTATGCAGTTGCTAAACATAGTTTCTTCAGCGATACCCTTCCCTCTCTTCTACAGTCTAACCCTCGTAAGTTTTGGTGTCTAGTAAATGGTCCAAAAAATAAGAACATTGATCTTTGTGACGAACTTGGTTTGGCGATTGCAAGTGACAGGTGCTGCGAGGCTTTGCAAGACGTATTTAAAAAATCATTTTCCGTTGACAACTCCAATCATTTACCAATTCAAGCCGATCCTGGATATCCCCGAATGGAACCAATCATCATTGATCAATTGGGGCTATTTCACCTCATACTAAAAATGAAAGCCTCGGCACCTGGCATAGATGGAATCGCTCCCCAATTTCTCAAACAAACTGCCACTTATTGTTCAGTCATTTTTTCACAGCTCTTTTCACAGTCATTACAAAATGCCTCATTGCCCAGTGACTGGAAGGCGGGGAAGGTGGTTCCTGTGCCTAAACCAGGTGACTCATCTAATCCTTCTAACTACAGGCCCATCACTTTGACTAGTATTCCATGTAAGCTTCTCGAACACATAATCTATTCTAACTTAATTATATTTCTCGAAGAAAATAACTTCTTTCATAACAGTCAGCATGGTTTTAGGAAACACTACTCATGTGAAACCCAACTACTTCTCTTCACCAACGACTTATTTTCAGCTTCTGACACTGGCTCCATTATCGATTGCATTTTCCTTGATTTTCAAAAAGCTTTTGACACCGTTTCTCACCGTTTACTCCTACTAAAACTAAGCATGCTAAATATTGACTCAAACACATTACGATGGATCGAATGCTTCTTATCTAACAGAACCCAACATGTAACAGCTAACGATCATGACTCACGCAATTGTTCAGTAATCTCTGGTGTGCCGCAAGGTTCTGTCCTTGGACCCTTACTCTTTCTAATTTATATTAATGACCTTCCATCTAGCATTACATCAACAATCAGGCTATTTGCCGACGATTGTGTCATCTACCGCATAATAACTAACTCTCATGATTCATCACTACTTCAATCTGATCTTGACAACATTACATCTTGGTGCTCACTCTGGTCAATGAAACTAAATATTGACAAGTGTAAAATAATGAGGATCTCTCGAGGAAGTACTAACTGCACTAGCCCTGTTTATTCAATTTCTAATTTTCTGTTGTCGTCTGTCAATACTTACAAATATCTAGGTGTTCACATAGATAACAATTTAACATGGAATAATCATGTCAGTTATGTGATTAACAATGCTAACCGCACTCTCGGCTTCTTGCGCCGTAACTTTTCATTAGCACCTGTTTCATTAAAACTTCTTCTTTATAAAACACTAGTCAGATCTAAACTCGAATACGCCTCATCAATCTGGGATCCTCATTCTTGTTCACTTGTTAATGCACTGGAAGCCATCCAAAATCGCTCAGCTCGCTTCATTGTCGCTAATTACTCCCGTACCGCTAGCATCTCATCAATTAAAAATTCTCTAGACCTTCCTACCCTTTCTAACAGGAGGAAACAGGCCCGACTCTGTCTCTTTCACAAAATTTTTTTTATGAATCCTGAAATAAAGGGCACATTGTTCTCGTCACCTTCTTACGTTTCATCTCGCATCGACCATAACTTCAAAGTCCATGTGCCACTCTGCCATACCAACATATACTTCCACTCCTACGTGCCGAAGACTTCATCCGAATGGAACCACCTTCCTGCCTCCATCGCCAGCAACCCTGATCATGCATCATTCAAGACTGCCATCTCTAACTTGTAACCACTCCTCTCTGTAACGCCGCAAATGGCATTGAGAGTATTTAAATAAATAAATAAATAAATGAAACATATGCCATAAGATCACTGCAGCGCCCAACTACGAAGCCGGAGTTATGCGCCACCACCACCGCTGAGGGTGCCCATGAACACCATAGCAAGTAAAACGAAGAAATTAAATGAATAAAAAAATATACGCGCACATCCACGAAGCAGTGTGCTTTAGATCGTGAATAATGTGTAAAGCGCTTTGAGTCACGCCATTACCGCCTTGCTGTCGCCTCGTCAGCCTTCATTTTCGGGTCCGCTTGTTGTTAACATTGCCGTTGAGCTGCGGCTTCCCGTTATCTCATCTCCGGATCACTTTGACGATAGTTTCGTTTCACTGGCGCTTCGCGAGCCTTCCTCCTCGGGTCCGGTTCTAGTCGGGGTCACCGTTTTGTTCCCGTGTGGCGGCCGTGACACTGCGCAGAGAGCACGCCTTTAACGCCTTGCGAGATTGTGATTCTTCGCCTTCAATACAAAATGCTTCTGCGTCCAGAACGATTTGTTATCACAGACTATGGACATCAATAACATTTTAATTGAATTGATCATCCACAGACACACCTAATGTTTTCCATGGCAGTGTTAAAGAGCTTGCTTCGCAGAAATTACGGGTTCGGCATCGGTGTCGGCGTGGGCCTTACTGGTTGTTGGCGAGAAGTCATCCTCCTATTCAGGACCAAAAAATAAAAAAGATGCCAATGAAACAAATGATAATAGTCGCGAAAGTGAGGGAGGGTCAAAGTGAGGTAGTTTACGTAGCAAAGCAGGTGTTCCACCACACAGCCACATGTCTGCTAGAAATATAGTGAAAACAACTTCCTACACTCAGAAACACCTTGAAAATAACTATAACGCTTTGTACACACGCTTCCTGTTCACAGGCTTCACAATCATTATTATTAGCAGCCTGACAACTCCTTGACAAACGCTTTCCCATGCTCCGCCAGTCAACTCGGTCTGTGCTTGTTGCTGCCACTTAGGAGCCCCCAACTTCATGTTCTCATCTTCCTAACCAACTTTCTGTCCCCCTTTTACCAGCTTGCCTTTTCTTGGAATCCAGTCTGTGATCCTTCATGACCAGCGGTTAACATGCGTTGACGCTGCGTGCCCTACCAGGAACCACATATTCTTCATTTCGACTACGATGCTCTTAACAACACCATTTTTTTCCCGATTCACTCTGTTCTTTTCTTGTCCGTGAGGGTTACACCTGTCATTTTTTTCTTTTCATTGCTCGATGTGTAATTCTAAACATATGCTGAACCATCTCCGTAATCCTCCAGGTTTCTCCTTCGTAGTCAAGAGCCTAAGTAACGGTATGGTGCGGGTGTTACATACCTTACCCTCAAGGAATAGTGACAAACTGCCATTTATTACTTCAGAATACTGGCTCTTACACAATACAGCACTTCGTATCGCAGTAACATTGCATATTACAAGCGATTAGGTGTTATAAGCCTGCTGTCCTGTCTCTGTCTCTCTCTAGTGCTTGCTTTCGGATACACAATAACAATGCCTGGATGATAAGCAACATCATTTCAGGAAACTTTCACGCTTTTCTTAAATCACTTCACTACACCTTGTTTACCATGAATCCAAAAATCATCCTCTGATGAGAGTGAAACAAATCTGAGTCTGGGGAAAGTTGGCCGTTATATTAGTATCGGTTTATGTAAAGCATGAAAGCATTTGTGTGTTAATCTTCTACGTAGGTATATGATATCAAAAAGCCGCGAATTGATTGCGAGATACCAGCTGTCATTGCCTAATTTCTTTGACAGGCTTGCTCCCAGTTAAAATTCTCAAGTTTTGTATCCAAATGGTGTGTATAAGGTGCGTTATTACAAGTGGAAAGATAAATTCACATCCGCCATCATTTGTGAATAAGATCTTTATCTGTACCTCCATGCCACTCCTTTTTTGCTAACTATTCTGACTGTTAAATTCTTGCCTACTCACTATTTTTGCAGCATGTCCAGAGAATAAACAGCCGGCAACCTGCAGTATTGGCGCCCTCTTCCCACAACTGTATTGTGGTTATTCTTTCACAGAGGAAAAGTGGGAGTGCCAAAAGAAAAACAGAGATAGGTGCGTCTGCACTCCACCACTTTTTAGAACTGAGGATGGAAACTGTGTCACCGAAAGTGAATGTCGTAAGTGTATTTGTTTGTTTAAACTGCTACTTTTCAAAGGTTGTAACAAGGTCGCTCCGGCATAGCATCTTTTCAGTGGGCCCTGTGGAGGGAAGGTGTGGTTGATCTTTTGTTTAAAACGTAGGTATTGTGAATCATAGTAATTTCTCGAATCACTTTAGGTCACTATGTCGTTGTTGCACTGTTGTTTTTGAAGGTGGAATGCCAGTCAGATATCCCGCGTTCATACTTTACTACTGAATTTATAAAGTCGTACCACACAGAATGTTTCGCATATTACGTAAAACGGAATACTTCAGAGTTAAGAGAGGGTGCCTCGTTCAGCAGGAATGAATATGTTGTTTATATATATATATATATATATATATATATATATATATATATATATATATATATATATATATATATATATATATATATATATATATATATATATATATATATATATATATATATATAGCATGTCCCAGCTAAATTGGACCAAGATTAAGGAAACAATATGCGCTCGAAAGTAACCTCTGCTTTGTATATTGATGACTATGCGCATTTGCAACCAGTTATCATGACCGAGAAATATATAAAAATACATTTTTATCAGCCGACTTGTTTATGTTTCTTAAATCGGTAAAACAATGTAGTTATGCTGTACCCCATCTCTAATAACTTCTTATTACGGCACTTACTTCGTGCTAAAATCCCCCTCGTTGTCTACTCTGCAAAAAACAAAGATGAAATAGACGCCACTATTCGAGCGCTTTCAAGTGTCTATCAGTTGATACACTGTGAAGGGAAGTTCCTGTGATGTGACCATCGTACGTGGGAGCCATGCTGGCCATGAGAAGCATAGCCAGGCAGTGTTCTCACGTTCTGGAACCCCAGTGCCCTTCGCTGGATCGAGCGTCCAGTGGCGGGAAGCAACAAAGGGATTGAAACATGGCAACTTCGACTGTTCTTGAATCGATATCGCTACAAGCTTTTTCTCCTTCAGACTGGCGCGTTTGGCGAGACGGCGAGCCAGACTGACTGCACAGGTCGTTCTCTGCTCTTGGCTGCCCATCCAGGGAAAGACAGCATCAGCAACCCAAGCACCAACTTGTTCTTTGAAGTACCCCATACCCCCTCTCCTCAGTGAAGCTGCCCGGAGGAGCATTGCGTCAAGAGATGCGATGACTATTTGGCGGCCGTGTGGTAATGGGTGCACGATGCCAAAGTGGGTTGTGCCTTGTGTGTAATTGGTGCTTCAATCAACGAGGAAGAGCTCGACAGGGCTTAAAACGACGCTGCAAAGTGCTGGATGTTGCTCTGAACCATGGTTTTACGCTTCAACCATTACTCTCGTTGTTTGCGAAACTTCAACCTCTCTATGCTGTAAATAAGTGTAAATAGTGCCAGTAAACCTGTTTGTTTCCTTCGATTCCCCATCTTGTCGACGTTAATTATCTCCACCTGAATTTGCGCCACGCGACCACAAGAGAACGGGTCCGACGTAATCCTGACGTCTCGGCAACCCACGTCTGCAGGGACGCGTTGGGTAGGCCCCCTGTCCGCAACAACTGGTGATCAGTGGTGAGATTTGAAGTGGCTAGTGGTGATCTGTGGTGGCATTTCAAGCAACTACTGGTGATCAGCGCTGCGATTCGAAGCTACAAGTGACAATAACAGTCGGTTCATGGGAAGCAGCTGTCTCGAGACATGGATCGCGTATGGGTGAGTGCTTGGCTTTTTCTTTGAGTGAACCAGGTTCTAAAAGGGGGTAAATTTTAGAACTGCTAGTTAACTTTGCCGAAAGGCTCACTTTAGACGTTTCGGGACTTTTTTTTGGAGTAGCGAACACTCAGTACGATCATGGACTTACAGGAGCTGAAGAAGTCAGACTTGTTGCTGTTGTGTGAGGAATTGGAGATATATTCACGAAAACTCATAATCATACAGGTGATTCTTGATTTGGGGGCTGATAGTGAGGAACTAAGCAAAGAATGGGACCTCATCAGAGAAAGTTAAGATTAGCTCAGGTGGAAGGAAAAAAAACGAAAGAGAAGAGCTCAAGATGAAGTTTTTCAAACAACATATGAAGTTTATTAAGAGGTTGGGATTTCAGCGAGGAGTACTTCTTCTCGACAAGGACGCAGAGTTAGAGATGTCTAGGTACATGCAGCAATACGTGGTATCATGGGATATGGGCCTGTAATTGAGACTCTTTGAACAAAAGTGTACGCAACTGTCGTGTGAGCGAGACACGTGATCTCAGAAGCTACTCATGGTTCTGCCCTGCGAGCAAGCGGATGTTGTTGCGCGACTCAGTGAGCAGGACGCCAGAAACTACGAAATTGTTAAATATAGCTCATCAGAATATTTGGAATTTCTGTTAGCAAAAAGAAAGAGAGACTGAGACTAGAGTCTGAAAGCAAGGCGCGTCGCAAAGCACTGGACTTTGAGGCGCGTCAAGAAGCGCTAGAGGAACAGATCGTGCCGGAAACGGGCCCGTATATTCTATCATGTACGAAGGTAGAGTATGCTGACAACGAGGCTTCGGCTGGTTTGCAAGTAAGGACGATGTCGAAAAAACGCTGCTGGCGTAGATAAGGGAGGTGCCAGCAGCCCTGATGGGCTCAGTAAAGAGCTGGAAGCCTTTCTAGTGCCTCAAGAGGACGTTTAGAGATTGTCAAATGCAGGCATGTTTAGCGTAGTGGCTGATGAAAGCAAAGGTCTGACGCTTCAGCAGTGCAGCGATACCATCGAGATGGTTCGCAAACATCGCAGAAAAAGGAAAGTGGAAGCGTTTGGCACTGTGGAAGCCTCTAACAGGTCCCACCCTGTCGCGAGAAAAACGAAAGGGCTGGCGATCGGACAGGTTGAGGAGACGTCAGTTGTGGCGGTTATTGGGGCGCGAGCGGCGAAACAGGTGTGAAGGGGGAAAAGGAGGTGCGTAACCCGAAGGAAAACCACGATTCAGTTCGGCGACTCCGGGAAAGCAGCTTTCCGAAAGGGTCACAGTAGAAAGGGCAGAGTGGATAAATACCGCGTAGGAGTGACGCGCCTCAAAGTCCAGCGCTTTGAGACGCGCCTTTTTTCAGGCTTCTCCCCTGCCTCTGGCGTCCTTCTCAAATTCCTCAGGGGAGCCGGCCGAAGTGTAGAATGAGGTATTACGGCAGGACCCAGCTTAGAGTTTGTGCATTTCGCAGCCTCTGGCGTGCTCGAAAACCGCCGGGACCGCGACCCCTTTGTGTGCGATTCAAGCGAATCTAGTTGAGAAAAGGGGACGATCGGTTTGAGTAATTGCTGCACGTGCGTGTTCAGTATGGTTACTTATTGTTACCTTATAGAAGCACACTTCAGTCCTTTAGTTGTGTACTTTACGTAATGCGACATAAGTTTTTCAGAAGGAAAACCACTGGACGAAAGGCTGAAAGTTAGCACTGAAGTGCTTCAATCATTTGTGCGAATATACCGAGAAGGCAAAAACAGAAAGAAATCGTGTTATTTTTCTAGTGTTTCAAAGGTTTAGTGTAGTATTGTATGCCTACACTGTCATGTCGATTTGGAGTGAATGAGCATTTTGGGAAGATATTAGCATACACCAAATGATTTCAGAAAATGTTTATGCTTGGCGCGACACGGTGCAGTTGTCGTTGCGCGTGTTCAGAATTGAGAGCCCTCTAGTGCACGGTTTTAGTATAAAACCTGTGCAGCTGTTGTGAGGTGCTTTTGATGTGAATTAACTTAGGGTTATTTATTTGTTGTACACCGTGTGTTACAACGTAACGTGTGAATGAGCATTTAGAGAAACTGCGAGGGATTAAGCGTTTTGTTAATGGTGCCGTGTATTTTGAGACGCTGTAGAAATGAAAGTAATTGAAGCGCTCAGGAGAGCCCAGTAGTTTTTACTCGGAGGCGTTAACATAAGCAGGTAACTTTAACCTATTTAACATGATGTAAGGCAGTGCTTGTTCCCTCTTTTTGTTGTTTTTTTTCTTTGAAGAATGAGTGATCGAGTGCACATAAAAGCAGATTATTAAGCTTTCCCTAAACGTTGGGGTAGACGATGGACTATAGGTCACAACGTCGGTTGGGGTTTCGGGAGGCTGCAAAGCGTAATGTCTAAGTAGTATACGGTTATTGGCGGCCGTAGACAAAGACGGAAGTTAGGACAATTGTAACGCTCACTGAATCCGAGTTTGTGCAGCGTTCGCAAACTGGGAAAGAAGCGATGAAAATGGACAGTGATGAAAAAAGGATGCAACCTTCTTAAGCGAAGGACAGTACTGATGGTCGTCCGGTTTTGAAAGCTCCAGATTACGACTGAGGTATTGATGGTTCAGTGTTATGCGATCAATCTATGGCTAGGTGACGTTCTATGTCAGGACGTCACTGGTAACGAGCAAAGCTGCACTCTACTTGAGCAAAAAATTGGGCTTTCGTAAGATGAAGTACTGCACTTCAGAAAAGGATTGCGTTTGCATTGCATAGGTCATTCATTGGCTGCAGTGCTATCTCAGAGGTGATAAATTTACAGTAGAGACTGACCATTGTCTTCTTATTTGGCTGAAAACCATGACCTCGAAGCACAGTCGCATTTTAAGGTGGGTCTTCATGATTTAGAAATATAAATTTTGACATCAAGTATCAGATGGTCAAATTGAATGTAAATGCTGACGTGCTCCGCCACTCTTTTTATAAGTTACCTCTTGCTCTTGACAATGTATTAAAATTGATATTTGAGTTTTTTGTGCAACGTATTATGTGAGTGTGTAAGGCAGCACGTTTGGTTTCTCAGCACAAGTGAGTCCTAAGAGTTGTGAGTGAGCTTTTCGGTTGAAGCTAGTATTGGAAATCGGTTTGCCATCCCTCTTTTGGCTTGGTTTGTTCGGAGGGGGCAGAGTGCTTGCTTGTGCATATGGTCGAGTTTCAGAGACGCTGTCGAAGTTTTCGACAATTACCGGACAATGCGACAAGTGAAGGCGAGTTCCTGCCATTCGACTGCGGACACTTCCATAGTCTCTTCGTGGAGCAGCATTGACTGTTGCACTCTGTGACTCATCTGACCAGGGTGAAGCTGTTGTGACCCTCTTTCGTGGGTGCCACGGTGGCCATGAGAACCATAGCCGGGTAACGTTCCCACGTTCTGGAACCCCAGTTTCCTTCTCATGAAACGAGCGTCCTGCAACGGGAAACGAATAAAAGGTATAAAATGTGGCAACTTCGAGTCAATATTCCTACAAGAATTTTCTTCTTCAGGCTGGCCCGTTTGGCGAGACGGCGAGCTATACCTACCGCGCAGGTCCTTCTCTGGTCCAGGGCTGCCCTTCCAGAGAAAGACAGCAGCAGCAACCAGAGTGCCAACTTGCTCCGTGAAGGACCCCAGATCCCCTCTCCTCAGTGAAGCAGCCTGAAGGAGCATTGCATCAAGAGGTGCAATGAATATTCCGTCGCCGTGTGTTATTGGCTGATGCCAAAGTGACTGGTGCCTTGTATGCGATTGGCACTTCGATCAAAGCGGAAGAGCCCGACAGGGCTTAAAACGACGCTGCAAAGTACTGGATGTGGCTCTGAACCATGGTTTAACGGTTCATCCTCCACGCTCGTGGTCTGTGGAACTCCTAACCTCTCTATGCTGTAAATAGGTGTAAGTAGTGCTAGTAAACATGTTTGTTTGTTTTTTTACTCCCCATCTTGTCGATGTTTGTTTACTCCACCCGAAGTTGCGCCACGCTCCACAGGAGTCCGGGTTCGACGTAACCCCGGCGTCTTCACAACCCACGCAGCGGGGAAGCGTCGGGTATACCCCGGTCCGCAACACCTGAAGTTATGGCAATTTTAATATCCGTTGTCGAGACTAACCTTAAGATATTCAGCTGGAGTGATGCTGCTTACGTCACAAGGAATGACAGTGCAGTTTGTGGGTTCAATGAAAGCCAGAAAGAGCTTTCGTTATAACCAAAACGACATACATAGATGATCTGTTAATGCCGATTACCCTGCCCCGCCATGGTGCTCTAGTGACTAAGGTACTTGGCTGCTGACCCGCAGGTCGCGGGATCGAATCTCGGCTGTGGCGGCTGCATTTCCGAAGGAGGCGGAAATGTTGTAGGCCCGTGTACTCAGATTTGGGTGCACGTTAAAGAACCCCAGGTGGTCGAAATTTCCGGAGCCCTCCACTACGGCGTCTCTCATAATCATATAGTGGTTTTGGGACGTTAAACCACACAAATCAATCAATGCTGATTACCCTACGAAGTTCAACACAGCACCAATGAAGGTTTATAAATCTTCACTGTGCGACGGTCGAAGGTGGGCACATTGATGGGTTGCTTCATTGCACCTCATGTCGACAGCAGAGACAAGTCGTGCGAACAGTCGGAGCTGAGCTGGAAGCAGGTGGGAGATTGAACCAACCCGTCCCGGACAGTCTATTTGTTTATTTATATATTTAAGTACCTTCACGACCCGAAGGCGTTACAGAAGGAAATGGGTAATAGTATACAAAGTAATAAGAGTGAACAAAGAAAAATGCTGCTAAGAGTAAACATCGCATTCAACAGCAGCCTTAAAAGCAGTGCCATCGGTAAATTGGGCAACAGAGGAGGGTAGGTGGTTCCATTCGTTCGAGGTAGTGAGAATAAAGGAAGCGTGCAAGAACTTGGTATGTGAAAAAGGAATGTGTACTTTGTGGGGATGGTCACATCTATATGTAATGTAATGTGGTTTGGAAAGATGGTCTTGTTTTAGTTGTGGAATGTGGTAAATTTTATAAAAAAGAACAAGACGAGACACTTTCCTAGGCGAACAAAGAAGTGGAAAGTCCAAAACTGTTTTCATAGATGATACGCTAGATGTGCGTGCATAGTCTGAGAGGATGAAACGTGCACTCCGATTTTGGACGGATTCTAAGGTTTCAACTAGTGTGTTAATGCCGGGGTCTCATACAGCACTTGCGTACTCAAGTTTAGGACGAACAAGTCAGTAGTAAATGCAGATCTGGAACGTGTCCTGATGTGAGCACGGCGGACTGGTGCCATCTGCTGCTGCCCCGAGTACAAAGGAGTGAAGCCTGTGCAGTCAGTAGGCAGCAATAGCCTTCGGGGCCTGTACCCGTCAAGCGCTTTGGCCTGTGACTGCTACGTTCAATTTCATTCACGAATACCCTCACCCGCAGCTTCACCTGATTTTTGCAATCTGATTGCGCCGTTTAGGAGCTTGCTCGGCAAGCTTCTAATGCCCGCATCTTCTGCGGCGTTGGTGGTCATCAGCAGCCGGCGTGTATGCCAGTGTTATTAGTGTGCTCTTCTGCGGTCGCCGCTCAAGACGGTAATTGCAACATTGCTCACTAGAATTGCAACATTGCTCACTAGCGGTGTTCACCGCACGTAGCGTTTTTCTGTCGTGAGAAACGCGTTATGCGTTTCCAGCTCAAGGAGCTAGTGTGCACGATTAAAAAATACCGTAAAGTGAACAAAATAACATTCGCCTGATCCCACGTTCCTGAGAATTGGCTCTATGCCAAGCATGTGGAAGGAAGGTGACTGCGATGCAATTTTTCTATTGAGCTACACGTCATGAAATTAAGATAAATATATGTACAAATGTTTCACGCACAGACTTATCTTGCCGGGTTGCATATGTTTATATAACCAATTGTTTGCACTTGCACAACGGTGCCAACTTGAACATGAGTATTAGCCACACCATAAGATGAATGAAGCGCTGGTGCTCGCGAGGATGATGGTACTGGACACTGCTACATAAATACACTTTAGCGCAAGGCAACCAACCCCAATTGACGTTAACCTGAGGGGACGGCTGTAAAAAAAGAGTACGCATACAATGTTTATCAAATTGGCTATGGAGCTCCGCAACTAGTATTGACGTTTCAAGAAGATGAGCGCCAATTTCAAAAGTAGTTCCGAGACCTGGCGTAATTCTGTGGTAAATTGCTTTGTTGCAACGCAGAATGCTTGGATTCGGTTCCAACCAAGACCACAACATCTATTCTTTGCATTTGTCGGGTCGACGCTGTCAATGTTGGGTATTTCTCAACGCTCGTGCGTTAAAGCCTTAAAATTGTTCGTGTCTGTTCTCTTCCCTCCTGGGTACATACTGAATGTCAATCCCCTGTGGCACATACCCGCATACCAGCAGTGCATACCCACCCGTGGGTATGTGTCACTGCCTGACAGGACGTGTTTGACGAAGTACGCGGTGGGGTTGTGACAATATTCATGTCTTGGCTGGCACGTCATGTTCACAAACAATCATACCCTTCCATACGCATTTCCGCTCAAGCCAAGTTAAGTGGGTGAGCACGAGAGCACCCAAACTTAAGTGGCTAGATAGATAGATAGATAGATAGATAGATAGATAGATAGATAGATAGATAGATAGATAGATAAATAGATAGATAGATAGATAGATAGATAGATAGATAGATAGATAGATAGATAGATAGATAGATAGATAGATAGATAGATAGATAGATAGATAGATAGATAGATAGATAGATAGATAGATAGATAGATAGATAGATAGATAGGCGCTCAGTCACCGAAGTCTCGGAAGAATTTCTCGGATCGGCGTTGGCGTTTCACAGCAACGTCTCGAGCATACATTTCTGGGTGTTGTTGAGAGGCGCCCAGCCAGCGAAAGGTCGAGAGTGAGGCGCGAGCGAACAGGAAAGTGAGACACAGGGAGTGTAGAGAGCGAACCGCGAGAGAAGGAGCGGCAAAGCACAGCATTGACCCTCTCCCACACTGTCTCACACCACATGTTGGAGTGGCTTGGGTCGATGATAAGTGTGCGCGAACTCAGGCATTGCCATTAGCTCCGAGAACGAACACTGCCATCACTGCGATCGCGGCAGTGTTACGTCTCGGCAAGATCTCGCCTTCACCGCCGCTTGTCTCTTTTTTTGCGCTCGCCGCGTACCCGCTATTTAGCGCTACGCTGGTGATATCTCCTCAATTGCGCGACTAAAATCGATTAAGGTACAAAGTGAAAGGTTTTATAACAAGTGAAAGTTACCGAGGCTGCAAAATGTCTGCATATTTTAGCTTAGGATAGGCGGAGTTTCATCCGAACGGCAGATATATTGTGAAAATTTTTGTTTTCATTGCGTACACCAAAAAATGAGTGCTTTGGAAAAATATGCTCAGTGGTGCTAACGGGATTACAACTGGACATAGACTACGGGATGGGATCCAATGTGTGCCGAAGTATCACAAAGAAATTAGGATGTTGCCAATTCACTAAAAACATTGCGCTTTAAAATGAAAGTTTCACCTGAATCTGTGAATAGTCTAAATAATTGGAAAGAATTGAACTTTCTTTAACTGGAGACTTTACATGAATCTGACTATCGCAAGCACTAACTTTACATATTTGGAAAATAAACAATATTGTACTTCCACACACAACGATTTCGGAAATTTTGGGGTATGTCCGTTTACTAATATCATATGCACATTTTTTTTCTCAACGGGCGCCAGGGATTGTATAGTCGTATACCTTGATGATTTGCGTGAAATGCTGGGGTGATGAACCACCTCGTCACAAGCAGTATTGTTCAATTCACATGGGAGCACCGCTGATACCAACGGTTCCAACCAAAACGCCATGAAGTTGAAATAAATATTTTCGATGGCACAGGCTTGACGTGGCCAAAGTAGTGATTAAATAATCTCCTTCTCAATGAGACGACAGGTCTCGTACATCAAGTTCGCCTACAGGTAATCAACTCCAAAGAAATACTTTATGAGGTGGCTATATAAACTAGTAGTTACCAGTGCGACAGCAACATTGCGAAAATTTGCAGGCACATAGAATCTGACAGCAATGACAATTTCTGCACATAACCTCAACCGCACTAAACCTTAATAATTTAGGTGAAATGAAGCTCCAAAAGTACTGCCAGAGAGACAATAAACTGAACATAATGTTGGGTGAGCCAGTACACAAAAAGCAGGCATAACAACAGTGGTGGCAATCTAGGGCGAGCGTGTACGAAATATTTAAGAGACTCGATAGTGCAAGCGAGCACAGGTCTTCGCACACAAGTGAAATAAGTGTGCATACATACGTTGACTCCTCCAATACAAATAACCCTAGAGAATCTATGATTATTGATTTGTGGGGTTTAACGTCCCAATACCACGATATGATTATAAGCGACGCCGTAGTGGAAGGCTCCGAAACTTTTGATGATGTTGGGTTCTTTAAGGTGCACCCAAATCTGAGCACATGGTCCTACGTTGCCGCCTCCATCCGAAATGCAGCTGCCGCCGACGGCATTCGATCCCGCAACCTACGGGTCAGCAGCTGAGTACCTTATCTACTATACCACCACGGCGGGGCGAACTTTAAGGGGGGGGGGGTAAGCCTTCATATCTTCTAAATAAATCACCCAAAACACGTCACACTAATTATGTAAGTATTGTATCTTGCGTCTCAAAATCACATCAATATGCGCCAGTGCCTCTTGTATCCAAGCAGAAATGTATTTTTTGCTTTTCACACCTGTGAAAACGGGGCTGACTTGGCCAGTAATGTCATTGCTCATTGGGTGAGGAGCGCAATACACATCCTTTTATCCCTTCCACATTCCCTATGATTGAGCGTGCGATTGCGTATAGGCAAAAGTAAGCATTATTTTTGTTTTCAGCAACATCACCAATTATGTTTTCGTCACACAAGTGGAGCTTGAGACGAGCAGAAAGCAAACTAAAACAGCGAAACAGCACGCAAATGAAGCGCATCATTATGTTCGCGCGTGGCGGCGGGCATCGGAGAGTTTGTGCCGTGACGTCACCCACGCCTCCCACCAGGTGGCACCACTCCAACATCTCTGGGCTAATGGGAGAGGGTGTTGGACGGATCCCGACAGACGCCTGACATAGCTCTACTAGGAAATGCATCCGCATTTAACAAATCTCTCTCACCAACTCTGGGAGGAATGCAGCCGGGACACACATAGGAATGACGGCGGGTTAATGAGTTATGTGATACTAGGACAAATTGCCTCCCGCTAACTCGTCTCCTTCCTATCCTACTACAGCACTATGATGAATGCTAAGCACGGGTATATCCACCCTCCCCCCCATCACCAGCCTGCTCTCAAACCCATTGAAGAACCCGTGATAGCTTTACGTCTGCCATTTATAAGCATTGGAATTGGACTCTTATCATAAAGGGGCAGGTGCTTAACTTGCCGATCAACGTGGCTAACAGTATGACGTGCCGGCCGTGGAATGTGCCCGACAATGCTGCCGCTCCTGCGAGCATTCACTTTATTGAAATGGCGGTTGCTTCCCTTTCTTGTCTTATTGCCGCCATGGTTGCTGCGGCGCATATCGCACACAACCAACACCACGCACCAGAAGAAACTGCCGCACACAAAGTGACAAAAGCTTCAGCCGCCTTGATTTCAAAAGTTTTCTCTTCAAACAAAATAAGCTATTCAAAGTGCGTGAAAAATAATACTAACGACAAACAGCTGTACACAAACAGTGCGAATGGCCTTAAAACTATATACAGACGTCTGCAAGCAATAAGAGGTACATACAATATGCCATTTCTCTAGCGCTTTGATTCGTCTACGTCATACACCTACTCACAAGATTTTCTTAATTTGAAAGATCTTTCACACGGAAGCTATTTTCGACGCTATTGACGTTCTGCTTATGTCTCACTTCAGTTGCCCTCAATTACACTAAATCAACCGTAGGCAGTGTCGGGTTTCCTTCCTGGGCAACAACGTTTAACTGGCGACTCCTGCTTGATGTTACTCGTACTTCTTGAAGTTGTGCATGTGAAAGAACTTCATGGCGCGTCCGATATTCAACAAATGATCTTGGTCCCATCACTTTTCTGTAACGAGAAATGGTCCTTCCCAGTGAATAAAAAGCTCTTTGTACTGATTGACAAAAATGTGAGATCCTGGTCACCAACTTTCAGTTTTACTCTTGGTAGGTTTGATGACGCTACTTATGCGTCTCTTGAGCTGGCGAAAAAATTTCTTTAGCTAGCTTCAAAGTCTGTTCAAGATGTTTTTTGAAATCAAGTACGCAGCCATCGGTTGTCGTCTTTTCTTCTTGGATTTTTTCTGTCATTATTTCTTCGAGAATATACAGGTATCCACAGACGTGCCGATTATGCAAGATTTCAGACGATGAGAAGACCATACTGGCCTTAAGCACTTCTAGATAGGCAACCAACGGAGGCGGCAGGAAACTTTCCCATAAATTCGTCTTTTCTCAGCAAAATTTCCGTAACATTCGTTTCAAGGTACCCTTGAATCTTCGGCCAATCCACTGCTTATTGAGAGGTTAGGGGCCAAACTCAAATGAATGGCAAGCAAAGTACTGACCTCTTCCATCAGCTCGGAAATGAAGCAGGATGTTGATCACAAAGATTCTTTCAGGGAAATTACATTTGGAAAATCATTTCCAGTGGCCTATATGCTTCCGTTGCTCAATCAATTGATGAATGGGCCACCTATTCCTGGTACCACGTAGTGAAATCCAGCGAGATAAGAATGTGCTGACTTCCCTTAGAAATGAGGGTCAGAAGTTCAATGGCGTATTCAACCACACGTTAGAAGGGCGTGTCAACAAAGATAATTGTGCAAAACGAGCTTCGCCTTCTTTGCGTTTAAAATAAGTATATTGGTATGCGTCGCACCATTCGACAAATACTCAAACGTTTTCCTAACACCGTTCCACTAAAATGACTCCGAAACTCAGTTCTTCATTTTGTTACACCTAGGTGCCTAGCAGTCGGCGATTGATGTACCAAGTTTGGCACATGGACACGCAATGCTTTCAAAACAACCGCTTGCGGTAATGTTTGACCTAGAGTCCATTGTTGAGCGTGGCACAAGATTTCTTTCTCAAACATAAGGAAGCAGTTTTTAGACGTCGTACTTTGCCCAAGCCACGCTGCCAAAAATATGGCACTAGTGCCCCCATCGCCTTTCTGCCCATTACTTGGTAAAGCGAAGAGAGCTGTCCACAAGCGAGCGTCCATAGGCCCTCCTGTATTGTTGGTGTTGAGGCATAGTTCCCCAATAATAACCACTTGGAAAACTTTCAACATGAATCCGATGTCACATCACAAAAGTGAGAAGCTCATCAAGGCGATCTGCGGGTAGAACACCAAAAATGTTTCATGTATTTCGTCATGCTGCAACTCAGAAGCGCCAACAATGGGGGGAGGAGAACACTGAGGCTCGTGCCCCCCCCCCCATCCCGGACAGCTTACGGGGAGGCAGAGCCTTCTTTGGCCACTGCTTAGGATATTATTTATGAGTATTTTAATGGTTGTGCTGTGGCGTGGTCCCCACCTCGTCGCCGACGCCAGGTGACATCGTGAGTTAGGGAAATGATTTGCAATGAAATCCTACGTAGGAAGGGGCGAAATTTTTATTTGCGCGCTCCGCACGTTTGCAGCTGTTACGCGCACGCCACGACAGAGCCCCTTCCACCACGAGGCGCTTCATGTTATAGATGGCACCTGTTCCACGTTTTGCACCAGCATGGAGGAAGACAGAACTCAATTTTATAGGGCAAACGAACCGGTATGGGGTAAACAAAACAACAGACGCTCCGCGGCGTGCTCTCAGCGATGTTTCGCTTCTATCGTCGCGGCGTTAACTTAACGTGTACTGTATGGTTTGCATACAGTAAAATGTTGCGAGCACACCTTTCCCAAACTGTTCGTGCGTGGCAGGCCCAAGCGCGGCGTGCTGAAATACTTCGTAGAGTGTTTTTGTGCAACGGCACATAAAGTACCGGTACGTGTTGTAATGAAATTCATTCCGCCCATGCATCATCGTATTTGAACTCACCCGGCAGTGGCTGACGCACTCTGCTCACCGCAAAGCATTTTTTGTCTCTCTTAGCCAGATTTCCTGATCTACGGGCCGATCAGCAGTTCTTTGCTTGTATATAGTGTCAGTGTGGCAATGCATGATTTCGAGAGCTTGCTTCGTAGCTATTCCGTGCAACGCCAACCTAGTACTTGACGTACTTACCGTCGGTAAGAAGGCACAGCTATATAATGTATATGTGATCGTGCACGTAAAGTCTGTATTTTCAGTGCGCACACAACTAACACGCAGCGAGGGCACACCGTACAATAGATGCACACTTAGTCCGGTAACAAGAAAAGCTTACTGTCCTTTCGTATGAACGACACAACTTCTAAAAACGCGACACGATGCCTACAACACTAAAAGCGTAAGTTCGCGTGTGTTTTCAGCTTGCACAATGAGTAGGAACGAACGGAGCGTCCAGCTGAGAGCTCCGCGTGCAAATGTCATCAACAGTGAAGCGAACATACGTGAAAAGTGAAGCGCTCGTGCATAGACTTGCTGCCGGCAGAGAACACCGCTTTCAAGGCCACTGCGGTGGCTGTTCGCCGGAAATCGCGAAGTGTTTATCTGCTTCTCCACTAGGAGGTAGTGCGGGTGTTTGCGGAGCGCCGGCTTCACGAATATGATGCCATGGTCTCTCCTACAAGCAAGAAGGAAAAATTTAAGGGAGGCCATGACGTAACGTTCGTGAAGCCGCTGCATCGCAAACACCCGCACACCTCCTAGCGGCAAAGTAGATAAACACGTCGCGATTTCCGGCGAGCAGCCACCGCGGCGGCCAGCCTTGGAAAGGGCGCCGGCGAAGTGGAAGCTAATAGGTGTTCTCCACCGGCAGCGAGTCAATTCACGAGTACTGCTTCTTTTGCGTGTTTTAGGAAAGCTGTGCCATGTCCAGCTGTAGTGTATACTCTGTGCGAATCACGTGCACCGCCGGATGTACCTGGTGGCACTTTTCGCGTGCGTTCGCTTCACTGTTGATCAATAATGCAGGGTGTTTGCATGCGGAGATCTCAGCTGTACGCTACATTGGTTCTTATACTCATTGTGTCAACTGAGAACACACGTGAACTTTCGTATTTAGTGTTTTAGGCATCGTGTCGCGTTTGAAGAAGTGTCGTTCATACGGAAGGACAATAAACTTTTCTAGTTATCGGACTAAATGTGTATATATTGTACGTTGTGCGCTCACTGCGTGTTGGTTGTGTGCGCAGTAGAATTACACACTTTACGTGAACGACCGCGTATACAATACAGTGGTGCTTTCTCACCGACGTGAAGTACATCAAGCACTAGGCTGGCATTGCACGGAATAGCTACGAAGAAAACTCTCAAAATCTTGCATTGCCACACTGACACCATATACAAGAAACTAACTGCAAATCGGCCCGTATATCAGAACATTTGACCAAAAAAGGCCTTACGGTGAGCAGTACACGTAATTCACTGCTGGGTGAGTTTGGATACGATGATGTAGGGGCTGAATGATTTTGGTTACGACACGTACCGGTGCTTTCATCTGTTGCACAAAAACACTCCACAAAGTATTTCAGCACGCCGTGCTCGGCCTGCCACGCACGAACAGTCTGGGAAATGTATGTCCGCAACATTTTACTGCATGCAAATCATACATTACGCGTTAAATTTACGCCGAGGCTATAAGTCCGCGCAGAAGCGAACCAGCGCTGAGAGCATGCCGCAGAGCGTCTGCTGTTTTGTGTGCCCCATGGGTTGTTCGCCCTGAAAAGGGGTTTATTGGCGTATGTTGCAACGGTGGCCCTACGATGAACACACGATCGGGACAGAGCAACGGTCAAGCAGATGCCGGCCACGGTCAGCACCAGCCGAGCGAGAGAAGCCCTGAACCCAGTACCCAAGCGCTGGCGATGTTGCTTGCCAACGATGCGTTTTCTTCGCAATTTTCCCCCGCCGAAAAAGAGCCATCCTGGCGACCTAAAAGTCTTGAGGCAGGGGGATATAATATGACTTAAGGCAGGCGACGTGGACGATGTCACGTCCACAGCGGCGCATGTAGTCAGATGGGGAAAGTGGCTCATTAAGAAAATTCACTGGTGAGGTTTGCTCTAAAACGTGATAAGGGCCCCCGTACTTCGAGGCGAGTTTTGAGGAAAGGCCGGGGGTTTAGTAAAGAACATCCAGCCATACAAATGATCCCGGAGAATAGCTGTAGCTTGGTGAAGAGTCGGCGTTCTTTTCTTTTTGGCGCTGCTCTTTTGTGATGTAAAGGTGCCTGCGAGTTCACGGCACTCTTCCGCTTTTTGGGCCGCTTCGGACAAAGATGTGCATTCGGATGTGTCAGGACGGTATGGAAGGAGAGTGTCGATGGTGTGGGATGGTTCGCGTCCATAAAGAAGAAATAAAGGTGAAATTTCAGTGGTAGACTGTGCCGCAGTGTTGTATGCGAACGTGATGAAGGGAAGATTGCAATCCTAGTTAGTATGATCAGATGTCGCATACATCGCGAGCATATCGCCGAGGGTGCGCTTAAATCTCTCCGTGAGCCCGTTAGTCTGCTGGTGGTATGCCGTGGTCTTGCGATGAACAACATGGCATTCAGAAAGTAGAACCGTTACGACTTCTGATAGGAATGCTTGACCTCGGTCACTCAGTAGTTCTCGAGGTGCATCATGTCGTAGTATGAAGCGACGGAGAACGAAGGACGCTACGTCCCGTGCAGTGGCACTTGGAAGGGCGGCGGTCTCAGCCTAGCGTGTTAAGTGGTCCATGCCGACTATGATCCACCGATTTTTGTCTGATGTTGTCGGTAGAGGGCCATAGAGATCAATTCCGATCCGATCGAAAGTTTGCCAGGGCACGGAAGCGGTTGAAGCTCACCGAACGAGTGGAAAGGTGGTGATTTGCGGCGTTGACAGTCACGGCAGCCCATAACAAATTTTTGAACCAAATTAGACATTCCGCGCCAGTAGAAGCGATGGCGAATGCGCTCGTAAGTTTTGAAAACTCGGCATGGCCACATTGGGGATAGTCGTGAAAGGAGGCATGTATTTGGAACCGCAAGCTGCGGGGGACAACCAAGAGCCACTTACGACCTTCAGGGGCGTAGTTGCGTTGGTTTAGCAGCCGATCACGAGTGGCGGAAGGAGCAGCTTGACGTCGGAAAGATTGTGATACCGCAGCGGTTGACGATCAAGAGAGACAGTCAAAAAGCGAAGCGATCCACGGGTCCTTGTGTTGTTCACTGGCAAAGGAGTCGAGGTCGAGAGATGTGACAGATTTGGTACCAGTGGTTCCGCAGGCGGAGTCGGGAGGTAAAGGTGAACGGTACAGGGCGTCGGCATCAGAATGCTTGCGTCTGCGGTGATAGATGACGCGAATGCCGTACTCCTGGATTAGCAGTGCCCACCGAGCTAGGCGGCCAGAAGGATGTTTCAATGTGGCGAGCCAACAAAGTGCATGGTGGTCCCTTACCAGGTCGAATGGGCAACCGTACAAATAAGGGCGGAACTTGCGAAGCGCCTACACTAGCGCTAAGCACTGCTTTTCAGTGATGCTGTATTTTGCCTCAGCTTTAGTTAGCGTGCGACTCGTATAAGCGACGACGTATTTGGAGTAGCCCGGCTTGCGTTGGGCGACGACAGCGCGAAGACCAACCCTGCTGGCGTCTGTGTGAACCTTTGTTGCAGCTGTTGTGTAGAAATGCCGAAGAATGGGAGGAGATTTTAGCAGAACATGGAGCGTGGCAAACGTGACGTCGCACTCAGGTGACCAAGATGAAAGGTCTGCATCACCGCGTAGAGGTTGATCAGTGGTGACATGATCGACGCAAAATATCGAAAGACGCGCTGGAAGTACAAGTATAGTCCAACGAAACTGCGTAATTCTTTCAGTGTATTAGGTTTCGGGAACTCAGCGACTGCGTGCCGTTTTGCAGGGTTGGGTAGAACACCATGCTTGGACACGATGTGCCCTAAAATAGACAGCTCTCGCTCGATGAAGCGGCACTTTTTAAGGTTCAGTTGGAGCCCAGCGTTGGTTAAGCACATCATAACCATGCAGTTGGAGCCGAAGCAGATTTGTAGGAAAATCGGGAGAAAAAACTACAATGTCGACGAGGTAGCATAGACACACAGATTACTTCAGTCCACGCAGCGTGTTGTCCATGAGTCGTTCAAACGTGGCATGAGCATTACAAAGCGCAAAAGGTCTTACGTTAAATTCGTACAGGCCATCTAGTGTAATGAATGCAGTTTTTTGGCGATCAGCTTCTGCCATAGGAACCTGCCAGTATCCAGATCGTAAGTCTAAGGAGGAGAATAATTCGGCTCCTTGGAGGCTGTCAAGGGCGTCGTCGATGCGCGGTAATGGATAGACGTCTTCCCGCGTTACCTTGTTTAATCGCCGCTAGTCGACGCAGAACCGAAGTGATCCATCCTTCTTTTAAACTAGAACGACAGGAGATGCCCAAGGACTGTGCGATGGTTGGACAACGCGATGACGTAGCATCTCTTCAACCTGGTCGTTGATGACGTGACGTTCTGCAGCAGAGACATGGTACGGTCTTTGACGCAATGGCTGGTGCGAACCTGTGTCAATATAGTGGTACACTGCGGAAGTGAGACCCAGTTGCGGCTGAGAAACGTCGAATAAACTCGTGAAGTGCTGGAGGAGATTAAGATGCTCAGCGCGTTCTTGAGCACTTAAGGTGTCGGCGATGGAACTCGAGAAGATGTCACTCAACGAGCATTCCAGTGGGGAAAGAGCATGAAGTTCGGTCGAGGCGCTACTGCACGACTCATCTGGCATGTTAAAGAATAAAGAATCTGGGTACTCCACGCGACCGAGACATTCGCCGGCAAGTAATGTAAGCGGTGCAGAAAGAGCGTTGTGGAAGAAAATATTGCTTCAGCCAGCAGTGACGTCAAGTGTAGCGAAAGACAAGGAAACGGCTCTGCGGCTCAGGAAAATGTCTGAAGGTGTAAACATTACCGTAGCATCGTTATGGTCATCGCAGCAAACAGGGACTACGGCAAGAAAGGCTGGCGGAATTTCAGTTTCCTCACACACGACGAGTTTTGGCGACCGCTCAAGAGTTTCGTGCAAAGGTTCATGACACAGGTGCGAAAATTTAACTTCAGCGCGTGCACAGTCGATGACGGCATGATAATGTGACAGAAAGTCCCACCCGAATATAACATCATGCGAGGACACTAAAAGGACGATGAACTCAACAACTTACATAAAGCCTTGGATGAATATGCAGGCCATACAGGTGCCGAGAGGTCGAACTGGTGCGCTAGCCGTACGAAGCGGTAGTCCAGAGAGCAGCGTGGTCACTTTTCCTAGGGAGTGGCAGAGCTGGGCGGCTATAACACAAACGGCAGCACCTGTGTCGACGAGGGCAAAGGTAGAAACACCATCGCCAGGTATGGCGACGACGTTAGCAGGTGAAGTGCGAGGACTTGAGCATTTGGACCACAGCGCAGTTCTTGCCTCTGGAACTGCGGCGTTCAGTTTTCCCGGTTGGAGGAAGCGGGTCGAGGACGCATTGGGGACAGTGATCGCCTGCGAGGAGACGGGGAGCGGGGAGAGTGAGTCTGAGACGGGAGCTGGCGTGACTGGAACTCGGGAAAGTTACTGTAGCCATACTGTGGTTAGGGATAGGGAGCGGGAAGGTGCCTGCCTATGGGTCATAAGATAACGGCCGAGTAGCGTCGTGGAGTGGTTGGAAGCGATGGCGACAATATTGTGCCACGTGTCCTGGAGTACCGCAGGCGTAACAGATCGGTCGATTATCAGGAGTGCGCCAGGAATCGCTTACTCACGGTGCGACCCAAGGTGTCAAAAGAGGGGCGCAGTGAGGAGCAACTGAAGACATGGGTGGCAAATGCTGCTGGCGGGGTCTGCTGCGTAACACCTGGGCATATGTAAGAGGCACGGCCACGGGCTGCATAGCCTTTGCATGGGAAACAGGCATGGACACCGGCTGCTGGTGGGCAGCGACGGGAACAGCCTGAGCTACCTCTTGGGCTATAACGTCGCGGAGTAGTGAGAGCAGACGAGAGGACGGCGGCTGCTCCGTGAAGAGAATCAACGACCGTTGTCGAAGTACTTCT
Organism: Rhipicephalus annulatus; assembly: GCA_013436015.1. Classification (NCBI taxonomy): domain Eukaryota; kingdom Metazoa; phylum Arthropoda; class Arachnida; order Ixodida; family Ixodidae; genus Rhipicephalus; species Rhipicephalus annulatus. The sequence continues at coordinate 156,232 of WOVY01000712.1, forward strand.
TCACTCCCAAAGTTTTTAATCTTTTGCAGAGTTGGTGAGTGATCCGGAACAGAAGAAAGACTGGAGAGCGAGTCAGCGTGTGAGAAAAATGACCTAGTCAGGGCGCACTGATTCCTCAACTCGTCGAAACTTTGACATAAAGTCACAAGTTCCGCAACGGTGGCAGGATTACGGGCCAGGAGCGTTTGAAATGTGCCGTCATTTATCCCTTTGAGGATGCGCTGAATCTTTTCCGACTCGGGCATTGCGGTGTTCACACGGTTGCAAAGACCGATAATGTCTTCGATGTAACTGGTGAACGATTCCGCTGGCTTCTGCGCGTGAATACGCAAGCGTTGTTCGGCTCTGGACTTGCGGAGTGTGGGTTGGCCAAAAGCGTCAGCAAACGACGTTTTGAAGATTGACCACGTTGTAATGTCGTTTTTGTGGTAATTATTCCACATTTCGGCCACGTCAGCGAGGTAAAAGACGACGTTACTCAACTTGTCCGCGTCATCCCACTTGTTGTTTGCACCCACCAGCTCGTTGTTAGTGAACCCGTCTTCCACGTCGGTCTCATCAGCTCCGCTAAAGACCTTAGGCTCTCGCAAGTGAAGAACGCCAGGGTTGCTGGAGGATGCAGTGTAAGAGCCAGGTTGCGCGTCGTTGGGGGGCATAACGGGAGGTAGCGTTCGGTGCGCAGCTCCAGGTTTAGGCGACGGCGAAAGGTAGCACCCAGATTCAGGTGACGGGTAACGTCAGCACCCTCCACCAATTAAAAAAGGATTTGTTGGCGTGTGTTGCGACGGTGGCCCTACGATGAAAACATGATCGGGACAGAGCAACGGTCAAGCAGATGCCGGCGACGATCAGCACGAGCCGAGCGAGAGAAGCCCAGAACCTAGTACCAAAGCGGTGGCGATGTTGCTTGTGAACGATGCGTTTTCTTCTTCACAACCCCATAAATTTGACGTCACTTCCGCCACACTCCTCGCGATGCAATGGGATGAAATAGGGCCTCTCAGATTTCTTTCTTCATGTTCTGCTATATTTTTCTTCCTCCATAGGCACCACAGGCAAATTGCTTTTAGAGTGCCTCAATGTGCGCGTCCCCGTTCAGACTGTGGTCATTCTTTGAAAGTGTCAACGTCTTCTCGCCGTGCGCGTCCACATGTTTTCGCCCATGCAGCGCTCGTTTAAATATGTGCGTGGCGCTCGCTATTTTGTCAGGCGTTTGATTCGTCGTAAATCCTACAACATAACTGCATGCTGCATGCAACATAAGGCACGAAAACTCTAGAAATGAATGGAATGTGATTTGTTTCCCACGCAATTATAAAAACATTGCGTGTATGCAGCATGAATACTGCAAGCTTTGTTGCTGTTTCCTATCTCCTTTCCTTCGTTATGTCAGGTACTTAGAGGACAATTTTCAAAACGGCGTATATATTACGTATATATTACTAGTAACACAGGCACAGATAGGACAAAACAAGTTATATCCATTATTTACACTGCGTTTCTGTGCGTCCTTTTTGTACCTTATCACCATTAAACGTTGAACGAACTGGTGACTCCAAGTGGTTTCAAGGCGTTGAACTGTTCTCCGAAATTCGGTGTTTTTTTTGGGGGGGTGTGTTTGGAAACTGTACTTTCGCTGTCACGGACATTTCCTTTTGTTTTGCTTTAACAATGAAGGTGTGGTTATGAATTTGTGGCGTCTTTAAATAACTGTGATAATTCACTTCGAGTTGTGTTTTTTGTGGAACATAAACTGCAAATGGAAAATTTAGTGTTCATGCTCACATTGCCCCGATACTTTGTGTTTTAACTGCACGTACCGGATCGAATTTACTCGCATGCCACTGAACTACTACATACCGGAAACATACCCTCAGTATTATATTGTCACGGCTTTGTCACGTAAACCAAGGGAACAGACTGCAGGTCGAAGATGACACTGTTAATTCGGACCGAACTTGTGGCCAGGAAAATAAAAACAGATTACAACAAGACACCGGCGCTTATAACGGCGAAGAGAGCGTCGGTTGTCGGTCAACTCACAAGCGGCGCAGCGTTTCGGTATTTTTACACTTGCCTTCTAATACTGTAGCGTTATCGCTAGCGGCGACGTATGTTTTAACCTGCTATCTTCATATAGTGGGCGTAATCTTAACAAAACGATCTACTGCCGTCTAAAGGCTTCTCAAACAGTGCAGAAGTACTCTACGCTGAGAATTACTGCCAGTGAAACGGGGCGATAATAAAACACGAGGAGACAATTTGGCATTGCCCCCCCCCATAAAAAGTCAACGCCCCGATGCTTTAACAAAAGACGAAACTACGTTAATAATGAAGAAAGTAAAGAATAAGCAATAAAGCACAGCAGCAACAACAGAATACGGTCCTCAGGTTTGCGGATGAAATGGCCTGAGGCGCACGACATTGACGACTTCAGGTCAAGCACGGCGCCGTTGAGAGTTCATAATTCCGTCGACAACAATCTCGTAGTCGAGTGGGCCAAGATGTTGAACTACTCTCTACGGTCCGAAGTATGATCACAGAAGTTTTTCACTGAGCCCACATCGGCGTATTGGAGTCCATACCCAGAAACAGTTCCCATGCTCGTGGTCCAAGAAGCTTCGTCGACGATTGTAACGGTGGCTGTCGGTAGCCTACTGTTTTTTGATACGCAGGTGGGAAAGTAGACGAGCTTCTTCCGCTCGCTGAAGGCAGGCGGTGACGTCAAGGTTCTCTTCGTAAGCGACGTTTGGAAGCACAACGTCGAGTGTCAGCTTCTTTACTAGACTAACTTGAATGGTGTCATCTGCGTCATTTCTTGGATGGCCACATTGCCCGCGAAGGTGACGTATAGAAGGACCTAATTCAGCATTCTGTGCTCTACGTCAACGTACATAGCCAGCATATCTTGGTCTTATAAGATAAGCTCAGTGAGGTCATCGGTTTTTGAAAGGTAGCCAGTGGTCCGGCGGTGCCTTTTCTGGTTGTACCTAGGGATCGAGTGAGATATGTCCGCCTTAAAGGCCACATCTCAGTCACTAATGTATACTTCTTGGTCTCCGTAATGCAGGACCATGTTCTCGACAAAACCCTTTGCTACCTCGGAGGCAGTGCCTTTGGGCAGGCCCTTGTTTAGGCGTAGCGCGTGAAGTAGTCAGTGGCTACGACGATACAATCTTTGCGAATTCGACCTCGGGAACGGCCCCAGTAAGTCCATGCCGTTTTGCTTCAACGGCCGATAAGGTGGCTTGATAGGCTTCAAAAGTTCGGCTGACCTAGTCAGCGGGCAGCTTTCGCATTCTTTCGGGGGAAGGGGAAGTCGTGTGACGTAGGAAGGCAGTGACTGCTGGCAGAGGATGATCGAAGAAGAAGTGAGATGGAATAAACATGGCTTATGAGCCAGTCTTTCGTTGTTGAAAGCTCCTGCATATCCTCCCATAACGAGTGATGTCGGTGGAAATACGTGGCTAGTAGTACTTTTGCATTTTCTGAGCGTACGGGAAACACCAAGGTGTGCTGCCGTCGGGTCGTCATGTAGCGCAACCAAAACTTCTGGACGTATCCCTAAATGTACCACGGTGAGGTAGTTGGCTTGATGTGGCGTGAACTTCTTCTTGACGAGGACGTCTTTACGCAACAGAAACGACGATTCGCTTGCATACCTTTGGAACAATGGCAGCCTTTCCCTCGAGGTATTCCAAAAGTCCTTTGATTTCAGGGTTGACTCGCTGTTGATCTGCAAAGTCATCGACGCTTAAGTGTCTCAACAAGCAGTCGTCATTCTCATTGTCCTGCGGCGGTGGGTTAAACTGGGTGCGGGATAGGCAGTCGGCATCACAGAGCCTTCCCCCATCTTTACACGACGGTGATGTCGAATTCCTGAAGTCGCAGACTTTACCTTGTGAGGCGACCTGAAGGGTCCTTCAAGTTAGCCAACATAGGCTGTTGTGGTTGCTCAAAACTGCGAAAGGCCTGCCATGGAGGTAGGGGTAAAACTTGAAAGTTGCTCAGATGATGGCAAGACTTTTCTGTTTTGAAATAGTTCACTTCCGTCTTAGATCGCTACTGGCTCGCGAAATCGATGAACCTTTCAAGCCCATCAATTTTCTGCACCAGGATGGCTCCGAGCCCTAAACTGCTTGCATCGGTGTGGATTTATGTGTCGCGTCGCGTCTTCGTCGACATGCGCAAGTATCGGCGGTCTCTGCAGGCGTGGTTTAATTCTTTAAATATCCGTCGATTTTTTGTAAAGTTAGCGAATGGTTTGTCGATGTGGGCGAAATTTTCCATGAGACGCCTGTGTAGGCGCACAGGCCAAGAAATCGACGCATGGCCTTTTATCGGCTGGTGGCGGGAATTCGGCTATGATTATTGTGTTTAGCAGATCAAGGCGTACTGCAGCCTTGCTTATAAGGTGTCCCAAGAACAAGAGTTCCTCATATATGAAGCGTTCCTTTTCTAACTTCAGACTGAGTGCGGAGGTATAGATTGATTGTACAACTTCAATGCGCCTGAGACACTCGTAGAAACTTGAAGAAAACACGACGACATCACCCAAATGCACGAGGCAAGTCTGTCACTTCATTTCATACAGCACGGTGTCCATAACACGCTGGAACGTCACAAGCGCTAAGGAAAGACCAAAGGACATGATCTTGAACTTGAAGAGGTTGTCTGGTGTAATGTCGGCAGTCTTTTCTCGGCCTCCCTTGTGTAGATCAATTTGACAGTGCCTGCCGTGAGGTCTATCAATCAAAAGTATCTCCCGTTGTGGAGTCGGTGAAAGGCGTCGTCTACTCAGAGGGGATGGGGGGGAGCTATACACGCGTTCGTGATCTTCTTGAGGCGCCGATAGTCAACGTTGAAGCGTAGAGTTGTATTCTTTTTCTTCACTAACCCCACCGATGATGTGCATGGACTCTTTGAAGGCTGTATAATTTCGCCCCATAGCATTTCGTCTATTTCTTTATTTATGGCCTCACGTTCTGGCATCGGAACTCTGTATGGGCTCTGATGGAGTGGCCTGGCATTTTCTTCCGTTACGATTCAATGTTTCGCGAGAAGGATCTGCCGAATTCTTAACGATGACGAAAAGCAGTTCTTATAGTTTAGGAGCAAGTTTCTGAGCTATTCTGGCTTACGCGTTGAAAGACGTGGATTAAGGTTGAAAGCTGGTTGAAGGGCTTGAGTTGTCGGAGTAGATTCAGTACAATCAGTTATAGCAAAAGTGTTGCTGGCTTCCAGTATCACTTCGATGTGCAATAGCATCGTTCCTTTGCTCACGTGCTTGTACTCGCTGCTGAAGTTCGTCAGCATCATTCTTGCCTTTCGTTCTCGCAGCTCGCCTATTCCTCTGGCAACGGAAATTTCGCGGCTGATAAACAGGTGCTGGCCGCCTTAAATGCTTTCAACCATGCATTGCATGTCTATTGATTCTTGAGCGCCGACGATAGTGACTTGGTCTTACAGCACATATAAGGCATGCCTTCCGGATGGCATGTGCGGCGGCAGTGCTTTTTCTGTGGTTAGCGTTACCGACTTTGTTCTCAGGTCAATGACAGCCCCATGGAGACTTAAAAAGTCCATGCCAAAGATGGCATCTCTAGAGCGATGCTGTAGCAAGACAACGCTTGCGGATTAATTCTTGCGGTTACTTATGACTCTGGCTGTGCAGATCCCTGTCGGCGTAACTAGGTGACCTGCTGCAAAATATGTTTAAAGGCCTTCCCAGGCTGTTTAAACCTTTTTCAGCATCTTGGCGAGCGTCCCACTGATGACGGAACAGTCGGCACCCATGTCGACGAGAGCTGTGACGCTGTAGCCATCGATGAGAACGTCGAGGTCACCAGCTCGTTGTTCCGCGTTGCAGTTGAATCTTTTCGTCGCATCACGGCTACGACGATTTGTACCGCTGTTACGACGCTGCAGCATCACGTCTTCTTCTGGCCGTGACGTTTTGACGTCGGGATTACGTTGATGTTGCAACGGGTTCTCGAGGTTTCGTTGCGGCGGCGTCGTCAGCAGCGGAGGATGTTCGGCAGTTTGTCGTACAGCAGACGCCCATGCATCGGTTGCTACCTTCATTTTCTGATTGCGGGCTAGGCGACCAGCCCTCAATCGGGTCACTGTACGATTACCAGCGAGGCGACATTTAGCGGTCGGGTGACGGTTAACGGGAAGAGCCACGGTGCGTCCATTGCACTGATGTGAGTTAGTTGGCGATGTCACGTGGTCTTTCACCGCGTTGTCGACGTGGCGCGGCCACTACGCAGCCCCATTTAGCGGTACTGGCAGCGCCGATAGGTGTGGTCAGCTCCTCCGCACTGCTAGCAAAGCCGTCGAAGGCCGGGGACGTGCTACACGTCGGTCTTCGTGGAGTGTTGTCCTGGCTGGTGCGCGAATCGTATGGCGTTGGCGGTGGTGGTGTCTGCCGACGGAAATGCGGCAGCGCGGCTTCTTGACGTGGACGTGGTTGGGGAACGTCACTCGGGTTACAGCAGCGTAGATCATGGCTTGTGGCTTAGGAAGCGCTGGTTTAGGTGTGCAGAAAAATGGATGGACTTCCTAGCATAAAATGTTGGCAGTGGGGTCCTCTGCTGTGAGACTGGCAACAATTGAAGCAGCCCTTCCCATAGGATAGTGCTTATCGTTTCGCGAAAGTCGTCAGAGCCGAGAGCATGAATAGCTGGGCTGTCTTCCATCGTTCGCCGATTGTACTTTGTCCTCCGAGCCTTGTCTCCTAGAAACTCATATTCTGGTGGGGAACCCTGCTGCCTGCTGCTTGTTTGGTACTCGTGGCTGGCGTCAGTTTTTTCTTCGCGACGTGGGCTGGGTTCATGGCTTCACCATGGTGTCGGGTACGCGAACAAAGCAGCACCTCCCCCAGATGTCACAGGGTCGTGACCTGAACAAAGGGAGCAGACTTCAGGTGGAAGATGAAGCTGTTTATTCGGGCCGAACTTTTGGCCAGACAAAAGAAAGGTCATATTGCAACAAGAGCGTCAGTCGTCGATCAACTGTCAAGTAGTGCAGTGCATCAAAATTTTTACACTTGCCATCGAATATTGTAGCGTTATCGCTAGTGGGGACTTAGGTTCCAGAATAATTTTTAATGTTCAAGACGTGGGTGTAATAATTGCAAAATGATCTATTGCCATATTCAAGCCTCTCAAACAGTGTAGGCGTGGTTTACGCTTAGAATAACGAACAGTGAAACGGGGCGATAACAAAACACGAGAAGAGATTGTGGCAATATGTACACTGACTCAATAATCTGCACTAATATACAAAGATTCTCTTCGCATTTCATGCGTAGAGATAGATGAAGTGCATTCATAGATGTACAGTATTTGGGATTGAATTGTAGTCTAAAGCAGCGACATTTTTATTGTATGCTTTTTTATTTATTCTCACTGCTCCAATGAGAATTTGGAGACTGAACCAGCGCACTCAATGTACCGACTTTTCCCTTATAGTTCCGCGCGTCCGTGTAGCGTTCTAGGATTGCTTTAAAATTACCTATTGTGGCCATAAGGCCATACGATCGCTTGCCTACAGATGTACAAAACCTAATTTGCATAACTATATTTCTAGCTTAGCTTGAAACGGGTTTGAATGTCACTGGTGCATGTGCTCCTGTTGGCTATTAGTGGAGTTAGCAGGTACAAAATCAAAGCTTGCCTGATCCAGCCCACAACCGGGAATAGGACGGCATTGTGCTCCGATATATTCCATTTTAGTTTCTTACCACTTCATATCTAATCCAACCATCCAATCTGTCGGGGCTGTGTGCACGTTTTAGAGCGAAAATCCTTAGGGTCTAGGGCAGTCCCGCGTCCCTCCAGTGTGGTCAGCACAGCATATAGACAAACAGACAGACTGACAGGCAGACAAACACACAGATGAACGAACGGACGGACGAATGCAAGCATGGGGGGAGAGGCGCATGCACGAACGGACAGACACGTTCAGGGATCACGGGTGGACAGGTGGACGCACGCGCGAACGAATGGACAGACGGATGTAGGCATGGACAGACTGATCGCCGGATGAATGCTTCTCCCCACTCATCATCATTCACTCCGTGTATATGCTGTGATTTTGTAATGTTTCGCTAATTTGTTTGCTTCTCTAGATGTTTGCTTCCCTGGACACTCATAATAAAAAATATGGGGCATTTAGAGTGCGTGTCTAAATACTGTGTGTCGAACTTCGAGAATTTGAGCTGAATAGATGCCAGACATGCATAAAAACGTATATTATGTGCCTTATAGGTAGGTGCATCGCACCACTTTTCCTTTTGACAGTCCATGATTCATAGATGTGCATTACTGTTTCCTAATACGTTTCCCGCATCTATAACTTCCTTTAATAAAGTTAATTTCTCGTGCCTTAAAAAAGACCAATCATACCCACCCACAAGGCACCTAAATAATAAAGATGCCGGCAGCAGTGCACCACCCAGCCGCTGCCAGTAGCCGAACGGCAGCGCCACCAGTGAGGATAGGTATGTTCTGCAACACATTTAGGCGCGAACGATTCGTTTACTTGGTAAGATGCATGCCTACAAACTTATAATTAGTAACATAGGTAAACAATTTTGCGTTTGGAAAGTTATTTCCTACGCAGAGTGGCCTTACTCAAAAGCAAAAGGCCACGAAGCCGCGCGCTTGCAATGCGCCCATTAAGGAATGGACAAAATAATGGCAACCGCTGTAGCAGACTACGCACTTGTATCCACTCTGAACGGAGCGAAGGCGAACAAGCGCATCGAGGCACCCTAATCGCTCCGGGGAAAACACCGGGGGGACGAAGAGAAGAACGAGCGGCGAAGCGATAGCGCTCGTAGTGCAGACTACTACTACGCTGGGCGACAACGTGTGTTTTAGGGGCGAAGCTCTTTAAGGCGTGGGTCGTGCGTATCTTCTATGTAGTAGCCACATCTTGTTTTATTCCTTGGAATGACCACTGGATGACGGTGATTGTATATGATGAATATACGATAAAACGATGCTGGATGTTGGTACTTCGAGTGTTCACTAGATGGACGGATGGACGAACGGACGTATGTCTGTTCTTTGCTTTGAACTTTTGTCATGTTAAATTTTCTAATTTGTAACATGGATTGACATAACCCCGCAGTTTTGACTTCGGCCCACCAGGAAATGTTTTTGGTTTATGCACAATCGAGGTTACGCCAGGCACGCACATTGGCCGTATGTGTACTTGAGAGTGTAATATTTGGAGAAACGCTGAGAATGTTTGAAACCCGAATGGATCTAGTATTTTGTCCCAGCATAAAGAAAGTAGGAGGGGCATTAAAATCGCTTCATTATTGAGGCTGTGAATTTATGCAGTTTAAAGCCCTCCAGACATTCAAGTGTTTGAGATTTCACACTTCCTCTTTAAGGTACTACAAAATACGCGCTTCAGTGCTCAAGAAACTGTCATCGCATACATTCTCAAAAAAAAGAGAAAGAATTGAAAGAGTATTCTGACACGCTGATTATATTGGAGTAATTACTCGATCTCTTTAGAAAGGCAGAAGCAGTAAGAGAGAGTTGCCATTTATAACGAAGCCATAGGATGCCGAAGCAACGCATGGTGGCGCAGTGACTCCGGACAGGCAGCGCCATCTCTGGTAGAAAAGTAAAAGTCATGGATGTATACCCCGTTTTTCCTTACCGTCAAAGCGCTGTCGCACACTTACGTGCTTACGTGGAGTTGCCGGGAGAGTGTGGTAGAGGTCGGACGTGTTTTTGGAGAGCTCCGGAATGACAGCTACAGATAAGTGTTTTTGCATGTTTCCAGCTTGCCTCTGTCTGTAGCGTTATGAGAACGTAAGGCGCTAGCGTAAAGCTTGATTAGGTCTATTACGGTGTACGTTTTTTTTAGTATTTTGTACTGTGTCTTTTTTTTCTCCAGCCACCACGTGGCTGAGGTCTGCGCGTAGACCAACCACGTGCATGCGCAGGTGCTGTGAAGTGTAGCGTATTTATTTATTATTGTGGTTCTTTTTGGCTTAGACCAGTGTATTTTAGTACAGTTTTCTAACACGTGGGCATCGGTAAACTGAGCTAGCCATGGTCAAAAAGACCGTCAAGTGTTCAGAGTGCGGGGTAGGTTGGAAGGTGGAAGTTAGTGCGGAGGAGAAAGCAGAAGATGACGCCAAGTGTAGACAGTGCGAGTTCAAGGAGAAAATGAAAAATATGATGGCGGTCCAGAGTGGGCTCATGGAGAAAATCGCAGAGCTGGAGAATGCATTGGCGAAGGAGCGAGAGAAAACGTCAGCCATGGAAGAAAGGCTCCGGTCAGCCGAGAAGAGCCTATCGAAGGTCGTGAAAGGGAACGAAGACGCAGGTGACGGCGGAAGCATTATGGCGACGACCCCCCGTGCGGGAGAGATGAAGGAAACAGGCATGACAAAGGCAGATACATTGGTCACAGGGCCCAGCTACCGGGAAGTAGTTTTGAGGGAGGGAGGGAGCAAACCAGCAGCCGTGACTCACGCTAGTCACCTAGTCAGCAGCCAGGTGCAGGTTTCAGAAGGAATGTCTGAACAGGTCATCATCGCCGGTGACTCAAATTTAGTCCGATGCGCAGCGGCAATCAAAGAAAGGGTGAAAGGCGACAAGAGAGTTGCGATAGGGACGTTCCCAAGACAAACGCTGGGGACAGTAATGAGTCAAGCGGGTGAACAACTCGCAGCTAAAGCTAACAGTCGTAACCTCGTTGTAATTGCGGGAGGGCTAAATGACGTCCTGAAAGAAGAATCGTCAGGACTAGCGACGACCTTGGCGAAAGGGGTGGATGACATGCGCGCCGTGTCCCCCCAGGTGCAAATTGTAGTATGCACAGTACCGGAAATACCAGTGCGCAACGTCAACCTGCAAAGAGCGGTTGTCGACGCAAACAAAGAGATATGGCGAATTAGTCGAGAGAAGGGTTTCGAGGTAGTGGATTTAAACAGGGAAGTGCACAGGTGGGGTGGATTCCAAAGAGACAAGATTCATTTCGATAAGAGGCTTGGACACGAGGTGGGCTGGCGATTGGCAGGACGCGCAGTAGCTTTTTTGGGGGGCTCACGGGCCCTTCGGAGTCCGGGGTAGCTCGTAACAGGGAAAACAACCAGGAGGACGCTTTGACAGTAAGAATTGCGAAAAACCAGAAAAAAGGTAAAAGAAAAAGGAAAAAGGCGCGTGTTGCAATTCGTTACATAAACATGCAGGGTGGCAGAAAGAAGGCAAAATGGTTAGAGATTGAGGAGCAGTTAAACAAAGAACAGATAGGCGTGTATGCGGTTACAGAAACACACCTTAGTGACTTGGAAGAGCCACCACATATTGAAAATTATGTTTGGGAAGGGTGTAACAGGACCATATCGGAAAGGAAAGGTGGGGGTGTAGGAATGCTAATTCATCGCGGAGCCAAATGGGTTAGAGTGAAACAGACGTGTTCAGAGCACCTCTGGGTTCTGGGCACAGTAGGTGGAAAGGAAACGTGGCTAGGGGTAGCCTACTTGTGGACGGGGAATAACTGCAGAGAAAAGAATCTGGAGATAGTGGATTGCATGAGTGCGGATATTAAGGAATTTGGTAATGGGGCCGAAATCATCCTTCTAGGGGACATGAATGCCCACATACATGACCTTGACGGATATTCAGACACCAATGGGAAGTTATTACTAGATCTTTGCGAGCAACATAGTCTGGAGATAGGTAACACGGGGCCCAAATGTGACGGCCAGATCACATGGGAAGTTGGAAACAAGCAATCAAGTATTGATTATTGTCTCATGACTGAAGGAATTTACCACAAACTGACAGAAATGAGGATAGACGAGGAAGGCATTAACAGCTTGGGTAGTGATCATAAACGAATAACATTACGAATGGGATACGAAACTGAAAATATGAGCATGGAATCAAAGTCTGGCAGCTCGTATTTAAATGACAAACAAATAATAAATATAGCCGCAAGAGTCGAGGAAGAAGTAGGCGAAATACCAGGCAAGGACTGGGAGTATAGTGAGCTGTTACATCTAATGACAAAGGAGATAGGGAAAGAGAAGAAAACTGTTTGCTGGAAAGGAAAAAGGAAGCCAAAAAGTTGGTGGAACAAGGAAATCCGGGAGGCGATCGAGAAGCGACGCGAAGCATCACGGGAGCATAGAAAGGCAAAAAAGGAGAAGCGGCCGCAGGACAAAGTCAAAAAAATATGGGAAATATATTTAGAGAAAAAATCCCTTGTACAGAAATTGGTAGAGGCAAAAATTAAAGGTGAAAGTGAACGCTGGATGACAGAGATACACAAAAAAAAGGAGGCCGCGCCTAGGATTTTTCGGAGCCACATAAAGGCGCTAGGTAGGAAGTCTGTCACAACGCAACAAGATATTCTAGATGAAGGAGGAAATCAATTGGAAGGGTACGAAGCGCTAGGTTACATCCAAAAGGTAACAGCCGATTCGTTTAAAAAGAGCGTCCAGGGGATCTCCCCGGTGAGTAAAAGTGTGGCGGAGAAAGCAACAGAGGAAGAGCTAGTACTTGATAATTTCAACTGAAAAAAGGCCGAAGGAAAAATTCCAAAGAACACTGCCGCGGGTTTAGATGGGATTCCCGTTAGCCTCATTAACGAACTAGGACATAACACTAAAGAAGCATTGTTAAAAGCAGTAGAAAAAAGCTTAAAGGACGGACAAATACCGGACAGCTGGCGACAAAGTAGAATGAACTTAATCTATAAAGGCAAGGGAGAAAAGGACAAGATTCGCTCGTATAGACCACTAACCATTACATCAGTACTATACAGGTTGGCGATGCAAGCAGTAAAAATGAGAATAGAAACATGGGCTGAACATAACGATATTTTGGGAGAACTTCAGAACGGATTTCGAGTCGACAGGCGGTTAGACGATAACCTGTTTGTTCTCACTCAGTGTATAGAAATATCTAAAATAGAGAATAGGCCCTTGTACGTGGCTTTTCTAGACATCACTGGGGCATACGACAACGTTAATCAGGAAATTTTGTGGAATATATTGAAAGGAATGGGCATGGGCGACGACTGTATACAGCTTTTGAGGGAGATATACCGAGAAAATACAGTTTGCATAGAGTGGGAAGGAATGCGTAGCAAAGAGAACGTTGAGGTTAGCAAGGGTCTGAGACAGGGATGTCCTTTGTCCCCGCTGTTATTCATGCTGTACATGGTGAGTATGGAAAAAGTGCTAGAAGGTAGCAACATTGGTTTTAATCTGTAACACAAACAGGGCGGCATGATGATTGAGCAGAAGCTTCTAGGTTTATTTTATGCGGACGATATCGTCTTATTTGCGGACAGTCGAGATGATATACAGCAGCTGGCGAATATATGCGGAAGGGAAGGTGAAGCTCTTGGACTAGGATTCAGTGTAACGAAGTGTGGATTGATGGTATTCAATGATCCCTGTGATCAGACGGTGTCCATACAAGGCCAAGAAATACCGAGGGTAAGTGAATACAAGTACCTTGGAGTATGGGTAAATGAGAGTGATAGATACATGGAGGTACAGGAAAAAGCCTCGGCAGCAAAAGGAAAGAGGAATGCGGCAATAATGAAGCACAGAGCGTTGTGGGGATACAATAGGTATGAGGTGCTTCGAGGTCTGTGGAAGGGTGTAATGGTTCCAGGGCTTACTTTTGGGAACTCAGTGGTGTGCATGAGGGCAGAGGTGCAATCGGGAATGGATGTAAATCAAAGGACTGTGGGACGCCTCGCGTTGGGTGCTCACGGGAAGACGACAAACGAGGCTGTAAAGGGCGATATGGGGTGGGCAGGTTTTGAGGCGAGGGAAGCGCAGAGCAAAATAAGGTTCGAAGAAAGGCTAAGAAATATGAAGGAGAGTAGATGGGCAGAGAAGGTGTTCCGTTATTTGTATAGGAAGAGCGTGGACACACAGTGGAGAAAAAGAACTAGAAGACTCACTAGTAAATATACGGCTGGTATTGTAAGCCATATGTCAACAAAGAGCGTTAAGGGAAAAGTCAGGGAGGCAGAGAGGATTTACTGGATGGCAGCTATGGAGAAAAAACCGGCTTTGAGTAACTACCGAAAGGGCAAAAATGAAATAAGGAGGGAGGCATTTTACGATAATTCAAGGGGAAGCGCTTTACTGTTTGAAGCGAGATCGGGTTGCCTTAGAACGCGTAGTTATAAAGCAAGATTCAGTAAAGAAGAAGAACAATGCACATGCTGCGGGAAAGATAAGGAAACGGCGGAGCATGTTCTGATTGAATGTGGAGATATCCACCCAGGTGTACGTTTGGGCACGAGCCTACAGGAAGCCTTGGGTTTTAGGGACAACAATGGAAAGCTGAACACACCCGCGATTGAAATAAGTAAGAGACGGTTAGAGTATTGGTGGCAGAAAATTAGAGAGAAAGGACAAAAATAAATATTGGAAAAATAAAATATGGACAGTGTGCCGTAAATGGAAGAGAACTTAAGCTGAAAATTTACCTTTTTTTCCATTAAGATAGAATTTATCGAAGTAGAGGCATTAGGCCAACATCAAAAAAGAAAAAAGTTTTTTTTTTGTCGAGCCTGGTGGCATACCTGTCTCCACCCCGTTATAAAGGGGACGCTCATAGCATCCAGCATCCATCGTGCTCGTGCAAAGAGCGCGTGGTGCGTTTGAGTCACCTCACAATGTACAGCTTCAAGTGCGGCTTCATAAATATTTCTGAGCTGGACAAGCACTTCCGAGAAGCGTACCTAACAAAAGGAGTAAAGCTTCTTAGTCAAGTTTATGATGTGGAGCACACGACGGAGGACGAGGACGTTCCAGTCACTGTGAAATGCATTTCTCAGGTCCATGAGAATAGTATATACGTACGACGTATTTCTCGAGGTAAGCCTCATTCTGCCGATATAAAGCCACGTATCCTATCGATAAGCTGCATTGACGTTTATGAAAACCATATATTTGTTGCTTTTATGTGGTATCTAGCAGTAGCAGCTGTGTACACAGTACACAGCGGCTACTGCTGCTACTGCTACTGCTGTGTTTACACAGTTGTGCACAGCTGTGTAAACATTTGCAGAGTGCTAAAAAATAAATAAAAACTAACGTTTATGATTATGGCAATAAATTGTCCGAGAAGCTTAAGAGTCATATCCTCCGTGCCTCGGGAGCATGACCCGCTGACTTCATCACGAAGTAGCGAACTGAGCTTTAACCACAGCAAGTCTAGTTTAGGTGCTCGCCTCGTTTTTTTGTTTTTGTTTTTGTTTTTCCAGCTCTCGTGTCATGTTTGCTCAACCTTTCGCGAACGCGGCTGTGTTCGCCGGCTGTGACTTGCTGGGAAACTAATGCAGCTTCACACGTGGAGAGCGTCTATTGGTGTTGTCTGCAATGTTGTGGCAGTCCACAACACTACAATACTTCGGACATCACCGACGCTTTCGTGGGACCGCTTCTTCGACTACGCAAAGGCAACTGAGCACAGCGTACGTCTGGTTTTTACGCCCTAAGCTGACGGCACGGCGCGGTAGTTCTCCTCACAGACTGCAGAACTCGTTCCACGCGTGCCGCACGAGCTCCCACACTGACTCGACTGTACATTGTCCCGCGCCTATCCCTAAGTTTTCTGGAGCTCACACCTAGAGTCAGGCACGGCATTGTCATCGCTCCGCAAACTTGGGTTTCGGTTCCCTATTGGCCGCGAAAGCTTAGAGTGGCGCCCTCTAGCGTGTGACGTCAGTTTGTGGACTCCACTCTCAACCACGCTGTGTGCGTATTGTCTGCTTCGGGCGGGAGCTTAGTCGAACGAACCACCTTGTGAGGGTCAACTGACGCTCGCAACGAATGTTTTCGAGTGCCATTATACATTTTTTGTTTGCAGCCCAATCTACAGCGCCAAAAAACCTCCCAGATGGCCGATAAGCAAGCCGATGTCACCGACCGCATTGCAGGTCACAAAGTGAAACTATGTGCGAGTGTTCTCGTTTGCCATCTGCAGTTTCGACCGCGCGATACTGATAAGTTCGGGTATCTCGAAATTTTGGTGAGCGTGCGTTTCTCCAGCTTCTACAAGCATGTAGATACAGCTAGAGAAACGTCTTGGTGTCTCATCGATGGTGCGGTGGTGTACAGCTTAGGCCACGTAGTTGAATGTGTGCAGCCAATGCCGTCAATGAAGATCGCATCACCATGGCAGCTCTGGTCCTGAAAACACGTAGACTTGCTATCCCGCCACACAACGTCCCCGTGTCCATATAGTGCTGCGCAATGGTGAAGGCCTGCTCTTTGCCTCAACGTACTTCATCCGCCCGAGAAAAGGACCTTAGCCCTTTTCCTTTGGGATATTTTTTTCTGCAGTGCAACGCTAGTGACAGTGAACACGAGCATTTGTGTTAGAATCGCTCATTTCTGACACTCTGGCATTCGCAAAGAACACATGAGATAATTACTGCAGAGCAGCTGTTTGAAATGCTACTTTCGCAGTCAGTAGACCGTTCATGAAATCTATGCAAAGCTGCATAAAAATACTCAATTTGAGTTATTCATGCATGAATCGAAGTTAAGGGCGTCGGCATAGTGTAAGTCATTGTTGTATCGCAATAAAAAAGTCTTGAGTGGTGTGACTCACGAAGGGCGCAAGTTCCACCTTTATGCACCACCTTACTGATGAAAATGACTGCAGCTGGACTCAGTAATGTTTTTTGAATGAGAGCGACATCAAGAAGTAGTTAATATTAATACCAGGCAGAACCGTCATTCGGCTATCAGAATATAACCATTAGCTGTTGCTGTTTGTATATACCGCGCAGACAAAGGACCACAAAAATTATGTCACAACCTTTTGTGTGTGTGCGCAAACAACAACAGCAGGTTTCGCTTAGGAATTTTTGTAAGCAGTGTGCTAGGCGCGCTTGTCTTGATCAGTAAACTACTTATATATGTACGTACACCAACTGAATAAAGCTGTAGTCTCATTTGTCATGTGCCGCTCACCTGCACTCACGAGGCACGCTTACCAAGGCAAATCGGAGTCCGCGTTGTCATATCCCTGTCATCGTGATAGGTTTTAGGACGCTTCTTCACCCGGTGTAAATCGCCAACGCCTGTAGCCCGAGTCCGATTAGTGGTTGCAGTACTGACAAGGCTTTGAAACAAAGTTGAAAGCGCACTGAATAGTCGATCGAACGGTGGGTGTAGGAAAAGTCGTCAGCGAAGTGCTTGCTTCACACGGTCGATGAAGACATGAGGCATTTTCCCTTCTGCATTTGACTATTCACTTCTTTCGCAGCTTCGCGTCTTAAGGACCGTTGTGAAAGCTAACGCCCTTTTCACTGGTTGGTGATCATATACAGGCACAGGACAGTACTCCACCATTTCGCAGCACTCGCTGCAGAGACAAGCGGCCGCAGTTTTAAGAAACAAAGCACTGTGTTTTTAAAATAAGCGATAAAAGCGGCCACCCACGTTTGTTAGAACAGTGTGGGTAGTCATCACACACAAGATGACCAACTGAACAGCGTCTTTGCCAAGTTTTACCACGACGGTGTTTTCCATGCGGTGCCGCTCCTCCAAAGTGCGCGAATCCTCTAACTGATCTCATACATACAAGCGCGGTTCGCAACCTTGCCATTGGTTGCACACCAGGCCAATACACTGATAATTTGTAGCACGACTCCTGAAGGAAGGTTGTTGCTGCAGGAAGTCTTATCACAACTGTTCACCACTCATTTTCTCTGTACACATTTCATGTTACTGTCATATATTCAATACCTATATGTCTCACCCTCATTCACCTCGAGAACCTAAGGCCATTATACAGCCCTTTATCACACCAAAAATGCCCGCATCTTTTATGTACTGCTGTTCTTTGGTCATCACATGTCTCTTGCATAAAAAAACACTACATATCATCATCATCTTCTTCTTCTACTACTACTTCTTTTTAAGGGAACACTATATGTGCACTTTAGGAAGCAATGTTATCTCCATACAGTCACAGTTTGTCTCTGAGGCTAGCTGGACATCCGCCCCCTGACAGAGAAAAAAACTCTAGGGCCCTGGCTACCCGGTCTGCATCACGAGCTGCTCTGGGGGCGTTTTCTCGGTTTCTGCAAGCAAGCGACATTATGCTTTACAAATAAACTCATCCTGCATACAAGCTTCAGAATGCAACAGATAATTTCGCAGCCGAATTGCGTGGTACAAAGGTTTATTGTCATCGGGCGTCACAACATGGGATTATCATACTGTCTTTATGGTTTATCTCCAGCTACACATTATAGAAGGTTTATAGGTTGCTGTGCGTATTCCCCTAAGACGAGGTAATGAGTGCATAGCAAGTTCGAAAACATTTTATATGCGTAATTGTTTGGGCTTCAAAGCATGCTACTCTTTACTCAGAATGCAGCCATACGCGTAAGCTTCAGTGACAGAAGCCACTTTCAAATTTATAGATTACATTGTAGCAATCCTCAATTAAATTTTTTCAGTAAGAATATACAATAAAAATATGCACAAAGTGATCGAATTACGCACCAGGGCGGCCATATTGCTGTCACGTTTGACTCTAAGTGGCGAATCTTCATTTTTCAAAAGTTTTTGGTTGGTCGTCTACAGTGTAGAGCAGCAACATTGTGCTCCTGTCAACCCCCAAAAATACTGTATTTGGAAAAAATGGCCGTTATTGCCTTAGTGATATTTCTCGATTATTTTTTGAAGACCACGTTTCCGCTTACTGAACTGTTTCTCATACATTATTGAAGCAAATCACAATTTTGCGTACGCCGATGTGGCACCACTAATACACTTTGGCGAATAAGTATACTCGTGCGTTCCAGAGCACGCAAACTAATAAATATTAAAAATTGTTTCATTATTGTTATCATTCGCATTCGTTTACGCAAGATTTGTGCTAGAAGTTCTTGCACCTATTTTTGCAAAAAGCTTAAAACTTTATAGCGAGTAATTTATTGCAATGAGAGGAGAGAAATATTCTTTTGCCGATTTATGCTCAAGAGGTTACGCTTATATTGGTGTTAGTAGATTTATGGCCAAGCAATCACAGATGAATAACCAATGTTCTCAGAAAGAACAGGAGGGAGTTATGTAAAATGCCTAATGTTTTGCTTTACGGTTTTACTCTAGGTGAGAATTCAAATCACGAGGTGAACTGTTACAAGACCAGTCACTGTACTGTTTTAGGAACGCTCGCAATTATTTCAGTTAGCCACATGAGTTTATTTTTGAAAATCAGCCACTAACACCTAAGATGATTGGGACATTGTTTTTTGTTCTTTTAATACATCTTCCTTCTAATTACAGTACTCCGCCACCAAATAAAAGCAGCATCCGTACATTGATCTAGTAGAATAAACACAATGTGACTGTTATGTTGTTGCATAAAAGCATCAGATGTGAACCAGAAGAGTGTAGCATGCACAATATTTCAACATAATATACGAAAGGCACTAAAAGTGATAAAAAGTTGAGATTCAGGGCACTACGTTTGTGTACTAGTCTATTTTAAGGATGCTTTTCTTGATAAGCGAGAAGAAGAGGTTCTCTTTTAACTTAAGCCTAATTATGAAATCAGTTGTTTCAGGTGGTTGGATACATTTAGGTAATGCTAAACGGGAAAAGTCACCTTCAAAGCAGACACAAAAGCCCTCTCATGGAATAGCTGACCATTCCCAGAGGACACATAGTGATGCTGCCAAGGTTCATAAGGTAATATATTTCTCTTTAAAATATTATACGAAAGTTTTTTTCACAATATCTCAACAGACTTTAGATCAAAAGGTAAACTGTTTTATATTTTTTTTAGTTTTGAGTTCATTGTACAGCTAAGACATCATTTGCGCGCTTTTGAAGGTGATAGTGGTGTGTATGAAATTTTTCACAGAAAAAAAGTCATAACTTGCATTTTGACCTAGATATGAGCAAGTTAATCATCCCAAGACAAAACAAGGGCTCTACCAGATATAACTAGTGAACAAAGTGGTGAAGAATACTCGCAAGCAGAATCGCCTCTTTAAATAACTCAACAGGCCAAATTTCAGGCTACATTGACATGGCCTGTTCTTACTATAATGAACGCCGAATATCGAAATTGTCCCTATGAGCACAGGACAACGTTACTGAGCTCCTCAAAAGGTTTGAGGGTTAAACACGAAAGAAAGAATATGGCGGGTGCCATGCAAACTTTTTTTAGAAAACACTTCAATCAAGGCCACTATACCAGTTAAAATTATTCACTAAATACACAACACAAAGACCGAATAAACTTTCGGTGACCCCTTCTAAAATGTGAATAGTATTAGTGACCCACATACCGGTAGTTTTACCAGCATTACGGATATCCATTTAGCTGATTCAGTGCATTTAGTTATTAACTCAAATCTTTCAGCTCTTTCCGAGTCTGCATTTCTCGTCATTTCTTCTACCCTCAACTTTAAACAACAAAGCTCTCACTGCCTGGCTTCTGGTGTAAATATAATGGAGATCTCACTAATCGTTTAGGTATGGGCTTCGAGGATGTTTCTATGGCTTTAGACGGGTAAGAGTTGAAATCAACAGCTATTTCAGTGTACCTTAGTAACATGTGATTCACTGACGACATTACATTGGTGAGCTACCCAGGGGATGATTTACAACTCAAGATTGCTTTATTGAAGAAAAGAGAGAGGTCGCAATTTGATATGAATAAAACCAAAGTGAATGCACAGCAGTCTCGATACATAACACATTTCACATAAATATTTTACATGCAATTTGGAGAGTAAATACAAGGCATGAAGCACATCATACATGTATGAACTGTTTTCTTATAGGAAGAAGTGCTATGTTTATTTACTTGCAGGCTAATATAGATAGTATGTAACGAACCGCCTTCATTGAAGATTTATTCCACATACTTTACCATGACTTTTTCAATGTCTTCGCAGTTTATTCAAAGTGAAAAGACTATTTACCTAGTTATGGCTATAGGCAATGAAATGCCTCATGCTCTGAGAAACTATGACGTGTGTTTGAAGTCTGCGTTCATTACAAAAACTTCGTATGGGGCATACCGTACGCTAAGCAACTATAAAATTGTACAACTCATGTCAGTACGAAATATTTCATTTACTGAAGATGGCAACATTGAAACTAAATGTGTGCTGCGAATTTGCCTCTTAATACAAAAGCCTTCAGCAAGTCGGTCCAGATATCCACCCATTTGTTTGGGACAAGTACGACGTTATACACTACTACAACATATATTGGAAAAGGTTGGTAATAAAGATCTTCTAGTGTACTTCAGGCCCAGAAACGAGATGCCTTCTTGAGGCTTCTAAGAAGTGGTGAAGCTAACAAGAAATAGCCATCTGCCCTTCAAAACAGCGCGGATCGATGAGTGTGAAGTGGTGCGGTACGAAGGAGACGCATTGGCGAGAATGTAACGCACACTACAGTAGCTTCTTCTAATCGATTCGCTCGCGACGACTCACTTCTGTTTGGTGAACACACGATTACTTAGTCTGTGTGTATTGTGATCTATATTTGTGCTTCTCTAAGCGCGGAGTATAGTTTCGCTTATGTGCGCGAGCCTTTTAGAAAATTGGTTACGTCACAGACGTGGGTCTACTTTTCGTATATGCTTATTTACTGGGCAAGTCGTAAAGCTAAGCGTTCTAAAGTTAAAGTGCTATAATCTCACCCTTTCTCTCGAACAATTTTCATTCTGCATGTGAGCATATACACGCTCATGACCACGCGCACGAAGGTAATGCGCACGTAGCGTGCATGTATAGATGTTCGTGCATATATAGACCATGTTCATGCATGCGTAGCGTACGTAGTGTGCGTACATATATCTGCTTTGAATATGAACTACTGCCAGCACAAACAAGCTATTGTTCAGAAGCACATGACCTTATTCATTAAAAACATAATTACATGGATTGGAGATCAAAAAAGCACACCTATTAAAATTGAAACTACGATTTACCTTACTTCAAGATACCCTGGCTCAGGCATAACTCCGTTCTTTTAACAAGTGAACGGCCTGCGTTTTCAGCTTTTGATGGGACAACGGTACTCAGCGGGATACATGCGATTGACAGCATGAGCCGCAGCTTTGTTCCATCGAATTGTGGTAAGGCCTTGCCTGTAGCAGCGTAGAAAAGCAGCGCAAAAATGCTAGCGCCTTTTGGAATGGCCCACTACACATGTGCAGTAGCCTTCTTCAACCTTGGGCTTGTGAGAATGTTTCTTCAACTTGAAATAATTGTGATGCGGTTCGCCGTAGAGGCTCGATGTTTGCGCGGACAGGGCAACTCTTTTAGCTGTTTTAGTAGTAAAATTCTTTATGCCGATGCGATTGAGGCTCTCCGCCACCAGCACCAATTCGCTTTCGATAATGCAACGTGTTCCGACGCCACACTCACGAAGCTTCAGCGCAGCATCAATCGAAAGTGCCGCATTCACCCTGTAAGGCGTATCCATTATTGTTTTGCAACCAGTGTTGCCAGCACACTGTGCAATTTATGGAGTTCGGAATACTTCGCGTGGCTGCCAATGAACTCACTTGAGAGGAGCGGCAACGGCGGGTAATTACAAAGCCAGGTGCCCGTATATTCGATGTTGTCTAGACGCCTTAGCACCGCTGTTGCCTGGCACCCTGCAACCGCGGTTGCCAGGCGGTCATATATCAGCATTCCGACGCGTGCTCCTGGTAGGCCTGCATTTGTGGTCCTGTAGACGTCTCTCGCTTCATGCGCGACAATGCTGTTGTGACATGTGGGATGGGTGTGGTCAGCCAGATACTGCTGATGCGAGGTAAACTTTACATCTGTTAAACCAGAAGATGTATAAAGGAGCGGTTATAATTTGCCCTTTCGGTAAAAAAAAACGAAACCACATCGTATTACCCCTTCGTAGTGGAGTTTATCAGTTTATTACAGATTACTTTTACCGGCGATTTGCTGTCACATTTTTCAAAAATATATACATAACACAGAGCCCTACATATAATGTAAATTGACTAACACAGCCTGACGCACAGTTGATGATATAACTAAGCCCCAAGGTCAGTAAAGCCTTCGTTGAAGTCACTGACTAGTATAAGGGGTTTGTGCTTGTGAACATTTGATATTTCTTGGTCATAATTTATAATTAGTGTTCATTCATTACACATTTCTATTTACACATATATGTACAATTCGACTATAGCACTTGTTTTCTATACACCTTGACAGAGGACAGTGGGAGTCGACTACAAAGCCAAGTCTTGAGTTGTTGACACTTGCAGCGCACTTCTCAGGCACCAAAAGCGCAACTGCGGTAGTTAATAGTAGGCGCTTCTGCAATGTATGCCTTTACTTTATCTTTATTTATCTAATGTGTTCTTTTTTCGTTCTCACTTTTTCCCATTCAAATAGTAGAGCAGCCTCCCCAGCCAAAGCTTTTTTAACCTCCCTGCTTTTCCTATTTTTTCTTGTTCTCACTTTCTCTTTTCGAGTGTCTATGTTTCTGCTTCAGAAGCGCTTCAAGTATCGAGCTGCGCTACGTCTTTAGTAAGGCATTAAGGCATTCCTGTTTCTCACTAACGTATTAGGTGCTTTGCCATTGTTGAAAAGCTGAGCTATTTATAATCTAGGCATGAAAGTTCTTTAACGTTGAAGTGCTCATGCGGATGTCAAAGGTTCGTTTACTTCAATATTTACAAGCTAAAGAGACACGCATGGTTGTAATCTACACATATATATCTTCACTAAAGCAAAAACTGAGAAGAATGACATAAATAGCACGTTTTCGCTTGTTACAGAAGTGGCCACGAAGATCGGGCATTGCATGAGGACATATGATTTACAGCTTTTGCCATATTCACTACAAACTGAGGCATTCAAAAGTTATTTTTTACGGTCAAAATATAGGACACAATTCTCACAAGCATTTCAAAGCACAAAAAAAAACGAGCGATACATATTCTTGATAATTTTTTTCTGTATGCACGAAATATTTGTCTATCTTTGTTCACAACGTCGTGGTTGAATGAGGCCCAGTACACCATTGAAAAAAGCTTACAATAATTGGTAGATCTGCGTACAGCAGGAATCTATGATATGCGAAGCACGAATGTGAAAAGATTGTATGTCACTTTAAAATCAGCACAACATTACGAGGTGGAGGTAAACTATGCCGTACATGACCTCCGTGCCATGATTATCATGCTTGGATGTGTCGTTTACCTTTGTCATCTCTTCACGTCACGTGATACCAAGTTTAGTATATGTGGAGCTAGTGAAATGGCCGCGAGCCCGCTATTAGCGTGGTATGGTGTCATGTTCTTACATGACAAGTATGTCAGGTTATCTATATTTGCACCAATAACTTACATCGTCATCCATCGACGTCACACAACACAAAATTTGGTGTATGTGGAGCTAGCAAAACGGCTGCAAGCGCATGATGAAGGGTCTAATATACTCCAATGTAGCGTTGACGTGCACGCACGCTGGACACAGCGACGCTACGTTAGAAAACGCGAGTACTCTATAGCCTGACGCCAGGGGCGACCGGCGCGAATAGCGTCCGCCGGCGCGGCCCGAAAGCAACCGGGGCGAAGTTCGCGCTGATGCGTTACCCAGACAACACTGCATCTCCCTGTTTTGGTGACGGAAGGACGCCGGACGTGCTGAAACGACGAAAGGAACGCCGGCGAGTACGTGCACCATCTCACGTCAAAATATACTGGTGCCTTGACTGAGGCATATTGTCATGTTCTCACATGACGCGCATCTCATGATTATCATGTTTGTACCAGTCGTATACCTTCGTCGCCCATTGACATCACGTAATACCAAATTAGGCAATGTGAAGCAAGCGAAACGGCCGCGACCGCATCATGAGCGTGACAAGTAGTCACGTTGTTACGTGACACGTCTGTCATGATTATCATGCTTGGATCTGTCATTTACCTATGTCGTCCATTCGCGTCACGTGATATTGAATTTGCACATGTAAAGCTAGTGAAACCACCACGAGCGCATCATGAGCGCATCATTCAGTCTTGATGTTACATGACATGCATTTCTTGTTCATAACGTTTGCACGAGTCACATACCTTCGTCATCCATTGACATACCGTAATACCGAATTAAGTATATATGAGGCATGCAAAACGGCTGCGAGCGCATCATGAGCGTGGCATATAGTCATGTTATACCATGACACAAATATCATAAATTTCATGTTAGGCTCTGTCGCTTGTGTTCGTCATACAATCGTGTCATACCATACCAGTTTTGCAACATGCCATGTGAACTTGACCACCGCAAGAACTGAAGGATCATGATATATACACAATGACATACATGTCATGATTTTCATGTTATGACTTGTCAAATATGCTCTTCATACAATTATGTTATGCCATACCAAGTTTGGTATCGATACCATTATCGAAACGGCCAGGAGAGCTGAAAGTCGTAGGCGGCTAGATTAGATAGATAGATAGATAGATAGATAGATAGATAGATAGATAGATAGATAGATAGATAGATAGATAGATAGATAGATAGATAGATAGATAGATAGATAGATAGATAGATAGATAGATAGATAGATAGATAGATAGATAGATAGATAGATAGATAGATAGATAGATAGATAGATAGATAGATAGATAGATAGATAGATAGATAGATAGATAGATGCTCTCAAAGTAACAGAAGTTCGCTGAGAAATGCTTCGCATTCAATAAAATCACAGATATATTAAACTCCCAGCAGGCTCACTTGGACTCACTAAGTCTAGCTATATAAACAGGAGTACAGATGAAAGTACTATCTCTCTCTCTGACTATCAATTACGCCTTTAACAGCTATCTTGTCACACAGAAGCTATAGGAGCTGCCCTCAGGTCAAATCGAGGAACACAATGGCAGCAAACACACAATTATTTCCGCAACGTAAAATGCATCTTCTACGCCGTAAAGATCTAGTCAATATGTTGCCCCCATCATGCCAAGTACGAGCCAAGTACCTACTTTCATGGCCTTCAGTTCACTGACCAGTACTTCAGGCCCCGCACTACGATCGGATGGCGAGGTAAATTGGTGTTTCCCGTATGCTCGCGAGGACACAAGAAAAGCGTGGGCCTCGCCACACTGCCGACATAACCCACCAGCTAAAGACACTTCGAAGTTGACAGCTATAAAAGAATACACTGACCAGTGCAGCCAGATATCCAACTCATTGAGTCACCTCGCTGGCTGTTCGAGCAAATTGGTGTAATATTACTCACATTGCCAACGTCGAATACTGGCAACAAGGGGATTGTCGTCGCTACCGATTTCCCCACCTGCTACTCCACAACAAGGACTTTGCCTCAAGCAGCGCCACGAACGTTGCCATGTTTTTTTTTTCATTGATGACATCGTACGGCGCCAAGATGACTCAGAGGCACAGCATGGCCTGTACAGTGTAGGTAACTAGGGCAGTTTTGAAATACAGGCAGACAAGCTACTGCCAGACCACCACCTAGCATCCACTAAACAATGACTTCACCATGATTCTAAACAAGACCATCGCTGACATGCAGGCAATCCATGTCGACGTCGAGCACAAAACATAGGAGGCAATCCTTCCGTACATCAGCTTCATGTACAACGTTGCCGTCTAAATAACTACACAGGTGACTACATACAGGTTGGCCTGTGGAAAAAAAAAAGCCACGGTACTCGACGACATGTTACCCAACTTCAACAATTAGAATTACGTCGATGTCATCCTGTACCTGTAACGCGTTGGAAATGCCTGGCAACTGACCCGTCTGCGCATTGAATGCCGGCAAAAGAAAATGACAGCCGTTGCTACATTGAACAACGCTATGTAAGGTACCAGCCCAGTGGTTGTGCCTCTGTTTGAACACTGATACAACAACGCGGATTTAGCTGGAACCTCCTACAACGTGACTTCGGACCATATAGGGTACTTCGACATCTCTGCGCACTCGACTACGAGGTTATCCCCGAGTACATCACGAACTCGCACCGACACCCGATGCTCTTTCTGAGGTCACGCATGCGATTCACCGCAAACCACACTGCAGCTGGCTAAGGAACCTCTGAAATCAAGATTCCACTTTATTTATTAGGAGCTTGGTCCTTATGATTGGGGCTTGTCTATCATTGTATGCGCTACTCTCATTGCTCTCGCTTGAGGGGTAGCTGTGCCCACCATTGATAACAAGGGCACGCACTAGATGGCACTTCGTTCTCGCCGCTTACTATTTTGATAGTAAACCACTAGGGGGAGTTGCGTTTCTAAATGGCGAGCGCTCATCGAACGCGACGACTGGCTAGTCTAAGACGTTCTGGCGCCTGAGACATGATGTTAGTGCGATACATGTGTCGCACTACCATCAGGGAAACTTGTAGAGCTATCAAAGTCTCAAACTTTCCACTGCACTTAATTTTTCAAGATCACTTCTCTTTGCACTGCACCAACCACGTGGCCATTATGCCAAAGTCGGAAGTACCCCCTGAGCTTCTGGTCATATAAATAACAACATTCAGGGAAATTCTTTACGTCCGTGAAATTGCAAGGAAATAATTACATCAGCACTAAATTATGTGCACACTTCATCAAAATGCTGATAATAAAACTTTGTGCCTATAATGCGTACATATATTCACACCAAACTTCCCGGGTCACATCTTTGTTCGATGATCTAGCAGATGTACGGAAAATTCACCATTTCCTAGATTTCGCCTCCGAAGCAATCTTCTTCCTCATCATTGACTTGGTGAATGTGGTTTAATTTTGTGGTTATATATTGTCGAATCGGGCCATGCATTTACAGAGGGAGACGTTGCTGCACGCATCTCTTGTTTGAATTTTCCTGTGCTGTATTCGGTTTACGCCAACAAAAACACGACAAAGGTCCAACTTTCAGAGTACTCAAGGCCGGTGCCCTCAAGTCTCTCAACAAAAAATTGTGGCACTGATGAACAAATACAAGCACGCACCGCACTATTACGCCAATAATATAAAAGTGTACAATACGAACAGCCATGTTCGCTATCAAACATTTGGAATGAACGAGCATTCCAGAGCTAGCTTAAGTTAAAAGGGCCCTGCAACACTTTTTGAGCCTGGTCAGAAAACGCTGCTGATTGGCAGTAGAGCCTGCCGAAAACACGCGAGCCAAGTAATATAACGCAGCGCGCGACCTGAAATTGACAATAACTTATTAAAGTCAGCTAAAAATTGCGTTCTATTCTCTCGACAAATCATTGAATCAGCCCAAAAATTACTCGTAGTACGCCCATCTATCAGCCATTGGCTTATTTGAATATGGCGCGCTTGGTCGTTACAGAGATCACCGCGAGAGGCCGCTGCTTGTCCCCGCGTGCAAAATGGAGGAAGCGAACCAGGAAGTTGACTGGTAAATACTTAGAAAACAGCAGGTGGCCAAACCAAAAAGAACTATCCGTTAAGAAGAAAGTGAAGGAAACGGAGACTGACATGTGGACAATAAGCATGAATATGAAGTCCGCACTAGAGATCTATCGAACTTTTAAGCAGGAAATTGCCAAGGAAAGGATCTATGATAATACTCGGGGCAGTTCTCTACTGTTTGAGGCCAGGACGGGAGTACTGCGAACTAAGACATATCGGGCCAAACACGAAGGGGTAGACACAGTATGCAGTGCGTGTGGAGAGGAAGAGGAAACTGCCGAGCACTTGATAATGTTCTGTAAAGGGCTTCACCCTATAGTTCAGGATGATGGCGCAGAGTTTTTCAAAGCACTGGGATTTAGGGGCAGCAAGGGCAAAATAGACTTTAAGCGGGTAGACTTAACTAGAAGGAGGTTATCTTATTGGTGGCTAAAGTCAAGGCACGAGTGAAAATT
Organism: Rhipicephalus annulatus; assembly: GCA_013436015.1. Taxonomy (NCBI): domain Eukaryota; kingdom Metazoa; phylum Arthropoda; class Arachnida; order Ixodida; family Ixodidae; genus Rhipicephalus; species Rhipicephalus annulatus. Next base: position 185,133 of record WOVY01000712.1, read on the forward strand.
AAACTCTTCACTGCAAAGTACGAATCCTCAAACTCACTTTTTAAGAAAAAAAAATATAGTTTTTGGTTCATAAGGTATTGCGGCTTAGTGGCGCTAGCCACCACCCGATCTAAAGGGTACAGCCATATCCATCTATCCATCCATGCACGCGCGATCACACTGAAAACCCAGCACATTCAAAGAAAAAAAAAGAGGAGAAATGTGCTCAAGGTCTGAAGGCGCGCATGACGTTTTTGTTTGCCCCTCCCATCCCTACCTGCTTAGCTTCCAGCGCTTTCGTCCGGACGAGAGAAGAGGGAATGCGATTGCAGCATTTGACAAATCTTTGTAACTACGCTCGTACTGGACAAAATCTTAAGATTTTGGCAGCGTTGATTTTTTGAAGCAATACGCTTTTTTAGTGAATTAATTTCATTGTTAGTTGAAAAAGTGTTTCAGGGCTCTTTTAAGCGGCATTTTCAGTGAACAAGTTCAACGGTGCACGGTGAACTCTCTCGACAACCCAGCCAACGGCATCCCAAACATGAACACGTCTCTTTTTGTCGTTTTGTGCGCGCGCAAATTTACTCGATGATATTGCGGTCAGAATGTATATATTACGGCTTGCGACCAATAAAGAGAATGCAAAAAGTCATAGCTACGAGTAAAATGGCAAAACATGCGGGTGCGTGCCACACATTCGCGGGCACATGAATCACCCTAATACAACGCAAATGCATGAACAGTACTCATACACCAATTCGCACGTTCCCTTTAGCTTTAAATTTATTTGCTTTGGCCAAAAGTATTTACATTATAATAGTAAAAGACCACATTCTCAGGATTTAACTACGTAACTATTTGCGTATACGCAGCTCCTGGCAAACCTCGGCACCTCGACTTTCATCGAACGGGAAAACTAGCCACCGGAGCTCCTATTAAATACATAAGTAAACAAATAGGTGGTCACATGCCTTGAATTTAGAGCGTCACAGCAGTACTTGGGACAGAACAACACGCGGTGCGGCAGCTGCTTATTTAATGAACACAAAGACACCTCCCTCCTCCCGAAAGAGTGAGCTGGCATTGTGCCCCTCCAGGTGGCAGTTGCCAGCTTGCTCTCTCTGTCTTTCCTCTGTGTACTTGTGTATATGTGTATACAAATCAAATACATAAATAAATATATCATAACAAACCTTGTTTTAGAGTTCGTTGCCTCAGAGGTGCGGTACAGTCAGAAGACAATGTCAGAAGCTGCATCTCAGATAGCAAAGTGCACAAAAGCAACGCTCAACTTCCAACGTGCTCACAGTAGTCGACGAACATGATAACAAAACTAGAACGCGTCACCACGAGGCGAACAAGCACCGTCAGTCACAGCCGAACTCGTTCAAGGGTGCATGCATGGGGCGTGCAATCACACACTTTCTCAGACAAGTAAGAGAGAGAGAACGCGAATGTAGAAGGAGTTCCACAGCGAAGCGCTCAGTGCTTTCCTTTGTCCACGCAGCGCAGAAGTTCTACGCATGCGCGGTTGTGTCCTTGGCTGCAAGGAAGAAGCACGCTTTTCAAGCACTGCCGAACGCAGGCATGTCGGGCATAGTGATGGGTGCATCGTATACGCAATCGCTGTTCTCCCTCCCTCCTCTTGTCACATCTTTCGTGCCCTTCTCTTCTTCCAAAAGCGAGTGCTGCATTCGCTGATGGTGCCATTCTCTGACCTTTATTTCTTTCCCTAAAGAATCACTTCTGTGTGACTGCCTTGCTTTCCTTTTCGACCAAGCACGTCTTGTCTTCGAGAAGCTTGTGAAAACGACTTGCGCTCAAACGGCTTTTGACCGAGCAAGGGTCTTGTGATGAATTCAAGCTTTATTTTTTTCAATCGCTTCTGCATTTGAATATGTGCTTTCAGTGATCGTGGCAGTAGCTCGTCTATTTATTGACATTTAGAATAGACAATATAGAGGGGTGAAACAAAGTCGACTCATACAGTGCGAAAAAAAGTTGTTTTCTTTTACAATTTCTGTATTGTTCTTGGAGTTTCCCGTGAAATATGTCAATGCCTCGACAATTCCTTTGTATTTTTGGTCCCTAGATACAGTGACAATAGAATAGGCAGTACAACAGGCACGTTACGCTATGTACGCGATTTTAACGTGCAAGCATGAAGACACCCTTATGGTTACACGTGCATCATTCTCTCAAGAGGTCTGGTGCTTATGGTGCTCAGCTGTTGACCCGCAAGAGGCAAGATCAAATCCCGGTCGTTCGTGGCGGCCACATTTTCTGTGGAAGAACATTGTTCGAGGCCTGTGTAGCTAGGCTTAGGGGCACTTTAAAGAGAACCAAGTAGTCTAAATTTCCGGAGCCCTTTACTATGGTGTCTGTAATATTTGTACGGCGGTTTCAAGACGGTAAACCGAATTCTTATTGCAAATTTAGGCGTGCATTCTTCGCCTCTTTCACTAACAACCTCACAAGCGAAATATTACCACCCTTTTTCCATTTACACTCTTCTATTGGAATATACGCGCCGATAAAAGGGTGTTAAGCAATTTTAAAAAAGAAGGTATATTCAAAATACACCAGTTTTACAGCATCAAGGATGTAAGAAAGTTGACTGCGTAATGCCCTGCCTGACGTCGCCTCCTAAGTGGTGGTGGTGCTGGGCCATAAATAACGTTTGTACCTTTACGTTTGAAGGAGCACGACGGCGCCATCGCAAACTCACAAACGACTTGCCGATGTTCATAAACGAAAGAATACCAAGCGTTACAGTGAAACCACTGTATGTACACTCCCGTATTGACAACTCACTGATGCTGCAACAATCTTGTTCATAACAAAAATTTGAGTGACGCGATGCCGTAAGCTTTCGCTTCCTTCAAACCCATGCATACCAATGCTCGGCCATTTTACGCCACTGCTGCAGGAACTTATACAACACCGATACATGTTAAGCATGTCGACACTGAGCAACAGTCAGCCTCACGTTCTGGGAATGTGCCGGTGACGACCGTCATTAAAATTCTGCTGATTGCAATGCGCCCATAGCAGCTCTAAATGCCAGACCACAGGCAGTCTGGAACTCGCTCGTTATCGCCATAACCACAGCTGTGGTAGCCGCGAGACCTTCTTTGTCAGCGCCACTGCCGCTGGGAAGCAGCCCTCCAAATGAATGGATGGATGGATGAATGGATATGGCTGTACCCTTTAGATCGGGCGGTGGCTGGCGCCACCAGGCCGTAATACTTAATGAACCAAAAACAAGATTTATTTTTTTCCCTTAAATAGTGAGGTTGATGATTCGTACTCTGCAGTGAAGGGTTTAATTTTCACTCGTGCCTTGACTTTAGCCACCAATCAGATAACCTCCTTCTAGTTAATTCTACCCGCTTAAAGTCCATTTTGCCCTCACTGTCCCTAAACCCCAGTGCTTTGAAAAACTCTGCGCAATTAACTTTAACTACAGGGTGAAGCTTTTTACAGAACATTATTTAGTGTTCGGCAGTTTCTTCTTCCTCTCCACACGCACTGCAAACCGTGTCTCCCCCTTCGTATTTGGCCCGACATGTCTTCGTTCGCAATACTCCCATTCTGGCCTCAAACAGTAGAGAAATACCCCGAGTATTATCATAGATTCTTTCCTTGGCTATTTCCTGCCTAAACGTTCGATAGATCTCTAATGCGGACTTCTTAATCATGCCGATTCTCCGCATATCGGTCTCAGCTTCTTTCACCTTCTCCTTAACCGATAATTCTGTTTGGTTTGGCCCCCTGCTGTTTCACAAGTATTTACCAGTCACTTTTCTGGTTCGCATCCACCATTTTGTATCTACATTCTTCATGTACAAGTAGCTGAATAACTTCCTAGTCCAATGCTTCTCTCCCATTTCTCTCAATCGCTTCTCAAATTTTGTCTTCCTGCTAGCTTCCCTGCCCTCCAAAGCTCCAAGCTAAACGCGCAGCTCTGCGCCGTCCAGCCGGCCGAGGATGCCGCCTGAGTTCAGGTACGCGGTGCTGCGTCCTGAAGCCACTGAAACCAAACTGGCGGCCCACTGTGTGAAATAAAATCTTTTCTCGACACGTAAACGCCTCCCCAGGAGTCCCACGGGGCTCTGTATTGGCACCAAATAATTTTACGTCTGCATTACGACTGTTTGTGGAGGATTGCATGATGTCCCAAATAATATCTTGTGATATATCTTGAGTTTCTAGTAGACTCGGGGAATAAGTATTATGTAAAAAAAGTGTGTTGAAAAATGAAGGTTTATTTTTATCTCGGCTGTGAACCACAAAGCTCTAATGCCCGAGGACATTGCAGGGTATTTCTTGAATAAGGAATCAAGAAAGAATTTCAGAGCCGTATCGCACTCGAGACAAGCGAGATTCGGAAAAGCTGATACAATATCCGTTACCTGCAGAAGAGCCAGAATCTTTCAGGTTTCAAATATATTTGTATGGTTAACCATTATTTGATGTGCATAACTGATAAATAGCCCTTATTCTTTTTTTTCAGATCAAATCAAATACCTATGGCAACAAAGTAAGTAGCAACGGAAACATTTTTATGCAATAGTAGTTATACGAACACTCTGAGTCGTGTTCAGAGATCAGTGTCTTCTTCAATTACGGTATACCCTATAGATCACGGACTCCAATCGCGCCCGCGGCTGCCGCATTTTCGATACAGGTGCAAAATTTTGAGTCTTAGAACTTACATTTAGGTGCACGTTAAGTAACACCAAGTTATTAGAGCTTCTTATGTTATTTGCTACGGCCTGACCCTCTATTACTATAAAGTGGTTTCAGGGTCGTAAACACCAACAAATACTACCGTCCCTGTATAGGCAAATAGGCAACATAACCTCGGTGCCACACGCCTAATCCAAGAGTCTTTCGCGAGGACTGCATCGATATCAACTAAAGCATAAGTGATACCAATGGCCTAACTCTGTCACACGAAAGGGCCATGCGATAACATTAGCTCAGGTGAGAAAAATATCACCGATTGTTCCCGAAGCAGAAAAGTTTCCTGGATTTGAAATGCGAAGCATTTCTTAGCGAACTTTAGCGACTTTGAGCGTATCTATCTATCTACCTAGCCGATTACGTTAGGGTGCCCTCGCGATCACCGTCTTAACTTGGCGTGAACCAAAATTAGCATGGGAGGGTAAGATGGTTTGACGAATATAACGCGCTTTTCAAGAGATGTTTAATGTCAAAGTCCATTCGCGTAACCCCGCCACAGTGGTCTAGTGGCTAAGGTACTCGGCTGCTGACTTGCAGGTCGGGGGATCAAATTCCGGCTTCGGCGGCTCAATCTCCGATGGAGGCGGAAATGTTGTAGGCTCATGTGCTCAGATTTGGGTGCTCGTTAAAGAACCCCATGTGGTCGAAATTTACGGAGCCCTCCACTACGGCGTCTCTCGTAACCATATGGTGTTTTTGGGACGTTGAACCCCACTCATCAATTAAATCAGTTCTGTCGCGTACGTCATCAAACACTTCCCACCAGACAGTCGCACATACCCACGGGCAGCTTTGTGCAGCTAGTATGCGGTTATGTGCCACGGGTGATTGACACCTAGCAGCTACCCCGGAACGACAAGAACACGCAGGGGCAACTTTAACGTGTGGGCGTTAAGAAATACCCAATATCGGTAGCTTGAACTCGACGAATGCAATAAATAAATTTCAGGGTCCCAGCTGGAGTCAGACCCATGCATTCTCCGTGGCAATGAAGCATTTTACCACAGAGCTACGCCAGCTCTCGGAACTACTTTTTAAATAGACGCTAATCAACGCGAAACGTCAACAGTAGTTGCAGTGGTGCCTACCTAATTTTATAAACATTACATATGTACTCCTTTGATACAGTTGTCACGTCGGGTTAACGTAAATTGTGGTTAGTTGTCATTCGCTGAGTTTATTTATGTAGCAGTGTCCACGGCCAGCATCCTCGCGAGAATCGCTGCTCAACTTCTGGTGTTGTTAATACGGATGGCCCAGTTGGCATCATTGCGCAAGTGAAAACAACTGGTTAGGTAAACATTTGCAACTCTTCAACTTATGCCTGTGCGTGAAACATTTGTACGTGCATATAGCTCCATATTTCATGACGTGTCACTCAATAAAAATTGCAACACAGTCACCTTCCCTCCGCATACTTCGCATAACGTCGATTTCCAGGTACGTGGGATCTGCCGAATTTTTTTTTCTCGCGAGATGCATCAAGATGCGCTTGTAGGTATAGGAGGGCAGTGCCGCTCAAATTGTTTGGTCATAGTTGGCGCGAGGCTATTTCGGCAGGCACAGGATATTATTCATAAACCTGTGCTACTTTCAATGCCACCTTCACGCTGGGGATTCTGATATCACTAAAGTCAATTTTTGTTTTTAGAGTTAACCATGTCACCTTAAAAAAGCGTTTCATTTAGCTTTCTTTTATTAAGAATTTTTTAAAGAGAGATAAAGATCTTTATTCAGTACAATACAGTGCAAGTAAAAAGTTGATATAATACAGAAGGAGGTCCCAAAGTAAAAACTGTTAGGGGACCTCCTGTGAATTCATGTATAAAAATATAGAACAAAGATTGGCAACTAAGGAAAAAACGGCAAGCGAATATAACAGAATGAACGTAATGAAAATTATTATTAAAACTTATAGTAGTTCAAAATATTTACACGTAAGTGATAAAACAGGAGATAACTAATGGGATTAAATGACTATACCATAACACATACATATCACTAACTAATACAGTGTCACTTCAGAACCTATACACATACACATAAATGCATACAACCGTATTTAAACACACACACACGTATATATATATATATATATATATATATATATATATATGTATGTGTGTGTGTGTATATATTCAGGTGTCGCATGTTGTTAGTAAGAACTATTTTAGATGCCACCGGAAACAATGTATTGAGGGGCTTGATCTGATGGTAGTGAGTTCCAGAAAGAAATTGCAGAAAACAAGGCTGTCATTTTGCCGTAGTTAGTACTTGCTTTTGGAAGCAGAAGGTTACTATTTTCAGAAAACCGTGTGTTATTAGTATTGTGGAGATGTGTGAGGGGAAGTATGTCAGTGGGAATGTCACCGACTCTACTTCTGAATACTTAAATTCTAAGTTTGAGTTGAAAGGTGGAAATGAACGGTAGAATTTCGAGAGTGCTAAAGAGGGGTGCTGCTGATGCTGTGCAGGAACTATGTGTGATAATTCGGACTGCTCTTTTCTGAAGGTGAATCAGAATTGTTAGGTGTGTGGCGTAGGAATTGGCCCAGGATGAAATGCAGTAGGTTAGGTGACTGTTAATGAAAGCATAGTAAAGCGATTTTAAAATGTGTTGCTGAAAACAATGCCTTGTGCGAATCAGTATGCGGATGCCAAAAGCAGTCTTCTTGACATAATTCACGTGAATGTTATATTTGAGTTGAGGGTCTAATGTGACACCTAGAAAAGTAGTGACCTTTGATGGGGTGATGACGCAGTTATCAATGTACATTTCGGGTGAAATCGTAACGCTTTTTTGGGACGAGTGAAATAACATAAAAGTTGTTTTAACAGGGTTGATTTTCAAAAAGTTATTTTTACACCATAAAACAAATTTCGCGGCATCAGTGTTTAATTTTGCTAGTAGATTGCTAAGATCTTTGTCACTAGAAAATATCGTAGTGTCGTCAGCATAAAGGATGCAGTCAGATGAGTTAAGTGATGTTGGTAAGTCGTTAATGTAGATAAGAAACATGAGAGGTCCCAGAATTGAGCCTTGTGGGACTCCCTGGCTAGTTATTATTGGTGAGGGTAAAACACCGCCATAATTGACAACTTGGGTTCTGTTAGCGAGGTAGCTTTGTAAAAGGGCTAAAGTAGGCCCACAAATTTCCAAGGAACTGAGTTTAGCATACACAATAGAGTGGTTTATAGTGTCGAAGGCTTTATTTAAATCTATAAATAACGCCCCTGCCCAGAGCCCCTTATAGATGGACTGTTTTATGCTATCTGTTAGTTTAATCAGTGCTAATTCGGTAGAAGACTTAGCACCAAAACCAAACTGCTTATGTGACAAAAGGTTAAACTTTGTGAGGTAGTCCATTAGGCGATTCACAATGAGCTTCTCAATTACCTTACTAAAGAATTGGAGGATTGTTATAGGGCGATAATTAGAAAAAACTTTTCGGTCTCACTTTTTGAATACAGGTATTACTTTTTCTTGTTTGAGGATTGTAGGAGAAATGCCTGAACGAAATGTGGTGTTGATAAGCTCTGAGAGCACAGAAGATAACTCACGAGCAACAAGTTTGATTTTAGCTGGATAAATTGAATCCAGGCCACATCCTGTCGTCTTTAAACTTGTTATAGTGCAAAGAACCTCAGCAGGTGACGTGGGTTTTAAGAAAAAAGAGTGAGGCAAGCGAGACAACGAAGGTAAGTTAGTGACAGTCGATACTGAGTTGCTGAAAACTGATTCATTAAAAGAATTGGCGATAGTGACACTGCCAGTTAGAACGCTGGTGCCATTCGAAAATTCGGTCTCAAGTGCATCTGGCTGATCAAGAAGTAAGAACTTTTTAATTACGTACCAGTTTTTCCTACTGTCATTCCCGTTTTCGAGCACTTCATTTTGATAGTAGGTTCGTTTGGCTTTTTTGAGTAAGACAGTAAGAGTTTGCGAATAGAGTTTGAAGCGGGTCTTGAGAGACAAGTTGAACGGCTGAAGTTTTACTTTTTAAAAAGGTTATCATTTTTATTTATGCTACGCAGCAGTCCTCTAGTAATCCACGGGTTTTTAGGGGCTGAGTACCAACGCGATATCGTGGATACAAATGTACACGTGTTTATGATACCTGTTAGTTTGTCAGTCAAGGTACTAAACGCTTTATTAACACAAGGATCTTGCGATAGTTTCCCCCAGTCAAAGCGGGATACCAAATCAACGAATTTCGCAGAATCGAAACGACACTCATTGACCATTTTATTTTTACAATTGGTTTGTGTTTTTAATAACATAAAATTGAACAATGATCTCTTAGATCAAAATTGACCATACCGGCCTCCTGAACTGACAGAAAGTTACTGAGTATATGGTCGATAAGCGTGTTCCGACCAGAAGGAGCACATCGTGTCGGAGAATCCAGCAGAGATGTGAGCCCTTGATCCATGAAGTAGTTAGAGTATTGAGCACAAGAACCGTCGTTATTATTTTAATGTCAATGTTAATATCGACTAAAATGATCCCATTATAATTTTCGGAAATAACTGAGCTTAGTATAATATCAAGCGTAACACAAAAGTCACCGTAACATGATGATGGGAACCGATAAATTGAAGCAATGATAGTTCTTTTGTTACACGGAAGGAAATCACGGTCAAATTCGAGCCAGTCTGATTCACATTTCGACACAGAAAACGCGATATCAGTACGTCGTTTATATGACAATGCGTTAGAAATAAATATGGCTGATCCAACATGATAGTCCCCGAGGCGATGAAAAAATTCGGCACGATAGCCCGGAATAGAAAACATGTTATCATCAGCTGCACATAGTCATGTTTGGGATTGACATATGAGCCAAAAGTGATTATCGGTTAAAGAAAGGAAATTAACCATATCATCAAAGTTTTTCGGTAAGCTTCGGGTGTTAAAGTGCATGATTGAAATATGAGGAACAAACGAACTAAGAAGTTGCTTCAGTTCGAGGACAGTGTGTGTCACCATGATGGTTCAGAATCATCAGGCTTAAATGCTTAAATGCTATTTGGAAAAAACGGCCAGATCTTTTACACCACGGACGCGGTACACTCGGCTGTCCGTGGACTTTGTTGCTATGATGCGGCAGTTGTCAACCCATAGGAACTGCCACTGCTTTTCTTTGTTAAGTTCCAATGCCTGAGCAAAGAGCCGCTTGTTTTCTGGTGTTAAGTGATCGTTGACAAATATGGGCTTATCTTGATTCATCACGGTGAGAGACCGGGTTGTCAGACGCACTTTTCTGACCTTTGAAGCAAATTCAACCTTTTTTTGTCGTGAACAAAAACACGCCATAATATTCGAGCCACTTTTAGCGGGGACCCTATGCACCACATCTATCCCAGCAGGACTCACAGGACAATCAATCTTATCTGCGATCTGTTGCAGAATTGCTTCACAGCTTTCGCCTTTTGTCTCCGGAACACCTTTAATTTCAACATTGTTCATGTGCGAATATTGCTGCAATTCAGCAACCTGTTTTGTTAGCTGCTCGTTTGTTCGAGACAGCTCTTTATTTTCTTTTCCAGGCTTTCCTGCTTAGACTTCATTGTTTCAAAAATGTCATTAAACACTGTTACGCAACTCTCCAACTTCTTTGCGTAATGATTCCAAGTCTCTAGATAGCTCAGCACAAGAGGGCATTTTAGTTTGGCAGCAATGGGTGCGGCAAAAAAGAAAAGTGAAATTGTTTTCAGTAATGGAAATTAAACCAACCTGCGCACGCAAGAGAAAATGCAGTCAGCGGGATGCTGCGTTGCCGCCAACCCAGCTGCCAAGTGGAGGGTTCCGCGATGAGCCCAGCTTATATAGCTTCCAGAAGAAGGTTCTGTTCTAGATGGACAGGTGGCGTTGGTCACAGGTGACACGTGGCACTGTGATGATACAGTTAGTCCGTTGATTGACCGCTTTACAGTGCTGCGGCGGATCCGCGGTGATTTCGCGCCGGATCCGTAGATACCTGCGCACGCAAGAGAAAATGCAGTCAGCGGAATGCTGCGTCGCCGCCAACCCAGCTGCCAAGTCTTGATGTCAAAAACCCTTAACGGGGCCCTAAACCACACCGAGTTCAATGGCGACAAGCGAGATTCATTTGCTCTTTCAGTTCAGCAAGAGGTGCGTCCTCCCCACCACCTATTTCTTCATACATACCCTGGAATGTGAACACTAAGCGTCCAGCCAATCAGAATTTCACGTTTTTTTTTTACTGCACACTGCTGTCGACGCTTGCGCAGTCTCAAAAGCAGACATACTATCAGTTAAAGCGCACGAAAAACAGACATGAAGAGAGGACAAGCGCTTTTTGTCCAGAGATCAGGGATATGCATAGGCTTTTCAGTAGCTCCGATCTTAAGCGAAATTTTTCTCGGAAAAAATGATGTTGCACTTTAAAATCATTTTTCAGGACTCCCGGTTCGCGTATTCAGATACGTCGACGATCTTCTTGTGTTCACTACATCCTCAGATTTTATGCGAGATGTTGTGAATATTGTCAAGGTTTTTAAAGAAACAGGCAAGAAACTAAACTTTTCTTTTGAATAGCCGCGACTAAATAAACTGCAATTTCTATATCTCAAATTGGTCTTTGAACCCCAGCATGTTTGCTGGTATTATTGTCTCAGATCCGTAAAGCCAATACTCAATTACAGGTCGAGCCACTCTAAGCTGGTGAAGAGAGGTATCGTTACTACGAGTTTGGGTTTTGCTCTAAAAAAGTCCTGTCAACACTGAATGAAAATGAGCTTTCATAGTCAAGTATAGAAACTAGTAGAAGCAGGGTATCCTAATGATGACATCACGTCGGTTTGTAACAACATGATTAAGAAACTTAAATTTTAAGGGAACCCCTCGGGGCGTCGTGAAGAGAGTAGAAAAGGTAGGAGGATATCAGTGATTCCTTACCTTCATAAGACTTCGCATGAACTTAAGCAATTAGCTAATAGATATAAAGTCGATGTGCTTTTCTCAGCCAAAGGCAAACTGCAGTCTATTTGTTCACGCATGCGCAAAGAGCTTCCGCAATGTCGCATGAAACACGGCAAAACGTTCGTGGAGTGCGCAATGGGCGTTGTTTACATGACTCCTTTTAGCTGTGGTAAAGTGTATATCGGTCTGTCGGGAAGATGCGTCAATGTTCGTCTCAGAGAGCACGATTCTTTCTTGAAATCTGTGGGTGCATCGAATCTCGCGACTCATTGCAGAGAGTGCGGTTGTTATCCTCTTTTTCAGGATACTGAAGTGGTTTTTCTGTCAAAAAATAAATTAACTCGTGAGTTGACAGAAGCTTTTAACATAAGAAAAAGAGGGGGAACAATGCGGCAGCCAGCCTTCTGTTTTGCTTCACGATAAAGAGTTTGTTTTTTTAGATTATGTTCCAAGATAATCTGTCTTCTTTTATCATGTGTTCTCAATGTGCCACTGATGTACTTTTTTGCCTGCACACGCATGCGTCGTGTTTTTCAGTTGCCTGTATATTTATTCTGCCCTTTCTAACAAACAGTTTAGTTGCGAGAAAAGCGCTTGTCCTCTCTTCATGTCTGTTTTTCGTGCGCTTTAACTGATAGTTATACCATGCATATCCAACTAGCCCTACTTTCGATTCTGTTTCAAAAGCAGACAATGAAGCGAAATCCTTTTGTCACGCATGATGGCCATGCAAGACAATGCAGGATGACCACGTCGTATCATGTAGAAAAAGAATGGGGAAGAATTCACATCAAATTAACCTCTTAGACTGAGAATGAAGAGCTTATTTCAATGAAACTGCTGGCGTGAGTGATGGTGGCGCCAAAAATAGAAGCGATGAGGAGGGTACCGCGCTCATTATCACAAAGGGGCCCTGCAACACGTTTTTAGCACTATCAGAAAACGTTGATGGTCGGCAGTAGAGGCTCCCGAGACCGCACCAGCCAAAGAATATAGCGCAGCACGTGGCCTGAAATTCACCATAAATTTGTAAAATAAGCTAAAATGGGCGTTCTCTTCTCTCCACAAATGACGGAAAAGCTCAAAAGTCACTCATCACAGCCACTTTATCAGTCATTGGCTGATTTGAACATAGCGTGCTCTGTCGTACAGGGATCGCCGCGGGAGGCCGTGACACGTGCACGCGTGCGCGCGATCGCACTGAAAAAGCCACGTATTCCAAAAAAGCAGGAAAGAGGGCTGTATGTCTTGAGGCATGCGTGACGTTTTTGTTTGTTTTCGTTTTGCCCGTGCCATCTCTCTTTGACTAGCTCCGAGTGCATTCGTCGGGACGGGAGACGAAACAATTCGATTGCGATTGCAGAATGCGACAATACAGTTTCAGTATGGCAGAATGGTGCTACATATACAGTCGAGTGCATAATTTTAGAGACCACGGGAGCGCGTGCCGAGGCGCGTCGCTGCGCCTTCTGGCGGCTGCATGGCTCTGTCCGCGAGCGCGTACTGGGCACGCTCGTTCCATATAACCCGGCAACCTGCCCTTTTGCTCGTTTCAACGGCGCGCATCTCGAAACAATGCGGACTGCGCAAGGTGCCACTTCTGCCGTCGCTGTGCAAGCACCGGTACTCCAGAGCGATAATATAGCTGCGAAAATGCCTTTAATGTAATAGCATGGCTCGAGCACGCCATGCAATACGCTTTCTTCCTTGATGCAGGACGGAAAACATGCAGTTTCTCAGCTTTTCTCAAACGGAGTTGCGTGATATGCTCATCTCTGCAGTGATGAATTTTGTGCTTTGTCTCGGAGACGTTATGCCAGCTCCATTTCTTGGTGCGAATATCGCGCGTGAAGTTGTATGCAGTAAACCACTGAATATCACGCGTCCAGAATGAATAGCCAGGACACGCGATAAACAAACAGTTTATTCTTATAAGCCAGAAAAAAAAAGAAAACGACAGCTCTAACTGCTATCCATGAAAGATCACTACTTTCAGTATTTAATCAAACGTCCGTCAGCGGCAAACACTTGCACCACACGAGATGGCCGAGGAGTAACGTGCACTATGTGCAGCATGCCGAATCCCGCCAATGATGTGCAGTCGTCACATTAGCGCTCGGCTTTGTTCATTGTCTTCACAGCGACTACAGAAGTGACACCTTGCACCGTCCGCATCGTTTTGAGATGCGCGCCGTTGAAACGAGCGAAAGGGCAGGCTGCCGGGTGATATGGGACGAGCGTGCGCATTACGCGCTCTCGGACAGAGCCGTGTGAGTGGTTCTTAAGGTTCTTAAGATAGAGAAAGGAAGAGAAAAGTGAGCCCCGTTATTGTCTGCTTCAGGAGCGACAACGCCACAGAGCTCACAAGGGATGGGGGTGAGGAGGGATAAAAAGGGTATAAGTAAAGGTGTAGAAAAGAGGAAGAAGCAACAACAAACTGAGGGGATAGGAGAGACAGAAAAGGTGGAAGCACGGTCACTGGAGTCCGAGGACGGGGTACACTTGCGAGAGATGTTGTCGGCGTCTGTAGATGGCGTAGAGCAGGTCCAGTAGGTCAGAGCTGCGCTGTCGTCGAAGGTCGTCGGCGACAGGAGGTGACGTAGGGCGAGCCCAGTCGGCCAGAGCTACGATGACGCCGAAGGTCGCGAGCGCGCCGAGTGCGCGGGCGCACAACCGGTCGGCACGGAATCCAGCGAGAGAATCCCGACAGAGCCGTGCAGCCGCCAGAAGGCGCAGCGACGCGCCTCGGCACGCGCTCCAATGGTCTCTAAAATTATGCACTCCACTGTACATCACGTGAGTGTCTTGCGTTACGTGGCGTCGTATGCCACAAATGGAGTTTTAGTACGCCGCAGTACCCGTCTACGTAACGAATGTGATGCGTGTTGCGCCATTTGGTCGATCAATATAGAAGTGCGTCTTGTTGAAGGGGAATCTGAGTCAGCCAAGTGTGCTAGCCCGATTATGGCCATATTATAGTGGCTATAAAGGTTTTTCTAGTGCCCTGAACGAGTCGCCATAGCTGAAATATCGGCAAAACAAGATCAGCAATGTGTTTAACATTACAGATGACGTGACACATATAGATTTCAAACAGGTAACTCGAAAAATATATCGAGTCAAACATAGAACAGTACATTACTTGTGGACCATTTCAGCCTTTGTCAGCTGAAACTTCCACGTTGATTTTGGGGGGAGGAGGAAGCAAAGAACCAGTAAAACTGCATTGTGAAGCAGATGCAATCATAATTCAATGAAAATAGTGTTGTGTGCGCGCGGCAAAACTACGTCGAACTCCCAATCTGTGCTTCTGTAGAAGCCTATATGAATAGCAAAAATTATATTTAGTTCCTTCTATCCCTGCCGTGAAGATAATTAGCGACAATATCTACGGTTAAAATTAGTGTTTCGAGAAGCAGTTTTGCGGCAGTGATGCAGTTTTACTGCTGCCAGCTGCAAACCGTCGTCAACCGCCGCCGTCAATTGTAAGCGCACCAGCAACAACGCCGCGTCGTGGTGCATAAAAATCGGTTTCTTCGCCACCACTTGGGAAAGCGCCAGTTCACGACACTATGAAAACCTTTTTAGCCACAATAGCTATATTTTTATGCCTGTGCGCGCCTTTGATGCCGCCATTTTGCGAAACGAAGTCTCGCGCTGTAGTGAACGTAATTGAGAGTGGTGCGACCACCTCTTACGTTCATACGCTACGTACGCATCGCATGCGTGCGTACGCAGTGAGCGCGTACGTAACGCCATACGTCCGCGTTGTGGTCTACGCATGCTTACTGCGCAAAACATGGCGTCTTTACGTAGGAATCGCCAGCACGTACGATACGTATGCAGTACTAAAGCTCTCTAATCTCCGTAACTTCACTCGCACTGGACGGATTCTAGATATTCTTGCGGCGGAAATTTATGAAGTAATAAGTTCTTTTAGTGAATCTTTACGGAAGCTTTTATCGCGAAATAAACCTAAGAGACAGACAAATGCTTGTTCGTCTCTCGTCTTTCATTCGCCTTGTAAGCTACCGTAAAAATGTACTAACTTAACAACTCACTCGACTTTAGTTAATCCATTCCATGGCTGCTGGTAAAAATGTTGCAGGGACCTCTAATCCGAGGGGCCCTTTAACTGTGAAATCATATGTCTTTCACATTTTTTTTATTTCTGCTGCTTCTTTGTAGCTGAAAGAACACCACAGGCACATTACAGCAAAGCGCATGCAAAATTGTTGCAGCAATGCTTTCCCGTTGGTTGTCTTCACAGTGCCACCAACGGTGACATCCTATCACAAAACACCGCATATTTCACAGAGCCAGCCTGAGCGTTTCTATCACGAGGAAGGCAAGACGTCGCCCCACGGTTCTGTACACAACTGATCAAAGAATCACTTCATATGATTTTTGTCCTGATGCACTGCATGAGGGGATCTCTTCGTCATGACCTCAAAGCACACGCGAAGGATAGGCGATGGGTGAGAGCAGGAAAGAGCTAGAGGTTATGGTGGCGAACGGCTGGATCAGGTGCATCTGGCTAGCATTGACAAAACTGAGGAGGCGTTGGCCCAAGGAAATATCAAGGCCGCACGTCGGCGTCAGCCTGATATTGGCTCAACGCCAGCAAACGTCAGCAGCAATACTTATCCCATGTCGGCAAATCGCGCTCGTGCTCCTTTCACCCACATTGCTCCAATGTGACATCCCGTACTGTGATCTGCGGTTCGGCATTCGAGTACCATTGCCGCACGAAAATGGGGCGGAACCTCCTCACCCCCCCCCCACCCATGTATTCGCTCTCGTATGTTGACACGCCACGGCAGCGCTGCTTTGACCACTGGTGGTTCTTACTAGAATCCTACTAGAAACAAATGATGAAGAGAAGATTTCTGTCATGGGGTCACTGGTGAGGTAACCAAATAGAGGGAAACAACAAAAAAAATGAGAGGAGAAGGGCTACCACAGAAGCCCTCCCTTCCCATTTCAAATCCAAGTGAAATGCGCTCGTGCTTTCTCTCAGGTCCGCTGGCTGCCTGGGCAATATGGTCATTCGTGCAATTTCGTTATTCAGATTTTTAACTTTAATTTTGTTCATTTGTTTTAAAGAGGCGAAAAACACTGATTTATTTCTCAGTAAGAGGAAACTCGATAGGCACAAATAAAATGCACTTTTTATGGTGTAATATGTATAAAAATGAAACAGACATACACGTAGTCTCAAAGTATCAATCTATAAAAGCAGCTTCAACTTACAACTGACATACGGGCATAAAGAGCAAACAGTGAATTCAGAACATAAAAACAAATGCGAAAATTATCAGTCATCGCGAGTAGGACACACTCTATTTGACTCAATCACATTTCTAATAACGGCGAGCATATTATTATTACAGAACTTGAGTACCAAACGAGACTGAAGTTCAGAGGCAAGGAGAGCCTTGAAGCGATCAGAAGTTTTTCGAGAAAGAATAACGCTAGAAACAGTGTTTCGGCAAGTTGACTTGTCTTCGTCAGGACTACATTGTTGACTTGACGAAGGAAAGTTCAATTGTCAAAACGTTGGCTCCATCCACATTCTCTGTAATAATATTCAGAAGCATTTATTCCGTCATGTGTATTGAAATAACAGTATTGTAAGTAAACACTCACAATTTCTCAAACCATGGCTAGAAAATTTGTTGAACGAGAAGCCGCCTATAATTACTTGACATCATTTGAAATCACGTCAAAAGTGAAAGAAGCTGAATCCGTATGACCGAGTCAGCTCAAACTAAAGCCTTTCAATAAACGCATGAAGCCTGAAGGACAATGCTATTGGCTCAGCCAATAGCAGCTCAGTGCCGAGAAAACTTTGCCGCGCTATCGCGGCAAAGATCAGCGTGCGGCTCATGCCCCTACAGCAGGCAGGAGCTTCTATGAGCTGTTCTCTCAACTAAAAGACACGGCACCAAAAGTGTACCTGGAGCGGCCGACCACATATAGAAGTGCTCTACACATAACAAACTGCCACCAGCGGCTACACATGAAGCTCACTTCTTATTACCAGCTAGCGCTGTCTACAGGAGACGCTTTTCATCAACGCATTCACTACGCACGAGCCTTGTTGTCGTCATTTACTGTAGCCGCAACACATGAAACTTGGTTACTTACAAACGCATGTTCACTACATCTAATATTGCTCCTAAATACGCTAGTCTTGCTTCGTAAAACATTCGAATATGTTGCTATCAAATTAATTGCTTCACCCATTTGACAAAACGGTACCTTCTAGTTTTGTTGATTTTACACTAATAATAATTAAACTCACCACTCCTAATATGCAATGTATTAATTTGTCTGTGTTGATGTTTGATACACCTTACCTAATATATAGGGCAGCCTGAAAATACATGTTATATAAAATAGTTCATGAATATTGAGCATGTGTGGAGATTGAAGCAGTACATAAGGGCGCTACCATGTGGGTTTGTCAGCCCAATTAGAGGCGACTCTACACTCAATAATAAATTTTATTACGTCCACAAGACACGTCATGATTCAATCACGTATTACTGTGAAGTAGCACGCTCCACTTCAACACCTTGATCACACTGGAACCAGCCTAGGACAATATCGTACTGTGAATATATTGAGGTTTCTAGCTAGCACCATAATGCACTGAAGATGGCTGCGCAGAACAGTACCATTTTACTCTTACTGGGAAGTCATGGCGTTATAGAGATGTGTGTATGCTCCTAAAGTGTTTTTGTCGTCATAGTAGTACATGTTTCTTTGATAGGTATAGCCATGTGTTCAATGAGGGTGTGCTGCTTAAAGATATGCTCAGTACAAGTTTCGTGAAGTATGTATTGGAACGTCGAACGTAGCAAGTGTCCATAACCACAAGCATGCTACTGACACGTCTATGTAATCGCCGGTGTTGGTGCCAGACTGGGTGCGGGTCCTTGTGACGTTTTAGACTTGACGAACCGGCCAAAACCTTGCATAGCGTCGAGCACAGTTGTTAAGCATAACCGAACCATGCAACTGTGTGCGTGAAATTTTGGGATCACTCATATTTTTTATGAAGTAAATATTGATCACTGAAACAGTAGGAGAGCAAACGTACTAGACACTGCCTGCACTGTTACGTGGCGAACTAACTTGATCGTATTGGGATGCATTGTTAATATGGGTTGCAGTGACCAGAGTTGTTAACGTAGTAACCTAAAGCTTCAAAGGTGAAAATGCGAGCAAAAACAGTAGAGATGGGAAACAGTGCAATAGCGAAGTATTTTTTTCTGACTTTTAGTTCTTGTCGAGGCACTGTAGTTTATAAAATGATGCGAAATGCAAAACATTCCTAAGCTGCTATTCTTAATAAAGTGTCCTATTTTTCAAGAAAATATACGTGGGGAACTATTTGTAGCGTTCCATGCACCACAACTTTATAAGGGAGGAATGAGCAAATGTTTGACAGCAGGATATGTAAAGTGAATAATGTCATGATTATTGCAACAGTGTGATGAGAGGGGGGGGGAATACATGCATTGGTATGCAAAAAGAAATTTTTCGTATTCAAGAATAATCAGCATTTGTGGCGAATTGTTTGTTGAGTTTATTGCGAACTGCGACTTTTGCATCTGTAAAAACGCATTTCTTCGTGATAGTGCACTTCTTCATCATCGCGAGGATACTCTGCCGGGAATTTTTGTACCTTTAACACCCTCCGACCAGAAAAAACGAATGAATGCTCATGGTTCTCTTTGGCACAAATTTATAAAGGAGCCGTCAGAAAAAATCACCAACAGAAGGATGAAACCTGCTGGAATTAGGTTCAAACTTCCACAGCATTACTGCAGCAGTATAAGATTAACATATTCGAAGACAGAAGTCAAACTGCGAAATATCGGAAAGGTATGAAAAGTGTGGATAATACCTGACTTTTCTTCCTATAATTGTTAAGTTTTCAAGCACTGATTAGATTGCACTTATTCTTGTTGCCAATGGTGGCTTCACAAACGGTTCTCTAATTTCGAGGAATATTTGATATGTATTCGTAAGATGAAAGCGTTACGACGGACACTTGCTAAGTGTATACTTGATTGATTGATTGATTTGTGGGGTTTAACGTCCCAAAACCACGATATTATTATGAGAGACGCCTTAGGGGAGGGCTCCGGAAATTTCGACCTCCTGGAGTTCTTTAACGTGCACCCAAATCTGAGTACACGGGCCTACAACATTTCCGCCTCCATCGAAAATTCAGCCGCCGCAGCCGGAAATCGAACCCGCGACCTGCGGGTCAGCAGCCGAGTACCTTAGCCACAAGAACACCACGGCGGGGCAAGCATTGAATCTTGTCCTCGAAGGCAGTGCCGGGGGAGATTTCTGTGCGTTGATGAACAACAAAAAAAATTGCAGCGTGCGCGTTAACTAAACGTGGAGTGCGGGTCTCCGCTTCCAGTCATTTTCAGCCTCTCACTGTCCATTAGCAGCAATTTATATGTTGTCTTAGGAAACACTGGACCATCACTGCGTGCTTTCGGCCTCCCCAGGCTTCTCTCCAGCACAGTGCCGCGATAAGCACAAGCGTCAACGTCGCTGCCAGTATTAGCGTTTGCGCCCGGTGCTTCGCATCTACACATAATTCTCTTTAGCGTAAGATGGCGTAATTTTTAGATGCGAAGTAGCTCTGTGACTCACGTGTGTAACACCATATGTAGTTAGGTCCATACGAACGCGCCGCAAGGCTGTTCTCTCGCCGAAGTTGTTGGAGAAGTGCCAAGTAGGCCGCGCCGCAGTTACGCGCTAAAGTTGCGTCTCCTTCGCACGCTTTTCTCGCCAATGTGCGCTGACGTGTTTTTTCAAATAAAATAGAAAATAAACGAAGGAGCTTTTGTCACCGTTACTTGGCGACGGCTATCCCTTTCCACTTAAATGGTACAAACAAAATATAAAAAAACAATAGCATATATACATATATACAGTCCTACATGGGTGAGAGCAAAAGTTCTCCTATATGGGCAGAACAAACACGTAGACCACACGCTCACTTTTAAATTTTGTTAGCTCAGTATTCGTCATCAAATCTTCGTCTCTTCGAAGAACTGTTGCAGCACCTTCATTGCTTTGCCGTTTGTTTTGGATGACTATGGACCTAGTATTTTATTCAACCCGAATGGTCGCTCAGGACCTAACCTATGCAGTTCTTGTTCTATTCGCCTTCGGTGTGTATCGGGTTTCATACAGTCGAAAAAAAGGTGACATATATCCTCGTCGTCGTGGCAGCATGAACATGCTGACGATGTTGCACGATGAATACAAAGTAGGGAGTGCTTTGTGTAAGCAGTTCCAAGTCATAGGCGATAAATGAGTATGTCGATACGTCTTGGAAGGTCACGGTCTAATTGAAATTCAAGATTAGGATCAACAGTATATAGGATCGATTCCTTTGTTTTGTCTGTGAACCAGGTAGACAGGTATAATTCACGTTTTGTTGTTCTTAAAATTCTATTTACATCATATTGAGATACCGGAATGAGGCACATTTGCGTAGAATTATGAGCGGTTTTCGCCAACTCATCCACCATTTTATTTCCCTTAATTCCGCAGTGACTGGGAACTCACCGAAATTCCACTCGATTATTCGACTTCATAGCTTCCGAGAGCTCTTTTCGTATAGCGTATACTATACGCACATCAATGTATCTTGAAGGGGCACTTTGCACACACGCCAGTGCTGCCAGAGAGTCTGTAATTATCACCCACTTTCTTGGTGTCGTTGACAATTTAATAAAGCTTGTGGCTAGCAAAATCGCTACGAGCTCCGACGTTGTTGAAGAAGAGAGGTGGCCTAACCGACATGCATATTCAACGTGCCATGCCGGAATTATGAATGCTGATGTCAATGTCTCTTTGGTTACGGAGCCGTCAGTGTACACGTGAGTGTATCCTTGGTACCTGTCAAACATATGATGTGATGTCAACTGCTGAGCGTCAACGGTTGGCACTTCATGTTTGCTGCAAAGTCCTTCTATTGACGTTTCAATAGTTGGTAGCTCAAGCAGCCATGGAGGTTAGTTTTGGTCCAGTGGCCAACGTGTCGACACAGGAAGCCAGGAAATGTACTGTTGGTACACAAGGTGTATTTGGGCTCCAGCACGGTTCACGATGTCGGATATGAGCGGATGGGAAGGGGGTTGCGTGACTAGACGAAAGAGGTGCCGACGTGCCTCCACATTTCTAATTACTGTAAAGTTGGGTTCTCTTGCCTCTGCCAGTGTCAAAGAACTTGATGTTGCCTGTGGAACCCCAGACATATGCGTAAGCTTCGTGCTTGTAACAGCTGAAGTCGGTGTAGCGATGCCTGAGAGGTGTTGTGGAGAACTGGCGCAGAGTAGGCAATTTTCTGTCGGATTAGTGCACCATGGTCGTGGAGGAGAGACGCTGATGTACCGCCCCATTTTGTTCCCGCGATGTGACTTATAACATTTATGGTGCAGTTCACTTGATTTTTTAGATCAGCAATATGCTGATTCCATCTGAGTTGGCTATCTAAGGTAACGCCAAGGAAGCGATGCTTTCTTGCGATTTCGATTCTCTGGCCATTTACAAAAAGCTTCAAGTTTTTCACTCTTTTTCTAGTGAATGGCAGAACTACAGATTTGGCGTGAGAAATCTGCATGCCTCGCTCTTTGAGGTAAATACTTATTGCGTCTAGTCCTTGTTTAAGCCGATGTTTGATCACTTCCAGTGATTTGTGAGACGTCCATATGCATATGTCGTCTGCATAGACGGATATTTTTAAGGCTTCGGGCAGTACTTCTGGAAGACCTGCCATTGCAGCATTGAAAAGAAGTTGACTTAGAACGCTTTCTTGGGGTACACCTCTGCTCATGATGAAGCGATTGCTGTCTCCGTTATTGGTTGAAATGTATATTTGTCTGTTACATAGGAAGTTGGCGATCCAATGAAGGAAACGAGCGTGAACTCCTGGTGAGGTAAGCCCGTGCCGCACAAAAAGGTGCCTCACAGAGTCGAACGGCTTCCTAATATCTATGAACGCTGCAACAGCCATATTTCCACAGCTCATCTCATGTTCTGCAAGTGTAACGAGGTCGAAGACGCACACCATGGTGCATCGCCGTCGTCTGAAGCCAGCCATCTGTTCTGGAAGTGAGTTGTTAGCTTCAATCCACCACTGTATTCTTCTGTCAACCATTTTTTCCATTACTTTAGATACACGGCTAGTGAGGCTGACTGGTCGGAAGAAGTCAAGTGAAAGCGGTGATTTCCCGGGCTTCAGTAGTGGGACGATTCTCGCGACCTTCCAACACATAGGAGCACACGCCTTCGTCCACATGTCGTTATATATGCGTAGAAGAACTCACATGCGGTTGTGTCTAGATTTTTCAGAACACTGTACGATAAGTTGTCGGGACCGGTTGCCGTTCTTACGCTGGTTAGTGATGGAGCAGTACGCAACTCTAGTAGAGAATGCGTGTTATCCATCCAGTTGAGCATGTGATAAAGTGTATGCATCTTGGATTTGCTGCTCTACAGAACTAGACAGTGCAGCAGTGTTGGGAAGTGATTGCCAAGTTTCAGTCAGCATTGTGCAAAACTTATTAGAAGCATCATGTTCGGATAATCCAAGAGATATGGCCAATGCTCTGAATGGGTTTCGCTGGGATACTGGTTGACTTAGGGCAGTGATTGTTTGCCAGATTTTCGAAAGTGGAGTAAATGGGGTCAATGAATTGCAGAAATCATGCCATTTTTTTCACCTAACTTTTGCATGTGTCGGTTAGATTAGATGTGTGTGGCCTGGCTCTTCTTACAATCTTCAAGCCTCCCAGTGCGGCGATAGCGACGTTCTGCTAGCCTTCTAATGGCTCGCAGGCGCTCATAGTCTGCATCTACACTATAGTGGCCTGCTGGGACAACTGTAAACCTTGTCGCACGGGAGTAACTGCTTTTAATGCACAACATAAATGTATCCAATTCATTGACTGCCATCATGTCACGTCCAGTATGTTGACAAAATAGTTTCCAGTCAGTTAGCTTTGAAATCAATGTGGTCGTGTGCACTTGCATTCTTGGGTGTTGCATAAGAACTGGGTAATGATCACTCCCTCGTGTTTCAAGGTCTGTACACCAGTTCATGTCTCGTGCAATGTCAGGAGAGGCTATAGCCAAATCTATAAGCTGGCAAAATTATTACCTTTTAAAAACGTTACTAATCCATCATTCAGTAAAACAAGACCACATCGATCAATTGCTCTTTTGAGTGTTCTCCCACGTGAAAAGGTGTGAGTACTGCCCCACGTGGTAGTGTGCGCGTTGAAACCTCCACAGATGAGGGCAGGTCCATGGGCTTTACCCAATAAATGAACCAGAGATGATTCGGAGATGCGTGTGGATAGTTGCAAATAAACACAAATCACGGTAACGGCGAGTTTCTGGAATTGAATTTTGCACCCTACAAATTCTGGCACGTCCGAGCCCGACGAGTCTAAAACAAAAAAAGGGTATGTCGCGCCGTACGCATAACAGTGCCCTGCTCAAGCCTGGATTTCTTCTTGATGCATATGTGACATAGTTAGAAATCCTAAAGTCAGGGCCAACGTTCGCTTCATTTAAACCCAGAACGGGGAAGCTGTACTGAGCAACCAGCTTCCTAAAGTCTGCGCTTTTGGACCTAAGGCCATTGGCATTCCACTGAAACACAGCTGTGTTGCGGAAACAGTTGTTCACTTGTAGAGCCATTTTGATATACAACAATTTTTTGTTGTACTGCTAGAGGCTCTAATAAAAAGACGGCGCTCACCTCTGGTAGGTCGTTGGCCTGTGAAAATACACGCAGGATTGCCTTCAAAGCAAGCAGGAGCATCGACATAACCATATCCACATCACTTATTTTCGGTGCACGTTGCTGTTGTGCCTTTTGCTTTGGCGAGGTGAGAGGGGTAGACGCTTGGTTATACTGAGTTGCTGTTGGTTTCGGTGTCCTGCTGTCGCTTGTCTGCCGTTTAACACTTGGTGATCGTCCTCTACGGTCCGTTTTGGCTGTACTTTTGTTTTTCTGAGCTGAACCACGCTTGGCTACCGTCGCATACGACAGTGGTGATGTACTATTTTGTGATTTTGAAGTCACAGGGAGTGGATGCTCAGTTTCAGGATTCGGAGAAGGCGATCCCTTTTTTGGAGCTCTTCCAAGCAAAATTTCTTGTCGCTTCAGTCGAGTAGCTGCCTGGTGTTTCGGACAACCAGCATATGACGCTACGTGGTCTCCATTGCAATTGGCACAATTGGGATGGTTCCTCGACGTGCATTCTTTGTAATCATGTGCTGCTGCACAGACTTTGCAGTGAAGTTGTCCATGGCACGATTTGGCAACATGTCCATATCGTTGACAGTTGTAACGTCGTGTAGCGGGCTGTAGGTACTCTTCCACCGGATGACTTGTGAAGCATAGAAGAATACGAGGTGGCAGTAGATTGTCGGGGGAGAACCCAAGAATTACACTGCCGAGTAAATGTGGCTCTGCTGAACCATCTTCACGACGGATCCATTTAGTATGTCTCCTGACTGAGATTACACCACTGTCTCTTTAATATTCAAGCAGTTGATCTTCACTGTATTGCACTGGTACTTGTCTAATCTTTCCTAAGTTCCTCACATACGACTGCGGTACGCACGGTGCCACTTCAAGACGTCACTCTCTCTCTCTCACCTGCAACAAGCTCGCAGCAGCCCCGGCAGCTGCCGGCTCCTCTACCTACTTGAATCACACTTCTATCTCGCTTCACCCTCTACACCGCCAGCTACGCTCAAGAACACTTCTTGTGCAAACACTCTTTCGGCTTGTTTATCTGCCATAAAACTTACACAAAAACGAAGCCACCTCCCGTGTCTGTGCATTTCAGACGTTCACTTGAGTGAATGCCCCCTAGTTTATCATTAAACCGTTGTTCCAGCACTGGCGTCGATGCCCGCTTCAACTGGGTCAACGCCGTGCGCACCGCAGCTGGTTCGCCTTTCATCAGAGTTCCCCTCGGGGAGACGGTTCATAATTTTTTACTCCCTCTTTCTCTGGTTATCAAAGCTTTTATGTCCCGCTTTTTGTTATCTCTCTTTTTCTTTCATAGTTTGTTCACTTAGCTATATTTCTCTCTCTTCTATACTATGCCTAATAGCGCAGCAAAGTTAGTGTCAAGCAAAGATGGTTTCGTAGGAATTCCGGCGTTGACATTGATGTCACCGTCACGAAAAAATTAAGAAAAATGCAAATGAAATAAATTTTGTCACTTGTGAGTGAGGGTCAAGCTCGGGCTGTTTATAGGACAAGCAAGTGCACTACCGAGCAACCAGTCCTCTGCTTAATAGTACAGTCAAAGCAACTGCTTATCCTTGTATATGCCGTGAAAATAACATTCATGCTTTACAAACATGTGAAGCATGTATGAAGGCTTCAATTTAAAACACCTAATCTCACAGCAATATTGTGTGGTGCAAGTGTAAATTTCTAAAAGGCATCAGAACATGTGATGATTACTACAATTTAATGGTTTGATGGCAGTTATACATTACGAAAGCCACGACGTGGTGGTGCATAAGAAAATCAAAAGCCCTTCAGGCGCGTAATTTCGTGTGGTTTTAAACGTGCTACTATTTCACAGAACGCCGCCATATGTGAAAGTTTCAATGAGCCAAGCCACGTTTATGTTTATAGATTAGAATGTGGTAATCTCTAACTCAAATTTTTTGAGTAACACCCTTCACTAAATAGCATGCTACAAGTGGTTTAGGTGCACACTAGGGAGAACATGTCACATTAGCGTTCTACTCCCAAAGATTAAGCTTAGGGTCTCGAGCTTTTTCTCTTCCATCATTCTTTAAGTGTTCACTTGAGCACTCTTTCGTACCCTTTTTTCACACCATATGCTATGCACTGGTAGCGTGTCTTGGTAGCCTAGTAACTAAAACGCGCACATTTATATTGCGCGCCGAGAAGTTA
This sequence comes from Rhipicephalus annulatus, assembly GCA_013436015.1. Classification (NCBI taxonomy): domain Eukaryota; kingdom Metazoa; phylum Arthropoda; class Arachnida; order Ixodida; family Ixodidae; genus Rhipicephalus; species Rhipicephalus annulatus. Next base: position 211,811 of record WOVY01000712.1, read on the forward strand.
TAAATTCCCCTTGCAAATAAAAAGCTTATCCTAGAACTTCTCCTTTCTCTCTATCATTTTTCCCCGTCTTTCTCACTTTTCTTTCTTTATATCTCTGGGCTCTTCTCGCCAATAAATGTTACTGCATTCCACACCGAGTGTTCTACAGTGGTGGAAAATTTTACGCACGTAGACTTTGAGCCATGAAGATAACGAAGACTAACATAGTGCGTGCTGGTTCATCAATGCGATAGTTCTTAATCGCAATCCACGAACGAACAGATTAGCTGTTCCATTCTTAAACTGAGCGAGGCCTTTGAAGCAAAGCATAGTGGAGGCCTTGCCCTAAATATATTGGTGGTTATTTTGCAGCATTGTCACTGAACATCGTTTTCTAGCTCTGACATTGGCAAAATAGTTTTCTGCATTGCTTTTGTTGATATGGATATTATTCTTTAACGGCTCTTCTGATTGACTGCCATATTCGGCACTCGTGCTACAGTTCATGCACAGAAAGCATAACCGCGGCGAGCAATTATATTTGTATATTGTTCATTCATGTTCGCTGTCGGAATTCCAATTATCGCTATTTGCAAACGTTGCGCTTTATCCACATTCTGTAATACGCAAACATTGCAAAAATTTTTTTACAATGTTTTATCTCCTTATGGCCTCTTCTATCATTTAATAGGCAGGGGGCAGGAGAGTTTACCGTGCCTGAACTTGGAGCCGGTCGTCTGGAAATGGACATCGAGATTGATATAAATGGTAATACTTGAGGGCATATCGCAAGCGTATAGAAAATATGGAACCTTGTCAATGGGCATTAAAAACGCAGAGTTCCTTGGTGGGACTGAGTTTTCTTCAGCAACCACCTAATGGCACGTGTATAATTTCACTCAACGCCTCCAATTGTTATGGCGTATTATTTACGCCATGCAAAACAGTAAGTATTTTATTTTTCCTGAGAGAAAGCGCAGCCATATTCACCCCTGGCTCATTAAATGCATATATTTTAGGTAAGCTCAAAAGATGTACAAAGTTCCGGAAACATCCTTAATCTATTGTGCCATGTTCCATTCCTCAAGTTTTGTTATCGCCCTGTTAGTTACACTATATTCAGTGCAATCCGCGCCTACGTTATTAGAGAAGCTTCGAGGCTGTAGTATAGTTTTTTTTTTTTAAGATTGTGCCCACATCGTGAACCCTTAAGATTCTTCTGAAACGCACGTATCCGCTAGCGATAACGCTAAAATGTTCTATGGCAAGTGTACAATTGCCGACATGCTTCGCCTCTTATCAGTTGATCGACGGCCAACGCTCTGTTCTCCGCAATCAGTGTCAGTGTCTTAGTTTCCTTTTGCATGCCAAAAGTTCAGCCCGAATAATCAGTTTGTTCTTCAACGCGGAGTCTGCTCCCTTAGTTCACCTCACGAAACCGTGACAATAGCATAGAGCTATTATGTAATGCTTTTAGCGGAATAACTGTGGTTAGATTACCATCAAAAGTAAAAATGAGCATATGACCAGGTAACAGTATTATTGACATACATTTCTTTCTTTTAGCAGCAATGTAAATACACAAAATTTAAAGGCAATATGAGCCGATCACTAACGCATTGTTTTCCTAATGTTCTTCGAACAGAGAATTCTACAGAGTCTAGTCAACAGAACTCAATAGAAAAATTTAGAGTTCTGCACGTTGAAGATGAGTGTTTACTACTGAGTTACGACTACTGTTGTTCTCGTGAGTACAATTTCAATCAACATAACACTAGATTAGAAAACGCAGGGTTCTGGGTATTTATTCAAGTGATAGCTAGTGATTCTAGCATGGTTTTACTAATGTCGATTTCAAACTTTCCAATACTAGTAGTTTTTCGCCTTCTTTAATTCGCGGTCTGTTTTGCCGTTGCTCGTAATACTGCGAAACGATAATTTGAGCCCTGATATTCTGCACAAAGCAAATATTACTGGATAAATTGTGCACATTTTCTGTGATCTACTATATATATTTGTGTTCCAGGTACTTTCATAGTATATTAACAATTATTCGTTATTAGTTTGCAGGATAGCTTGAACCCAATTAGCGTGTGATATTCGGAAATATCTATATCCGAGATCAGCTGGGTATACGAAGCTTTTTTATGAATATCAAATATGGTATCGTCACGTATAACGGTGATTTAACAATTAATGCATCGGGAACTATTATGCGAGATAATTCAAAGCAGGCATTTGAGAAGCAGATTCAGCTTAAGCAGGTCTTTTGTAATGGGCTGAAATGGCACAGGACACTTCTGCTTCTCTTCAAGCAAACTCAAGCCCAGCGCCGATGCGGGCAACTGCCGACACCTTTGCCACGATGTTGAATTGGTGGCCTGCCCTACAGATCACGTGGATTGAGCTAGCGCAGCCAATGCCGTAAAGCGGAAAGATCGTCTGGTTTCGCTTGGCGGGAAAATATGTCTCGGACCAATTTTTTTCGGTCCAGCCTCGCAGCGAGGTCTTCCGTCCAGTTAGGTGGCAAAATAAGCGAATTTTTTGTGACCTTTGCCGCTTTCGCTCTCTTCGCGGCCAGGAATGAAGACGCCATTATTGATCTTTCGCCAGTGGGTATGTCCGCAGAAAAATCTGTTTTCTACGTGATCATGTACAACGTATGCGATAAACGCCTCCTTTTCATCACCTTCGTTATAAAAATTGAAGACCAGCTTTAAAAAAGGATCCGAAAACTGCACAAACGTCTGTGAGCTAGATAAACTCCCGGCTGATAGAATGATTACAATGCATAGTTAAGAAAGTGATGTTATATTGCTTTGTACAAACGCCTTTATATGGCAAATAATTTAACGTGTTAACGCAAATCAGACTATATGCGGCTTTTATAAAAAGGTTAAATAATAAGTATTACGATGTTTCGGTAAATGACTATACAAATTAACTGTCCCGAATCGTCATCGGGAGAACCTAAATTCTCCTTGCATAAGGGTCCTGCTAAGAGGGGCTAACTTTTTGTGATGTTTTTTTTTCAGAAGAAACGAAGTGCTTAATGTTTGCTTTTGATGTGAAGATGAAAAAAAACACAGGGTGCCATGCGAAAATCAAAGAAAATTGCCGTGGCGACATCACCTATTTGTTCGGAGAAGAGGGACCATGCAGTAGCCCTACCGTACAGAATAAAGGTAAATACAAATACAAGTGTCTGCATTATTGAAATACGTCGAGGAAGTTATTTGAAAAATGTTTTCATAAATATACTCTTGAAACTGTGCTTTCTTTTTTAAGTTCGAAGCATTTATTTGGGTACTGCAATCACTTTCGGCATCTAACTGCATATTCTTGATCTATTTAGTCGCCTACGTCTGAGTGCTGTCGTTTTCCTATAACTTCCGTCGTTTTTCTATATGTCATCGTTTTCCTTTGACTGGTGTACGTCAATATCATAGTAGATTTCATCAGGTCGACCGTAAATGCAACTCTTGGTATATAATCAACGCTCCTGGATCTCCATGCCGCAGTACGATGTTGAAGACGAAGAATTCGGCAGCTTCAATGGCTGATCTTTTAAATGTCTCTGTCTCGGCATATCGGGATAGATAGTCGGTCGCAACTATTATCCCCTGTTTTTCCGACGACGACGTAGGAAATCGGCCCAGTGAGTCCATTACCACTTGTGTGAATCGGGCATCGGATGGTTTTATCGGTGGAAAGAGACCTCCTGAATTAACGGTGAGTTTTTGCGTCTTTGGTAGTATCGGCAAGTTCTGACATTGTGTTGTACAGAGCTCAGCAACTTTGGTCAGTAGTATTTAGTGCGAATGCGTGCTAACGTTCTGCTGACTCCTAAATTTCCAGCTGATGGATCGTCGTAGCAAGCCTCCGAAATTCGTGGTCACAGAATGAAGGGACGACAAGCAGGAATGTCACTGCATTTTTGTCAAAGTTTCTTTTATAGAGAGTGTTGTTTCGTTAAGAGAACGCTAACAAGCCGCGGGCAAAACTTCGTGCAACATCGACAGACTAGCCTTGTAGGTACTTGATCAACAGCATTATCTCAGAGTCGTATTGCTGAAGAATTACAGACCGGAATAAAGGCAACTGCCTGTTTTGTTCCCTGCGTTCCTATTTTGTTTCTGGCGTATGCACGACGTACGCTATGCGGCTCAGCGCTTACCCATGTATCAACTTCGTTACGTTGTTCATTCATCCCTTTCTTTTTCTTCGCTACCCATCACATAAGCTGTGTAGCTGTGGCCAGTTTCTTCTGCAGTCGTGAAACCAGCTGGCGGTTGGCACCGTTCTCTTCCAGCCACAGGCCAAGCGCTCGTAATTTAGACACCGTCGGTATTCGGTCCCCCTCTCTCGTCGTGACATGAATGCTCAAACGACGAGGGTCCAATACCGTCTTTGGGTGAGGTTCTCTGTTGCGTAGACTATTGAGCAGATTTTCCAATTTATTGGGAGAACAAACGAGTCTCGTGCCTTCGAGGTGCCACTCCACCTCTTGGACGGCCCGTTGAATTCTGTTTTGCATTTTGCCGATACTCGTATTCTCCGCGGTCCATGGGGTGATGTCGTCTGCGTAGATGATATGGTAGTTTGGAATAGAATGAAGAAAACTTTATTTTTGTAATGAAAGAACTTTCTGAAAAAATTGAAAAAACCGTTCTATTTTTTTACACCGTAATGCTACCGTGTCTCTGTTTCTATAGTCACCCTTAGTGAATAATTAGCTCAGTGGTAGACCATCGCGCGTTGTTCAAATGTTACAGATTTGGACTCTGTCGGTGGCAATTTGTCTTTTTTGTCCAGTTTTATTTCTTCACGTTTACAATACAATTACTTTTATTTCCATCCCCTATGTTTTCTGTGGCATTATTGTCTGTTACTTTCCATTATATTGCGTCTAACAGAAAAAAACGAGCCAATAAACTTACACTTCGCTTTATGAGACGATAACAGCATGCTACAGAATACCCAGAGATTGGTACCTAAAGTAAACTGCAGCTGATTTCAGCAGTGGAGCTGTTTAAGCCAGCAATCAATTCTAATACCCAAGCACAAACTATCATCAAGATTGACTGCTGCGCGCTATCTCCTTGTATTCATTTTTGTGCTTTTCTTCAAGTTCTACTTCATAAACAAAACATGCACGCCGATTTCCCCCGCTCAGTAGGAAATAACTATTACGTGTGACTGGGCGAGTACAGAAATAGAAAAAAACATGAAAGATAGACAGAAAACTGGGAAAAATTTTCTTGCCGAAAAAAAATGTTAATGAAGTGAGACTCGAGTTCCCATGCCATGATCCAAAGCAAACACTGTCAAGACTCGTCTAGTCAGGCATGCTAATAGAGTATAGGATAGTATTATCTGGTATTGCTTATGAACTGGGCTGAGAAAGAGAAGTGAGTATCAGGAAAAGAAAACTGTGAACGTGAGAGAGTAAGGCATAGTATAAAAAGAGAGGAATGAGGAGAAAAAAAAGGAATTAAACCGGAAAGACAGGTGTACGCAAGAAATCAGAGGAACAGAAAAAAATATATAGTCTCGAAGGAAAAACACTTATGGAAAGAAAAAAATGCGACTGAAAAGAAAGGAAGATACGAAAATTCAGAAAGAGAAAAAAATTTTGCCAGCTCCCCTTGGCGGACACTGATGAATGAGGGGAGCTCATACATTACAAAGAAGCCCGAAGTGAGTCGTATATTTTATACGGTTAAATGAAGTAGAACCTGAATGAATTAAGGCAATGTGAAGTGAAATAAAATAGGCAATTCAACTGAAGCTTTTGAGATCGTAGCCAACAACAGGTTTAAAAATGTGCGCTTTGAAAAACTTCAAAGTTTTCTCAAAAATAGTTGCCTGCTTGATTTGCACCTGAAAATTTCATTTTTTTTGTTTCATTATCACAGTGTATATTCGACGGGCCACTCCTTGTCTTGGATGCCCTATATGACGGTTGCTCTTCAATTTATTTCGCATCGCCATGTGCACACTAATAGCTGGTTGTGGAATATGTTGTTTTGACTGTTTCGTTATGCATCGATTGTTATGCTATGCTGTGAAGTGTGTGTGCTGTGGACTTGTAACGCTTAGAAAGTTGCACCCCATGTTCTCTATGTAAGGCACCTCTACGTTCTGAGGCGCAGCCAGCGAAGTATCGTGCGGCACTTCTCCTTACATCATGATCAATAAGAATGATCCATCCACCACCTTACGTGTTTCCACTGGACTTGCGTGCAATACATGTGTTCATCGGCCTCGATTAGTCTCTGAATTCGACCTCGGGCTGACGATTGCTGGCTTCCTGCCTAGCTCAATAGGTACATCAACCACCCCGGAATGGTGTTGGCCTCGGGTATGAACCCTAGGACAGGTCGAATTGAGCAAGCTTTTCTTTCTTAGAAATCTGTACGGATTCCATTGGGATTCGTGCTACAAGCAAGTGCTTGTCTTCTTTCCCTTTCTGAATTCTTTCGCCATCTTGTGCGTTTCCAAAGAACTGATTTGCAATACATGTATTTTTAGAGTATTGGGTATCTAGAACCAGACCTTACGTTTTACCAATATTACGCCTGCGTAAGGTCTTTTTTCCAAGGGAATCTCTGACTCCGGCTTACTCTGTGGTAGAATTCTGGACTGCTATGCAGAATGTTTAGGTTCCACTATATATTTTTCTGCATTTGCCAGTGCAATCCTACTATTGCGAGTTTTATTAATGCTCTCGTATTTAAATTAGCGATCTCGGCTCTCGCCGTTCCTTGATAGACACAAACTGTCAATCCCATGTGGCGCATACCTGCCCATGGATAGAGGCATGTGCCACACTTGCTGAGGGGAAAGGGTTCGACAACAATCGCGAAGCATTTCTCATGTAATTCATGCTGTGAGCAGCGAGCTATATTCGTCAAATCATCCTGCCTTAACTTGCAAACCTCGTTTACTCCAAGTTAAAAGGTGGTCACGAGAGCACCAGGACGTAGGTGACTAGATAGATACGTAGATAGACACGCTAGTAGTGCCTGTAGTACACAAAGATATGCTGAGCATTTGATTTGGCTAGCGTAGTTTGCGTGGATACAATCCTACTTATTGGTGATAAAAATTCAGATTTCTCTAATACAGTCGCATAACTACCTCACTTTTGTGGCGTTTGAAATATTTACACTTTTATGCCTTAAAACTTTATGTGTCGTCAACATTCGAGGAAAACACAGCATATGCACGGAGTTAATGAGAAGTGGGGCAAAACGTCCGTCCGTTCATCCAATGTGTTCGACGGTCCATGTGACCGTCCGTACGCCCATCCATCCATCCATCCATCCGTCTATGCTCTCAATCGTACGTCCGCGTTTCTATGCTTCTGTCCGTCCATCTATGTGTACATCCGCCTGCCTGTCCGTGCATGCCTCCGTCCGTCCATACTTCCGTCCGTCCATCCGTGCGTGCTTCTGTAAGCCTGTCTGTCCATCCGTGCTTCCGTTCATCCGTCGATGCTTCTGCGCGTCCATCTGCCTGTCTGTCGGTGCTTCCGTTCGTCCGTCCGTTTTTTTTTTGTCCGTGTGTCCAAGTGTCCATCTGTCTGTCTGTCCGTCCGTGCATGCTTCCGTTCGTCCATTCGTCAGTCCTTCCATGCCTCTGTCCGTTCGTCTGTTTGCCTGTGACTCACTTAGTGCCACATGCTGAGTGAGTCATACTACAATAGTCGGTTACAGCCTAAGAATAAATGTAATGTCCACCCAAAATGATTACCATCTCACCCAGGGACAATTTGCATGAAGGCCTCACTGAATAGCAGTCGACTATTTACGTGATATCAGGGAGATTTACTGACTTAAGGCATATCACTTGTCCATATTGCCTCAGGTTAATTTCACTAGTTTTCGGTCAAAAATTTTATTTGGCTAAATTCATCAAAAATTGCAACTTCACTGTTCTGCGAAACGTAACATTTCAACAAGGGACAATGAACTTTTACTTTGTAACACACGTAGGGTTTGCATTACCAGCCGAAATGTGATTATGGTTTGTACAGAAATTGCGAATCATTCCTCTGTTGCACACATGAATGACAGTCATGTGGCTGTACTGGGTGTCGTGCCTGTATTTATTCTTAGGCTGTAACTGACTATAGATGGTTACAAACCGGTGACAAACGGACATGCATGGGCAGACTTAAACTTTAGGAGCTTCGCCCCTGAAGGAGAAATTATGTCACATTCTCCGTGATATTTGTGATCATGACCTTGCAAAAATATACCCGCAATATAATCACATCGTTTTTATGCATTATTGTGGTTCCAGCTGTGCGACACAAAAAAACAGTCTGACTCCAGGCTCACAGCCGTTTCACAGTTTTAATTACGGTTGCAGTGGTTCTTTGTTTTGGTCACGATTTGTTGTGGGATCAAACAGACCGACAATGTTAGGGCAGTTCTCAGCCGCCGCATCCAGGAGCACTGACACTGTCTATACAATATTGACCGCTACTCATAGAAAAACTGGCAGACCCCACGTACAATGGGAATCGATGATATGTGAAGTACGAATGAGAAATGTTCAAATGTCACTTTAATATCAGCACAACACTACGAGGTGGAGGTAAATGATGTCGTACATGACTTTCGTGTCATAGTTATAATGCTTGGATTGTCGTTTACCTTCGTCATCTATTTACGTCACGTGATACCAAATTTAGTACATGTGGAGCTAGAGAAAGGGCCGCGAGCACGCTATGAGCGCGGTATTTTGTCATGTTCTTACATGACACGTGTGTCAGAGTTATATTGTTTGCACCAATAATTTATTTCATCATCCATTGACGTCACGTAACACCAAATTTGTATATATGGAGCTAGCAAAACGGCCGCGAGTGCATCATGAAGGGCCCAAAATACTCTGGTGTAGCGTTGACACGTGTGCACGCTGGGCACAGGGACTCTACGTTAGCAAAACGCGAGCACTCTATATTCTTACGCCAGGCGTGACCAGCGCCCGTAGGCACGCCCCAACGGCAACCGGCATGAAATGCGACATGCTGCATTTCGCGCCCGTGCGGTACCCAGACAACACTGCGTCGCCTTCTTTTTGGGACGGAGGGACGCTGGACGCGCTCAAAACGCGCATGCGTCAAAGCAACGCAGCGCGGCGCGTGCCTGCGAGTGTATGGCAGGACTGGGGCCTATTACGTGGCAACGCCGGCTTGACGTGGCGAAATGAACGCCCGCGAGCACGCGCACCGCGTAACGCCGAAATGTATTGATGCCTTGACTGTGGCATGAAGTCATGTTCTCACATGACACCCATCTAATGATTATTCTTCGCACCAGTCGCATGCCTTTGTCATCCATTGGCGTCCCGTAATACCCAAATTTAGCATATGTGAAGCTAGCAAAACGGCCGTGAGCGCATCATAAGTGTGGCATGTAGTCATGTTGCTACATGAAACGCATGTCGTGATTATCATGTTTGGATGTGTCATTAACCTACGTGGTCCGTTTGCGTTACGTAATACTGAGTTTGGTACATTAGAAAACTTGTGAAACGGCCACGAGTGCATCAAGAGCATAGCATGTAGTCATGTTGTTACATGACATGCATCTAATGATTATCATGTTTGCACCAGTCACATACCTTCGTCATCCATTCACATACTGTATTACCAAAAATGTTATATGTGACGCTAGCGACACGGCCGCGAGTGCATCATGAGCGAGGCATGTAGTCATGTTGTTAGAAGACACGCATGTCATTATTTCCATGTTAGGGTGTGCCACATGTATTCGCGATGCAATCATGCTATACCATTCGAGTTTTGCAACATGCCATCTGAACGAAACAATCGCAAGAGCTGCAGCAACCTGAAACGTAAATCATGACATTTCAAACATACATATGATATTCATGTTATGACCAGTCAGATATGTTCCTCATGCAGTCATGTTTTGCCATACCAAGTTTGGAAGTGATACCATTATCGAAACGGCCAGGAGAGCTAAAAGTCGTTGGCGGCTACATAGATAGATTGATTCATAGGCTCAATGTCACCGATGTTCGCTAAGAAATGCTTCGCATTTTAAAGAATTGGCAGATCTCACGATAAGTGGGTGGTGGTGGTGAAAAACATTTATTTACAAAAGAGAGGTGTAGGACCTCTTTAGAGGCCCCTACAGACTAGGTGGAGTCTCTATTCCGGGACCCCATTGGTTAAAGCCGCCGTCTTGGCTCTCTGGACCAAGGCCTGCTGGGCCTGAAGGTCTGAGCAGCCGAGCAGTGGGAGTCGATGATATGCGAAGCATGAATGAGAAATGTTCATATGTCACTTAAAAATCAGCACAACTATACGAGGTGAAGGTAAATGATGCCGTACATGACTTCCATGTCATGATTATTATGTTTTGATGTGTCGTTTACCTTCGTCATCTATTCCCGTCACGTGATACCAGATTTATTATATGTGGAGCTGGCGAAACGGCCGCGAGTACGCCATGAGCGTGGTATGTTGTAATGTTCTTACATGACACGCGTGTCAGGATTATCATATTTCCGCCAGTCATATATTTCATCATCCATTGACGTCACGTAACACCCAATTGGGTATATGCGGAGCTAGAAAAATGGCCGAAAGCGCATCATGAAGGGCCCAACCCAGTATACTCCGATGTAGCGCTGACGCGCGCGCACGCTGGGCGCAGCGACGCTACGTTAGAAAAACACGAGCACTCTATATTCTGACGCCAGGTGCGACCAGCGTCCGTCGGCCCGGCCCGACTGCAACCGGCGCGAAATGCGACATGCTGCGTTTCTCGCCTATGCCATAGAGTAACATCACCCTATGCCGATGCGTTATTCAGATAAATATGCGTCTCCCTCTTTTCATGACGGGGGGACGCCGGACGCACTGAAACACGAATGCGTCAAAGCAACGCAGCGCAGCGTGCGCCTAAGAGTATATGGTAGGACCGGCGCCTGGCTTGGCAATGACTGCGTGACGCGACAAAATGAACGCCGGCGAGCACGCGCACCACGTCTTGTCGAAATGTGTAGGCGCCTTGACTGTGGCATGTAGTCACGTTCTCGCATAATACGCATCTCATGATTGTTATGTTTGTACCAGTCACATACCTTCGTCATCCAGTGGTGTCACTTAATACCAAATTTAGCATATGTGAAGCTAGCGACACGGCCGCGAGCGTATCATTAGTGTAGCATGTATTCATGTTGTTACATGACAGGCAGGTCATGATTATCATGTTTGGATGGGTAATTTACCAACGTCGTCCGTTCGCGTTACCTAATAATGAGTATGGTACATGTGAAGCTAGCGAAACAGCCGTGACCACATCTTGAGCGTAGCACGTAGTCACATCACATGCACTCATATTTATCTTGTTTGCACCAATGTTACACCCTCATCATTCATTCACTTCTCGTAATACCAATATTGGCATAAGTGAAGCTAGCGAAACAGCTTCCAGTGCATCATGAGCGTAGCATTTAGTCATGTTGTTACATGACACGCATCTCATGATTATCATGTTTGCACCAGTCACATACCTGCATCATCTGTTAATGTACTGTAATATCGAACTTGGTATATGTGACGCTAGCGAAACGGCCGCGAGCGCATCATGAGCGTGGCGTGTAGTCATGTTGCTACATGACACGCACGTCATGATTTTTGTGTTAGGATCGGTGGCTTGTGTTCGGCATGCAATCATGTCATACCATGCCAGTTTGGCAACATGTGATGTAAACGAAACCACCGCAAGAGCTGCAGGACCATCAAGTGTAAATCATAACATTTATGGCACACTTCTCATGATTTTCAAGTTATGACTAGTCGATTATGTTCTTCATACAATCATGTGATGTCATACCAAGTTTGGTATTGATACCCTTATCAAAATGGCGAGGAGAATTAAATTTCTAGGCGGATAGATAGATAGATAGATAGATAGATAGATAGATAGATAGATAGATAGATAGATAGATAGATAGATAGATAGATAGATAGATAGATAGATAGATAGATAGATAGACTCATATTTCCCGAAATTTGCGAAGAAATGCTTCACATTTACAATACGACATGCGGTGGACGTCGGTGTTGCTATGTTACGCGCCTTGCGCGCAAGCCAAGCAGCGTCTACAGCAAACAAGCATGTATCCCACACCGTGGTTAGCAGAAATGCGTTTGAAAACGGCCTCAAGGAATCCGTGGGCGAACTTCACAAATAAATGGGAAAACAAATATGCGGCCTTAGAAGGATGAAAACCTCATGATGTTAGCGTAATATTAAGAAGCAGACGCTCGCGTGCCTTAAAAAGTAGACACGAATTGAGCTCATCCCAGCAGATTATATGCAGTCAGATCTTCTACTGTGGAGCATGTATCACTTCTCAAACTGAATCCAAAAGTAGCTTGCCGTCAGTTTAACGTATGCAGTAACCGTAAGTGCACCAAAGGAGAATAGCAAACACATAGGGACAGTACTCACGCGGCAGGAGTCTGAAGAGGCGCGAAACACGCAGCACTCATGCGAAGCTCGTGGTGTTTGGCACCGCTTTGAAACTCGAGCCTAAGAGAAATAAAAAAAACAACTGACAGAATACGCAGGAAAGGGAAGCACCAAGCGTCGAGGAAAAGCAGAAGCGAGGATTGATTGATTGATATGTGGGGTCTAACGTCCCAAAACCACCATATGGTTATGAGAAACGCCGTAGTGGAGGGCTACGGAAATTTAGACCACCTGGGGTTCTTTACCGTGCGCCCGAATCTGAGCACACGGCCCTACATTTCCACCTCCATCGGAAATGCTGATTGATTGATTGATTGATATGTGGGGTTTAACGTCCCAAAACCACTATATGATTATGAGAGACGCCGTAGTGGAGGGCTCCGGAAATTTAGACCACCTGAGGTTCTTTAACGTGCACCCAAATCTGAGCACACGGGCCTACAACATTTCCGCCTCCATCGGAAATGCTCCATCGGAAATGCAGCCGCCGCAGCCGGGATTCTATCCCGCGTTCTGCGGGTCAGCAGCCGAGTACCTTAGCCACTAGACCACCACGGCGGGGCAGAAGCGAGGAGGAGAGCAGAAAATACCATTAGATGTCGTTACTTTTATTTTATTCGGGAACTTTGGGCGAAGAGTGCTCATTGCGCCGTCTCGCCGGTAATGCTGAAAACACGATTGTTCCACTGTAATGCCCGTGAATAGCGGTAGCTGGTAGATATGATTAGCTTGCCGTTTGATTGTAGAAGGAGGTGCTCTTTCGTGACTCAGTGGCTAACCCCTTGCACTCACAATTGAGAGGTAAAACGTTTGATTCCGCGCTTCGTAGTGATTTTCTGCATTATTTTTGCGTTATTATGTATATAGCAGGAATTATTGATCAGATATACTCCTTTTTCGAGTATTGGTGGTTTATTTCTATTTTTCCCAAGGTTACTTTCTCTTTGTAAAGCCATAAGCCTCAAACCTAAAGATCCTGCCGCCTGGTTTTTGACCAACCCCCCCTGTGGAATGGCGTCAGTAATACAAAGATCATCATCATCATATAGACACGCAAGGCGAATGATATGGCAGTGACGGCATCAAATAGATAAATACGGCGAATGACATTGACGTGGACACCGGCTCCAGTGGAAAGGTCAAGCCGAGAATGCCTATGTAGTTATTGTAATAAAAACGGCAGTTTCCGCGCATTGTGAGAGTCAAATAAGTGCGAAGCAACCAGCAACGATCAAACTATGCTGCGCATAAATTGCATGTAATGATTTATTCCTTAGGGCATGTCATTTAGGTTCGCCATACCATCAGTTACCCATTACCTCTTTAGGGGTATGTACTGTCACGGGGAAAATGCGTCCGAGAAATATGTTTACTTCAGAAAAAACAGGCAGACATACAAGATGGAATCCAGTGTGTACTAAAGCTTAAACATCGTCTTCTTCTCTATCGAGTTCATTCGTGGCGCGACGTAGCATCACACCCGCCACGGCGAAGGCACTGTCTCGGTGCTCGGTTGGTCCAAGTGGTATCACTTCAGCCGAGTAACTTGGACAATGTCAGAATATGAGCGCGCACTGATGCTGTGAAGTTCTTGATTTTCATATGTCACGTCCGTTACTTGGCGTATGGTATGGTGCGCACCCAAGTACGACAAAGTCAGCTTTCGCACACGCCAACTCGCCGTGTGGATGCACTTAAAAGTACCATATCACCACGTTGAACGTTGACATCACAGTGGTGGCTATTGCAGAGCACTCGTTGGCTTTCTTGCGAATAACTAAGACGCGGGCGAGCAATTTCACGTGCCTATAGAGCTCTGGAGATAAAATCGCGGGTGTAGTTCGATGTGTGGGTAACGGTAGGAAGTAGCGTGTCAAGAGGTGGTGTTGGTTCTCATTTGTACATGAGAAAAATGGCGATAAATCTGCAGTATCATGCTGGGACGTATTATAGGCAAATTTCACCAATGGCAGGGCAGCATCCCAGTCACGATGGTCGGGGGAACGTACAAGTCGATCTTTTATGTGATAATTCGATTTAGCTGTTTTGTAAGCCTGTTGATTTGACGGTGATAGGCTGTTGTTAACTGGTCTTTTGTAGCGCAAGAATGCAATATGTCTTATAAAAATTAGAATATGCCATAGCGACCCATTCGGTAAGTAATTGTCGAGGAGCGCCACGTTGTAGTGTGACGTTTTGTAGGGGAAAGCGACGTCGGTTGCATCCCGGGTAGGAAGGGCCCGCGTGATGGCATACCGAGTGGTGTAGTCCGTGGCGACTGCTATCTACTTGTTCCCAGTGACCAATAAAAGGAAAGGCCCATGTAGGACAATACATACTCTATAAAAGAGTTCCGATGAAATCTGAATGGGCTGAAGGCATCCTGTTCGAAGGGTTGCTGACTTTTTGCGGTGCTGACAGGATTTAGAAGAAGCGACGTAATGGTGTACGTATCGGTTCATACCTAGCCTAGTCGAACGCGGTCATAATTTTTGAGACCCCCAAGTGACCAGCTATTAGAATTTCATGTGACTGCGCAAGAACAGTCTGACGCATATGTTAGGGTATGACCAGTAGCAGCTCAGGTCCGTCAGAATGGATTCCCAACTTTCACAGATGGTGGCGTCACCATGCGACATCTGTCGTAACTGTCGTTTGGAGGATGTCCACGCAGCCAGCCCATGCCATCGTTCAGTTGGCCTCACTTTGGTGGTTCGCTGGTGCTTTATGTTTTGTCGCTGGCAATTTCTACTACAGTTATTCTGAAGTCGTACATGTACTGCAAGTCATAGTAGCAATTATTTACTCTTTATTGTTTGCTTGCGGAGCTAGAAGAATCACGAAATATGCTGGATGCCGCTGTTCAGGCGCCTTGCAGTCCAAGGCGAGGTTTTCTGCTTTGCACGAGCGCGGTCGCTCGATCTTCTCCGGCAGTGGCACGAGCAGCGTTCCCAAAGCTGTACGTGCATACCTTCACACCACAACAGACGATGTGCCCAGCGTTCAAAAATTCTTTTCCTTCAATATACGCCGCAAACCCATACGCAGCCATCAATATAATACAGCTAGCGTCAGTGACCATCTCAGCGAAGCTTTGAGAATACGGTGGCTGCAGCCGAAAATACTACGCAGTTCGAAGTGACAGGCACACCAGCGGCGGCTGCCGGCGCACCGGCTGCAGAATGCCCCAAATGACAGCCATGTTGGTCTGGCACTAGCGCCCCCTATAGGTGGTGAAAGTTGCGAATATTACGCCGTCGTTGAGCAGGAATATACGGATAGACAGAGGAGTTGTGAGACCAGTCAGCCGAAGGATAATCTTTTAACGAATTCAAGAAAAGAAACATCAAAAACGTGTTTAGTATGGGTTAACTTGTGCCCTGAAATCTATGTGCAAACGTGGATGAGTCCACTAGAGCGTTTTGAACAAAACTGTTCATCTGCCAACGCGCCCTCTTCTTCCTCGCAGATCCAACTCACACAACCTTGTGCCCGTGCACGACAGGCATGAGTCCTGCAGCCACAAGCATGGGTGCACGTGAGAATGGGGACGCTGATCCTTCCTAATATGGGATAGTGTAACTAGTCTAGGTGATATTAGTCCCCCTTCGAAATACACATCGTCCTGATCCGGAGGCAGGGAAACAAGGAAGATTTTTTATTGTCTTTCATAATTGGGCTTCATACAACAACGTGTATGACTTCCGCACTGTTTTGCCGTTTTGAACGGATGTGTCCACCGGCGGTGACTTTGTAGTTTAGGTCACTGATTTGTAGGAGAACCTTATACGGCCAAGGTATCGACAAAGGAGCTTTTCTGATAGGCCGCGGAGTCGTATTGCTGTCCATATCCACACTCGCTCGCCTGGGTTGTACTGAACTTTTCTGCGGCGCAGGCTGTGGTAGCTTGCGTCCTTGTTTTGCTGTTGATTTATTCGGTGTCAGGCCAACTGGCGTGCTTCTTCGGCGCTTTGCAAAAAGTCGTCAACTTCAGATAGCTCGTAATTGTCGTTGTCTACTGGCAACAGGATATCAAGTGTCGCAGTTACAGTGCAACCCTAGACCATCTGGATGGGTGTGACGCAAATGGTCACTTGAACGGCCGTATTGTAGGCAAGATTTCGTTCCACAATTTATGCTCAATGTCAACGTACATCGACAGCATGTAAGCGATGGTGTGGTTGAGGCATTCTGTCAACCAGTTAGTTTTGCGATGGTATGTAGTGGTCTCCTTATGGCTGGTGGTACGCATTGTCAATAAGGACTGCATCAAATCAGCCATGAACGCTGCTCCTCGATCGGTAATCACAACGACTTAGTTTCCGTGGCGAAGAACAATGCTCTAAACGAAAACCTTCGCGACTTTTGTTGCCGTTCCTTACTAAAGGCAGCCGGTTTCAGCATATCGTTTCAAATAGTAGCAACTATGGTTCACTTTTTCTCCGACGCCTACTTAGGAAATGGTTCGACGAGGTCCATTGCAACCTGTTTTATTGGAGTCACAGGAGGCTCTATAGGCTAGAGAAGGCTGGCGGTCTTGAAGGGTGGTGCTTTACGCCTTTGACACTCATGACATGTCTTGACGTAATGCTTCACGGACGCAAGCAACTTAGGTCAGTAATATGTTTCTTATGTATTCTGGCGAATTGTTCTGGCGAATTCCGGTGATGTAGTTTGGCGAATGGAAAGGATTCCAAGACTTCATGCCTCTTGGCTGATGGTACATTGAGTAAAAACTCCTTCTTGTTATGCTCAAAAATTCTCCTAAAAAGGGCATTATCTCGGAGGCATAGCGAGGATAACCCTGTGTTTAATACGCGAGGAATTTGTTCGTCATGCCCCTCGAGATTCCTTATCAGCGGGAGCAGTTCTATGTCATCCTGTTCACACTCAGCAATTTCTGAGGTTTTTATCACACAATAGAGTGGAAAGTCTTCTTCTTCTGAAAAAGTCGAGTCGACTGGTGAACGTGATAAGCATTCAGCATCATCGTGCTTTCTGACAGACCTGTATACGACCGTAATGTCATATTCTTGGAGCCTCAGACTCCACCTCGCACGCCATCTCGGTGGATATTTTAGGCTCACCAGCAAACAAAGTGAGTGGTAGTCGCGGACGGCACGGCACGGCCTGCCGTATAGGTATGCCCTGAACTTGCTGATCACCCAAATGACTGCCAAGCACTCTTTATTTGGTGTCAGATTAGTTTCTTGCCGCTTTTGAAAGGGTGCGGCTAGCATATGCTAAAACTTTCTCTCATCTACTTTGCCATTGCAATAAGACCACATCTAGGCCAAGATTCCGTATAGTGGAGGATTCCTAGAGGAGAGAGAGAGAGAGAGAGGGAAGGAGGGGATGCGCAGCCGCAGCGACCATATGGATGCAGCAAGAGGGATGAACAAAGCCCCGATTTAGGCTGTTTTGCATCTCAAATTTTCGCCCCAGGTTAGGGTCAGCTATGTTTTTCGGGATTGGACATCTCTGAGTACATTGGCTTCTTCACCACCAGCAGTCCTCATTGTGACTTTTCCACGCTTTTCGTTCACGTCGGAACTTTGTTCATTAAACTGTAAAAAAGTGCCTCGCTTTTGAGTGATTCTTGAGTGAACACGTCACGTATATTTTGAGCTAAATGGTTGCTAGAAGTAGTGCCGTGTGTATTTGTACAAGCAAGTGTTGGTTTCCTTACAGAAACTGCTACTGATGAGCAGGGGGAAGCGGGGCGAAATATGCTTTCATTAAAGGAACATACTCGATCAATATCATTCAGTGCCCTTGCAAACGTGAGTATAGCATGAAGCTGTTCTCCGTGAAAGATCCTGTATCTATGAAATACCAAGTGGCGCTATGATAAAAAAATTAACGCAAACTGAATATAAATCCGCAACGTTATTATTGGAACGGTCCTTGCATTTTTTTCAAAAATATTGCATTCTGAATTGTGTTTTAATGCGATAATAAATATTTGAGATTCACATCTGTTCTTTGCCGAACCATGGGTGCGAGTACCGATTTTCGAATAAAGACCAAAGTAGTAAATATCAGCCCGTCATACGTTTTATCTGCGAGTTAAAGCTTGCGAGCATCGGCAGTGAATGCAATCAGAGACTAAATGCGGCAGCCGACTTTATGACAGCGGTGGGTCAAGCGGTAATAATCATGTCACTTTCGCTGCATGTCATTAATTGGTTATTAAACTGACAGAAAAAACAGTGGCCCTCATTAGTAAATGCCTGACAAGGCATACGAGGGGAGGAGTAGTAGAGGCACACTAGTGAAAGGCGTGTAACATAATCAACACGTGTAAGGGGACATGGTGTGGTGCAATAACACTCCCTTCATTGTACACTCCCAGACAAAAATAATACACACAGGAGAGTAAAGTTCAAAATAACCATCTAGCTCCTCAGAACAAAATACTTGAAAAAGTCCTAGCAGGACGACGTCTCACGTGCACCTCCAATGGCTCACAACGTCTGTCGGTTCTAGCATCCTCCTTGGCCTTGAAGGATGCTCCGCAAACGAGGCGGCACACACGGACGTCGTTCCCATTCGGTGGTGGGACTCATAGTGTCAGCAGCAACGCCGGGCAGCTCTCAGGCTGCTCTGGCTCATGTGACGTTAGTGTGCAGACTAGTGACCACAAGCCCGGGCTTATTAAAGGTCGTCGGCGTAATGTTCACCTGTGCCGGCAGCTCGCTACACCCTCCATAAGCTGGACGACTGAAGCTACAAAGTTGGTAGCTCGCCGAGGTGGCACCTTGAGCAACTTTTGACGCATTGGAGTCCTGGGCCAAGACCCAGGCCGCCTCCTTCATCCGCCGTCTTCTCCATCGTCCTTGACCACCTTCTTTTTCCGCACGCGCCTGCCTTCAATCTCGCTTGCACGTGTGCTCTTCTCTTTTTTCTTGTCTTCCAATTTCCTTTTTTGTTCGCTTTTCGTAGGCTCATTTTTTTCTTTATCCTCTTCTGCCATTTTCATGTCAACCCTGAAGATCTCCCTTCCCGACTTCGTCTGGCTGAGGCGGTTGCGCTCATTTATCAATCTTGCTGCTCGCAGCTCGGCCTACGTGCTATGCACACCTATTTTGAGAAGCCTGTGTTGGAGTGCCCGTCAGCAAGCCTAATGTTGCCTTGCTTGCTTCCTTGTTCCTTTCGTTTGTGGCTTTAACCCACTAAGGGGGATTGGCCAAGAAACCGGTGGTTAATGCAAGTCAATACCTTTAGGTTTTCTAGACGAGGGGAATATGTTTACTGTGTTTTGACTGTGAAAATTTTTTGGTCCATTGTAAAAAAAGAAAGAAAGGGGGGAGAGAAATAGTAGACTTGTTTGGATATCAGAAGTGGAATTGTTATATGAAAATCTCCTGAAAGTTGAATCATTGCAGTGTATTATCTAAATAATAAGTGGTAGCGTGGCTAGTGAAATTCGAGAGCTGATCGCTGACTCAGCAAGGTAATCTTCTTTTGTTATACATGAATTCACAGAGAGCCCCGCAGATGTTCCTGTCGCTGTGTCCCTATGACGTGGCCCCAAAAGACAAAATATTGGGAGTATTAAGTGATATTCCTAGTTTTCTGAATAAATATTTGAAGCAGTTTTTTCTTTTATTTTTGAAACGGTGACATGTGATAAGAAAATGGTCAATATGTTCAGGTTTCTTACAGCTTGAGCACAGAGGGGATGGCACCAGACCAGACCTGTTTAACTAGAAATTAAGAGGTGGTACACGGCAACGTAATTTTGTTATCGAGACTTCCAATTTACGCGTGGGACACCATTTATTATTCCTTGTGAAGTGCAGGTGCGAGAAATCTGGATTCGGTATCGTGATTTTTGATGAGTGTTCAAGAAGGGAAAGTTTTCTAAATCTCGCTGCTGTTACATAAGCTGTAGGAGGCATGATTGGCACAATCGGAAGATCAAGAGATTCTCGCGCAAGTGTGTCAGCCATCTCGTTTATAAATATACTACGATGGCCTGACAGCAGGTCCAGCAGGCCCACGAAGTGGCCGCCAGGCCGTACTCCCTGTCGGTCTCTACGTGGGAGACGCCCGCTACGCGCTAAGCGCGCCCTGCAGGACTGAAATAAAGTTTTTTCATTCCATTCCATTCATGGCCTGACACCCATATCATTCGCACTAGACGAATGTTTGCTGGGAATAATGATTTAAAAGTTTCTAGTTCTGCTGATGTCGACGACGATGATAAAAATGAACACACGGAATACGAGTCAGACACTATCACAGCTGTCGAATGAGTCGCAGGAGGTTTACGAATAGCTAGTATAACGGCCATTAATTCCGCTTCAAATATTGGTGTATGATCTGGGAGGCGTAATGAAAATGGCTAGAATAATGAGAGAGAGAAAATACCCACACCTGCCTTCTCACCACTCTTACATGCATCCATTGCAATTACTATATTAGTACCCAATCGAGACAAGTGTTGTTCTAGTAAACCAATCAAATATTTAGAGGGCAAGTGTTTAGCGTTCATGGGGAATATATCGTGAAATTTTATTTGCACTTAGCCGATTGGTTTGACAGATGGTGGGATCTCGAATATATTAACATTTAAAGCATCTAGAAGTGTTTGAACAAGTAGCACTTCGTGTTTATATACACGGGACCAATGCTCATTGAAAAAGACACCAGACTCGGCAAAAAATACAAACTGTCGGTTTCTTAAAGTGAATTCAGAAACTTTAAATAGGTTTTTATTGTTAAATTACGAAATCTGCCAGCAAGGGTGGGTATCCGAGCTTCTTGATAGAAAACATTGTTAGCTGTGAATTTCGGCACACCTAAACTACTACGTAGAGCTTCCCGCTCTAAGAGAATCAGGGGGTTTATTTTGTATGCTGGTCCACCAGAGAATAGTTCACATTCAAATTCAAAAATAGGACGAACTTACATGCGATAAATAATAAATCAGCGTATCTCTGCGAAGACCGGAACGGAGGCGGCCAAGCCTACTTATCATTCCAACAGCGCGTGTAGCCTTAATTTTATTATATTCAATGTGGTCACGCCAGCTCAGTTTTTGATCGTACAGTACACCCAGATATTTATTGCAGTTAAACTGGGGAATTATTTCGTGATGGTACTGAAGAGAAATAGTAACTGGTGCGTCCAATGAAAAAACTATTATAGCACTTTTAGTTACGTTCAGGTTCATAGGAATTTTCTGAAACCGGGTTTCCAATGTTGCCAAATAACACTGTAAAGTCGAATGTAGTAAATAAATATCGCAGTCAGATGCAAACAACGCGATATCATCTGCATATACATATACTTGTACCTTATCACTCAGTGGTATTGAACTTAACAAAATGTTAAATAGCACAGACGATAGAAAAGAGCCTTGAGGAACGCCTGTCGTTTGGCTATACTTCGGTGTGGAAACACCTCGTTGGAAGCAAGAAAATTTTCTGTCTTTTAAAGATTCGTATATCCCATTTGTTATGTATTGAGGGAACGTAAGCTCTTTTAGGGCATTGATAAAAATAGTATGTTCAACAGTCATATGCCTTGGTTGAATCAAGGGTTACTAGGGCCGCATATTGTCGTCTGTGCCGCGCAAGCTTTATACGAGCCTCTAAATCCACATGCGCCCACCATATAGAGTAACCTGGCCTAAATCCTATCTAGCTTGCATGAGTATCGCATTATCTGTTATGAACTTCGTAACTCTAATGTAAAGTATTCTTTCTATTAACTTAACTACGTATGATGTTAGAGCGATTGGCCTAATGTTATCTATCTCCATTCCTATTCCCTGTTTTTTAGGAAGCGATAATATTTTTGCAAGTCTCAAGTCAGGAGGTATCCAACTATTTTCAAGTGAATAGTTGACAACGTTAAGGAGGTCTTCAGGAGAGATGTCGAATAATATTTTTAACATTTCTGAGGTGACGCCATCTGGTCCAGGACCTGTGTTTGGCAGAATACGAACGACGTGCGCAAGTTCATCCCTACTTACTTCAATAAAATCATTTCCAGATGACGGTTTTGCACACTTTATTTTGATATGTGATGTAAATCTCTTCTCCAATCTTAATGAAATTTCAGTTAATGTATCTTCCAACTCAGTTGGAGAAAAAATAACTGAGTCAATATTGACAGGTGCTGTAATAGCTTTACGATTACGAAGAAATCTGAATAGAGCTTCCTTGTTGCCGCTCTTGGATAGATAGCTATACTGTTTTTCTTCATAATCGTCCTTCGCTAATGAAACTATTCTCTTAAAGGTAGCTTTAGCAAATAAATAATTTCTCCAATTAGTCGGACATTGGTTGGTAAGGAGTTTTTTCCACGCAGCGTTGCGGCGTCTGTAATCCCTGGCACAATCCACATTCCACCAGGCAGATATGAATTTTCCCTTTGTTGAAGATATAGTGAATTGTGACTTTTTTAATTATACACTTTAGGGTGGAACAAAGGCTCATAGCTTTTATATTTGCTTCCATATTGGGCAAGAAAGACAGCGTTGACTGTAAATTCTTTTTAAATTTAGAGTAGTTTAAAAAACTTTGCACCTGGCGATCTACCATCACTAAAGGAATGCTGACTTCAAATACTAGGGGGCAGTGATCACTACTTGTAGCGGTATTAAGAACAGTCCAAGACGATATGGTCACACTTGAGCTAGCAAATGACATATCTAAGACGGACCTCGAATTACATCGAACGAATGTCGGAACTCTGGAGTTGCAACAAATGAGGTTATTCCGATTAGTCCAGTCCCACAAACGTTTTCCTGATGAATCAGTGTGGAATCCCCATGACACGTGATGGGAATCGAAGTCTCCCGCAAATAGTACACTGTTTCTGCAAAAACTCACAGTCACGTCAAGGGCTCTTTCATCTTGTATTCCAGCTGGAAAGTAGTTGTTGACTATAGATAGTGGCGCGCATCCGTGAAAGTGAATTTCCAGAGCCAATACTCATAATCATGTAATATTTGTTGGTAAACTGAGTGTGCTTTATGACAAATTCTGGATGAAATAAAGAACATTATTGCTCCACCACGTGAGTCTAGGTCCAGTTCGGAAGCACTGATAGTTCTTTAAATAGAAGTTTTGATCAGCAGACAGCCAAGTTTCTTGTAAAACTATGACGTCTGGAGATTGTTGAGAAATTAGGTATAGTAAGTCTGTAGTTGCAGAGAGAATTGAACGGCAGTTCCACTGAAGTACTCCAAGGCACCCCAAGATGATAAGTAAGCGGTAGCAACTGCTTGATCTAAGATACCGTCTTTTAAGAAGTCCGCTTTAGTCCTAATTTTTTTCACACTCTTTTTTGTTTTTTTGGATGAGAAGAATTATTAAGTTTGCTAGTGGGTGATCTGGTGCGTTCCAAAAGGCGAGCATCCATATCTACATGCCGATTACTTATTGATTCCGAACCAGATATACCTTCCTGCTAAGTTGTGTTAGATCTGGAAGGCATTCCCTCATTATCGATAGAGACATCTGACTGATTTTCGGCAGGTTTATTATTGAGGCACTAGGAGGTTGGATACGCTTAGTTATTCGATCAGATGCGCCTGCCATCTGTGAATCCATAATATTATTGAGTGAGTCGGACAGATTGAGTACCCCGCCGCGGTGTTCTAGTGACTAAGGTACTCGGCTGCTGACCCGCAGGGCGCGGGTTCAAATCCCGGCTGCAGCGGCTGCATTTCCGATGGAAGCGGAAATGTTGTAGGCCCGTGTGCTCAGATTTGGGTGCACGTTAAAGAACCCCAGGTAGTCTAAATTTCCGGAGCCCTCCACTACGGCGTCTCTCATAATCATATGGTGGTTTGGGGACGTTAAACCCCACATTTCAATCAATAAATCAGATTGAGTAAAAATTTTTCTAATACTTCTTTACGGCCTTTTCTACCATAGCAGAAATGGACTGAGAAAGTGATGCATCCATAGAAAGAGTTGGATGAGCTGCTATGCCGGCATAACTCTGATTCCTGCTTTGAATTTCTGCAATTTCTTCTCTACGAGAGCATCTTCTCCTTTCAATGATTTCAATCACCTGAAGTTCCTTTGATCTTGCAGGGCAGTTAGGATCGTCTGCAGCGTGATTTTCCTTGCACACACAGCATGTCTTATTGTCTGATTGGCACTCAGCAGTACTATGACCTGCCCCGTATATGGCTTCGCATATGCGGCATCGAGTCTCCGATCGACAACCTTTAGTATTGTGCCCAAAGCGCCAACATTTAGCACATTGCAGTGGACGGGGAGTCAAAGCTTCGACCTTATAGATAAGCGGCCATGTCTTGATCTCCGAAGGGCGATCTGTTTCGGCGAAAGTTGGAAATTACGGTTTCAGTGAGAACTTTCTGTTTGTTTTCCTGTTTGGTACAGTGGTAAAAAGAAATAACACCCGCTGGGGAAAAGATGTCCAAGACTTCTGCTGGGCTTAGACTTGCGTATACCCCCCGAACCAATCTTTTGCAGCAAGCGAGATGAGGTGGGATAAAAGAGCTCACCGGATGTGATGCATAAGTAGTGCACTTCAGGAGGTCTTGTATGCAAGCCTTGTCTGTTGGGCAGCATAGTATCCCCCCGCGTCCAAACTGACGAACCTCTGTTATCAGTAGAAAGTGGGGAGTGATCGCACGAAGTTCCGTTTGGATTGTCTTGGGATTTTTTATTAGGATGAACCCACCGGTGGTTGGCACCAAAGCGACAGGAACGCTACAGCTTCTATTGCGGAGAAGCAACTCCGGGGGACGATCTTGATGCGGAACAGAGGCTTACCAGAAGGCGGGCCTCTGGCTCGGAGAAGAAAGAGACATGAAATAAGAAGAAGTTACACTTATGAATGCACTAAAACAGTTGCGGAGCTAGAGGTAGATCTAATGAAATAAAAGTAACCGCGGGCTACTTGACCACAACCCTGAGGATAGAACAAGGAACGTTGGGACCGCTGACCAGCTTCTTCGTCCTGCGAGCAAAGATCTGTCCTGTTCTGTTCCTGCTCTGTTCGACTGCTCTGCTCTGCCTTGTAAGCCCCTCCAATAACAGAATCTACTTTCTCTTCCTTGCCCATGTTGAGCGTGTGAAAAGGCAAGCTTTATATCAATTCGCTCATTACGAGCTCCTGCACTAAGCGCACAGTATAAAGGTAGGCTGCATGCCAATTGATAAAAGCGCCAGTTGATAAGTGCGGCAGCTGATAAGTATGGCAGTTCCCTGGCGAAATATTTAGTTGTTCCACACTTCTTTAGCCATTTTTTACAATGATGTGTGGGTACTTCCCTGTCGTAGTGATCCCCGTTAAGTTCTTTGCTACTCCTAGCGGAGGCTGAGTGAGAGCACTTGTTTTTGCCCTTCGCAAGCTGCTTACAGCTTCATTCACGTACTACCTTTAAGTATTTATTTCGTCTCCAAGAAAAAAGCGAGTCACGAAATTGTCTAGGAGTTTATTAATGTTAGCTATACTTTCTCAGTTTGTTTCTATATTGCGCTTGTATTTGCTGTTTCATTTGGTCGTCGTTATTTCCTGTTAGATTTGGGGCAGGGGGTAGTACCTGCGTACACCCTCCCTTCCCTAACTTCAGCCGACTTCGTGCTGCCCCACGAAAGGGTGGGCTTTTATGGACTGTCGATACGCTGTTTTCTGACTACGTCCTCCAGCTAAACTTGTCGTGTTTTGTGTCATCGTTTAGCCTCTAGCCGTCACTCTAATGA
Source organism: Rhipicephalus annulatus (assembly GCA_013436015.1). Taxonomy (NCBI): domain Eukaryota; kingdom Metazoa; phylum Arthropoda; class Arachnida; order Ixodida; family Ixodidae; genus Rhipicephalus; species Rhipicephalus annulatus. The sequence continues at coordinate 238,017 of WOVY01000712.1, forward strand.
AGGTACCCTGTTGAAAAAACGCCCACCTTAAGAATGGTGGATTCCACCACCCACCATTTTGGTAGATTTTGGGCTAGAAACACTGCTGGTAGATGGATTATGGTGGCGGGTCGTGGATATAGTGTCCTGGCAATGCTGGAGAGCGAAGCAGCGTCAAAAGCACCACGACGAGCTGCCACTAAAAGTACAATAAAATTATTTGCATAAAAACAATAAAACAGCACCCGTAAAGTAACGAAACTAAGCGGAATTGAACGTGCCCCCTTCGGCTTGCCAACTGAGTACACTAACCACTGCGCCATGCCGACACAAGGCCACCGTGCTGTTAAATAGACTATCAAGTTACAAGCTGACTGTTCACCTTCAGTTCTGTTTGTCGCGTACTCGAGCGGGACGGGATCTGCACCTGATACTAAAATTTTCTCATTTGATAAACACAAACAACTGCTACCGGGAACGATTTTCAATGAAATAACAGCAACAGCCCTACGTTTTTGTTAGAATTTACAACCACAAGAAGGAAAAAAAAACAACTCAGTGGACAGTTCTCAGTAGTTGCTGTCAATCATAATAATTGTTTCTCGCCCCTCTCAAAGGGCGACATTGGCTCAGGATTTATGACGCTTCTAGGTTCATTCGATAGATAGGCCCACGGAATTGATTGTGATGTTTCTCGCGCAGCGCACAGAGCAGTCGTTCCAGTGCACTGCTTTTGCTCTATCGTTAGGAACAACTACATAACTGCTTGGCCGAAACGAATGCAGTGCGCCGGAAACATTATGCTATCATATTGGTTCAGTAAGCATATCAACTGACGTGTCTGTGTTCTCGCATAGAAGCCACAGAAGTAACGGCCAGTGCGACCAGTGGCTGTCGATGAGGGGAGGCGTACGTTTGGTAGAAGTGCTGCAAGCGCGTCACATCAATGCATTTCGCTTCTCGCGCTGGCACCGTACACAATAAAAAAGGCTTCATTTAGGTTAAATGATACCACAGCTGTGCTGTATTGTCATTCTTACTAGTCAAAATTGTGTATTCTGAAACCCAAAAGCGCTGATAACACTTGTACGAGCTCGGTCGGTAGGCCTAATTTTTGGTGGAAATCAGGCTAGTGGAACAGAAAAGTGCAGCTTACACTTGATGGGGCTCGTATCGACGCGTGTGGAAGGTACAAGTTTATCCATATGGGCGTCGCACACAAATTGTTAACTTAAAAGTACGGCTTAAGCAATAGAGTGTGCAAAAATTGCCCGAGTTGCGTTTCAAGCGTGGTGACATCAAGGGACTTCGGTATTATGCTCCAACACTGAAAGCGCCCATTGCGAACTGGAGCTTATTTACTTCTCGACAACTGCGTGGCAATGTAAAACATGTATTGTCACTGTTCACAGTGGAACCTTTGGTCTTCTAAACACCATAACAAAGAAACACATCGCGGGTGTCAAACTGATCTAAGTACGTGCGTTAAATGTAAACATATTCACGGCTGCATTCTACGTTCCACAAAAAGCGAAACGGTGATGACACCGCAGGAATACAAGAAAACGTGCTATAGAGCGTAGTGAGCAACGCTGGTTTCTTTTGGCCTGTGAACATATATCTCTGCGCATTGAGGAATAAAACACTACAAATAGGTTTTTTCCCGCACTCTCATGTGCTTTTTAATCAGACCACCATCAACCACCAAGCTTCCATCAGGCCGCCGTCATACACCTTGCTCTCCAAGCCTACCACCAAACACGTTTTGCATCGCCACAATCAGCCTGCATTTTCCACTATCATCATCATTGGCTCGCCACCACCAAGCCACCATTTCGTCCACTCTCGGCATCATCAGCCACTGCAGTCTCCATCATATCCCCTATTATTTCCACCTTATGCAGTAGTCTTTCCACCATATTCACCAACGGTTCCAGCATCCAGCAACCCCAAACTTTTGATGGGGTATTGTTGCCTGTAAGTCATTGCGCACTTTGATCATTTCGCTTTTTAGCTGTTTGACCTCTTGGGTGAGCCTCCTTTTCTCTTCCAAGCTTTTCTTGTATGGTAGATTGCCTGTCCTGGCAGACACTGCTCTGGCAGAGCTCACCTCATTTATGTCTGTCCGAGCGGTGGTTGGCAGGAATCGGAGGTCCACGGTGCTTTCGTTGCTTTTTTAGGTTCGATTTCCTATGGGCCGGAGGTGCCATGTTAGTGTTGTCTTGCCTGTCAATCCTTGAACGAGATCTCGATCGCGACTTTGAGTGGGATCTCGATCGGGATTGTGAACTTGACCTTGACTCGCGCTCTTCTTTTTCGTCCGAGCTGAACCATCAAGACGTGTCCAGTCCAAGTTGAGAGAATTTTTCGAACGAATTGGCATCGCCGATCTATTTGGTAAGACTTCCTCGTATTTTGGCTGGTTTGTCCTCAATTTTCTGGAAAATTAACGTTCTTAACTTTTTGCCTACACAGGCAATCTCCTGTGGGGTGTTGACCATCACAGATGACACACTTGGGGATGCAGTCGTGTCCTTGCGCTGGTTTTCTTGCCCAGCAGCTGAGGCATTCGTTGACATTTGAAGAAAAACAAACGTCTATGCGGTGTCTGGTTAAGAGGCATATCTGGCATATATGTACTGTTGGCTTGTATGGGTAGCGGATTAACTCACCCCCATTATGTATAAGCTCCTTGGCAGCACACTGCTCGTGAATGTGATAACCGCCGTTTTCGACGAACGCAACATTCTTTCTATCTCAATCTTCACCCTTTGAATCACACGCGGGTTCTCTAGGAGCTCATCTAGCGAAGCGCCGGCCGGTATTTCGTGCGAAGCGCCGGCCGGTATTTCGTGCACTATACCCTGCAAGATGCTTTCGGGGTCGGCCACTTACGCATCGAATGTGTGGATTTGTCCCCTAATCTTTATTTGCGTGGTGCCTCACAGCCTACTCGGCACCTACATGCTTGGCGTACATGGGAATATTAAATTTGACCTTCGGTAAAGCCGCAACAGAAATTCATCGCCATTGGATCCTCGTTGGCAGGCATCTATCACAGCTCTTGAGACTTCAGTTCCATTATGTTTTTTTTTAATGCGGAGCATTTTTCAGTTGCACGATGTCAGGTAAATCAGGCAACGATGTGAACACCCCTTTTGCGCATGCTCGCGTCTCACACATTGTGCCCAATGCTTGTTAATCGTGCACGGTGTAACATACAAGCAATTTTATGCACCTTGGTCTTGTGCCAACTGTTCGATCCCCCCTGTCTCACCTTGCAACGCGGACGCAAGCAGCATCTGCCAGTAAACCCGACTGCTCAAGCTGCACAACCATTCACTGGTCACCTCGTATATGTAGGCACTGGATCGCACATAAGCATACCACCACTAATTGAAGGCGACGCTTCTCCTTCATTTAATAACTAATAATAAAGACGAAATAACAATGAAACATTAACAACCACACCCCCTTGCAGCATTGCAGTACAATTAGGTAATACCCCAATCACTCTGCGACGCATTTACTCGAGTTCTTCTCGTGGGAAGATGCGGGTGGCATTTTACTAAATACATTTATGTGACGTCAAATTATCTTGATGTTCTCTTTTGGTAGAGGAGGCGGGCCGCGTCATTTTCTTTGTCGCAAGGCCTGCGTGGCTACACGTTCTTGTTTTTCGGCGAGTGGATTGCTTTTCAATTACTCGTTGCTGTTCAAAGTCTTCTCTATCTGCGATTTATGGTTTTTAAAGGTGATCGTCTTTCTACAGATAACTCGATGCAAAGAGTTAGGTCTCTCTCTAGGTCTGTCCGTCTGAAATGATTTGTCTTTTAGGGGAGAAGCTTCTTTACCAACTAATTCCCAGTAAGAGAAATACTTTTTTAAACTTCTAAATATTTCTTGACCATGTTCTTAGAGTCACCAGGAGTACAAGTGCTCAATAAAAAACTTGAAGATATAGTCTGCTAATTTTAATTGTGATGTTGCATTTGTGCAACAATGGGCAGTAGTGTATAAAATGGAGGCGAAGCCATGGGAAAAACGTTTTATTGCCACCATTAATTTTGGCGAATTTTCAATTTGAAGAAAGCACAAAGCTCAAGCATAGCTGTTTGCTGCCTACTGGTGGAAACTTACAATACACTTAGGGTCTTTGTTGAAGCCCAACATCACCTTACACTTGGCACACGAACCATACGTGTACCCTCTAGGGCATGCCTTGCAGCGGTTCCGTTTTGCATTTCATGAGGGCCAGTTCTCCTTTCTCTCTCTTCTGACATTACGGGGGACATTAGGCACACTTTCTTGAGTGGCTTGACATTCTAAATTGAACAACGCCTTGGTGGTCGTTTGTTGAGCAAGATCAGACTGGTTGCGAGCTCAGAGAGGAATTCTCTCAAGGGTGTGGGCAGCGATTTGTGCTGCTGGAGAATTCTCTTGTGCATGAACCATGCACTGACAGCAGCTATTTGGAGCGTGTGCCAAAACAAATACTTATACCAGCGCTTAGACCTCATAGAAAACGGTATGAGAAGCAGATTTTGTCAAGAAGATCCACGCCACCCATTGATCTGTTGTAGGCAGGAAGGATCGCTGGACAATGGACAAAAGTGTGCTGTTTCTCTTTGCTGTCCCACCTTTTTGATTGATGTAAGCGGGTCAGCACCAATGCAGTTGGAAAGAAGAGTAACAGTGCGGTTGTCATGACACTTCACTGCCACCATTGTCTTTTGGTCACACGAAGTCACTGAAGTATCACAGGTGCCCCGACCTCACTTTTTCATTGATTTCTCATCCATCCACTTGCTGCAGCTGAGTCTGTTTTCATGAACCGTGCCAATATAGGAAATTCCCATTCTTGAAACTCCTCTAAGAGCCGAAGGCCTGTGAATAAGTTATCAGCGACGACTAGGTTGTTATCTCGCTTCGGGAGGCTGGAACATAGCTGGAGCACGACACCAGCTCCCAACCCAAGCTGGTAGCCACCCTGGTTGCCATAAAAACCTTTGTTGCTGCTCCTGGTAGACATCGAAATCATAACGCAGACCTGCTTCGCCAGAACGTGCTCAAAGATTTACACCCCATTTACTCTTTGGTTTATTAGGCATGTACTGACAAATGTAACACCGCCCACGGAAAGGGATCAAGATTTCGTCCACTGCAGATTTTTTTGGGGGGCAAGACAACCATGTTGCTGCACAAGGAACTGAGCCATGGGCGCACTTTCGAGCATTTGTCTTCTTTTACTTTTTCATTGGTCGCTTCATTATCGAAAAAATGCAGGTGGCTTGTTATCTTTTCAAATCTTTTACGGGACATTACCTGGGCTACTAATTCATATTGATTTCCATTTTCCCAGTAAGCAAGAACGCTGTGCATGTTTATGAGGCCTATCCTGAAATACATGCCCAGAACAGATGTAAGTTCTCCCACAGTGAGGTTTAGGGTGGTTCCATGTTTTTGAAAGTAGTACTTATTCCTTTTATCGACGACAGCCTTTAGCATGTATCGAGAAACAAACATATCGAAGTATTCCAGGGCACTCAGCGGCTGTGCAGGTGGCAGCGGAAAGTTGCTCTCGAAACTACCTGCTTCGATATCAAAATCTTTCTTCACCCATGTGTATCGTCTTTTCACGTTCCGCGGTTTCAGATCTACCGGAGGCGCATCTGTCGAGGTAGCAACCTCTACTTCGGCTTCTTCTACCTCAGTTTGGATGGCATCTCCTTCATCACTGCTGTCTCCAGACACTCCCTTGTCACTTTTAGGGGCGAAGCTCTTTATGGCGTGGCTTGTGCGTCCCTCGTAGTACGTAACCACCAGTGGCACATACCCGAATTACCGGTCCTTACGATTTTGACCTCCAAGGTGGTTCCGGTGAGAGATTTCTTCCGTGCGTTGTTGAACAATAAAAGATAGTGCTGAATGCGCATGTTAATGACTGCTAAGGGGAAATGAGAGACAGGAGCATTCGGCCTTTAGGTAACGCGCACGCTGCGATCTCCATTAGCAGCTATTGGCATGTACGTGGAGCACTATCTGACAAGAAAGGGTTGCTACATTATACTCGCTGGGTGTAACCTCCTTGGTTTTAGAAAGGTTTACTGAGCTTTGGGCCGCATAGCCATGAATACAGTGAACTAGTATATACCATGAACTCGAGGTGGTTAAAGGTGGGAAGTAAACCCGAAGCGCAAGCCGTAAGAAAGTGTGCATGTGCCACCTCCCGTTTAGTACTTGAAATGTCCGCTGGATGGCGGTGTTTCTATATGGAAAAAAGGAGGCCGCGCCTAGGATTTTTTGGAGCCACATAAAGGCGCTAGGTAGGAAGTCTGTCACAACGCAACAACATATTCTAGATGAAGGAGGAAATCAATTGGAAGGGTACGAAGCGCTAGGTTACATCCAAAAGGTAACAGCCGATTCGTTTCAAAAGAGCGTCCAGGGGATCTCCCCGGTGAGTAAAAGTGTGGCGGAGAAAGCAACAGAGGAAGAGCTAGTACTTGATAATTTCAATTGGAAAAAGGCCGAAGGAAAAATTCCAAAGCGCACTGCCGCGGGTTTAGATGGGATTCCCGTTAGCCTCATTAACGAACTAGGACATAACACTAAAGAAGCATTGTTAAAAGCAGTAGAAAAAAGCTTAAAGGATGGACAAATACCGGACAGTTGGCGACAAAGTAGAATGAACTTAATCTATAAAGGCAAGGGAGAAAAGGACAAGATTCGCTCGTATAGACCACTAACCATTACATCGGTATTATACAGGTTGGCGATGCAAGCAGTAAAAATGAAAATAGAAACATGGGCCAAACATAACGATATTTTGGGAGTACTTCAGAACGGATTTCGAGTCGACAGGCGGTTAGACGATAACCTGTTTGTTCTCACTCAGTGTATAGAAATATCTAAAATAGAGAATAGGCCCTTGTACGTGGCTTTTCTAGACATCACTGGGGCATACGACAACGTTAATCAGGAAATTTTGTGGGATATATTGAAAGGAATGGGCATGGGCGACGACTGTATACAGCTTTTGAGGGAGATATACCGAGAAAATACAGTTTGCATAGAGTGGGAAAGAATGCGTAGCAAAGAGAACGTTGAGGTTAGCAAGGGTCTGAGACAGGGATGTCCTTTGTCCCCGCTGTTATTCATGCTGTACATGGTGAGTATGGAAAAAGCGTTAGAAGGTAGCAACATTGGTTTTAATTTGTCACACAAACAGGACGGCGTGATGATTGAGCAGAAGCTTCCAGGTTTATTTTATGCGGACGATATCGTCTTATTTGCGGACAGTCGAGATGATATACAGCAGCTGGCGAATATATGCGGAAGGGAAGGTGAAGCTCTTGGACTAGGATTCAGTGTAACGAAGTGTGGATTGATGGTATTCAATGATCCCTGTGATCAGACGGTGTCCATACAAGGCCAAGAAATACCGAGGGTAAGTGAATACAAGTACCTTGGAGTATGTATGGGTAAATGAGAGTGATAGATACATGGAGGTACAGGAAAAAGCCTCGGCAGCAAAAGGAAAGAGGAATGCGGCAATAATGAAGCACAGAGCGTTGTGGGGATACAATAGGTATGAGGTGCTTCGAGGTCTGTGGAAGGGTGTAATGGTTCCAGGGCTTACTTTTGGGAACTCAGTGGTGTGCATGAGGGCAGAGGTGCAATCGGGAATGGATGTAAATCAAAGGACTGTGGGACGCCTCGCGTTGGGTGCTCACGGGAAGACGACAAACGAGGCTGTAAAGGGCGATATGGGGTGGGCAGGTTTTGAGGCGAGGGAAGCGCAGAGCAAAATAAGGTTCGAAGAAAGGCTAAGAAATATGAAGGAGAGTAGATGGGCAGAGAAGGTGTTCCGTTATTTGTATAGGAAGAGCGTGGACACACAGTGGAGAAAAAGAACTAGAAGACTCACTAGTAAATATACGGCTAGTATTGTAAGCCATATGTCAACAAAGAGCGTTAAGGGAAAAGTCAGGGAGGCGGAGAGGATTTACTGGATGGCAGCTATGGAGAAAAAACCGGCTTTGAGTAACTACCGAAAGGGCAAAAATGAAATAAGGAGGGAGGCATTTTACGATAATTCAAGGGGAAGCGCTTTACTGTTTGAAGCGAGATCGGGTTGCCTTAGAACGCGTAGTTATAAAGCAAGATTCAGTAAAGAAGAAGAACAATGCACATGCTGCGGGAAGGATAAGGAAACGGCGGAGCATGTTCTGATTGAATGTGGAGATATCCACCCAGGTGTACGTTTGGGCACGAGCCTACAGGAAGCCTTGGGTTTTAGGGACAACAATGGAAAGCTGAACACACCCGCGATTGAAATAAGTAAGAGACGGTTAGAGTATTGGTGGCAGAAAATTAGAGAGAAAGGACAAATATAAATATTGGAAAAATAAAATATGGACAGTGTGCCGTAAATGGCAGAGAACTTAAGCTGAAAATTTTCCTTTTTTTCCATTAAGATAGAATTTATCGAAGTAGAGGCATTTGGCCAACATCAAAAAAAGAAAAAAGGGTTTTTTTTTGTCGAGCCTGGTGGCATACTTGTCACCACCCCGTTATAAAGGGGACGCTCATAGCATCCATCCATCCAATATATGATGAAAAGATGCGAGATGGTGGTACATGGAGTGCTGAATAGATGGACGAACGGACACACAGACAGATGCATGGTTGGACGCATGAACGGACGCAGGCGCGGATGCATGGATGAACGCAGGGACGGACGCACGAACAGACGCACGCACGGACGGGTGGATGGACGTGTGGACGGTTACACAGACGTACGCAGAAACGGACGGAAGCAAGAACGAATGAACGGACGTATGCTTCGCCCCACTCCCCATCATTCACTCCGTGGATATGCTGCCATTTTTTTTTTCATCAGCAGAAAAATCGCTCTCATTAGTGTCGAAAACAACCAGCACGTTTGCATGAACAAAACGTTTCGGCCTCTCTTCCGGAACAGAATAGATTGTTGAGGTTGAAATTGCAGTATGTCCCAGTAAAATTCTTAACACAGCAAAATTAGCAAACAATGGTCAGCTCAGACACTCCACATGAATGCACGTCACGATATATAAGACGCGTTTCAAGCAGAAAAGCAATGTTGCGTTTCTGCAACAATAAAAATTGTGGCATTTAATGCCCACTGTTGCATATGTGAAACACACCACGTGCAAAAATATTTATACAGAGCAAGCGCAAAACTAACTTTTGGATTCTAGATTACTGACAAGAGTGTTTTCAACACACATTCAGTGAAAAAAACAGCGCATGTTAACTTGAGGGCTCATAAAAAAATATTTACAGTACCTTGTTTGCGAAGCTCGATGACAACGTGGACGCTGCCATTTTGCAAACTGCGGATACGACGAACTTGACCCCTAAGCAGCTGAAAATGGTACTGCGTGGAACAAATAACCCTCAAAGAAGCATAGTATGGACAACTTTTAACAATGCATTAGGATCCTTGCAATTGACAGGGCACGGAACTGGGTGTTGCAGATATGCAACAAGGGGCAATAATGGGAGTGGGTCGTGCTTCTTCTGTATGTAGTAGCCACCTCTCGTTTTAGTTCTTGAAATGTACGCTCAATGGCGGTGCTTGTATATGATGAATATGTGATGAAAACATGCGACGTGGCAGTACTTGGAGTGTTCACTAAATGTACGGACGGACGCACAGACACATGGATGGACAAATGAACAGACAGACAGACAGACAGACAGACAGACAGACGGACGGATGGACGGACGTACGGACGGACGGACCAACGGATGGATGGACAGACAGACAGACAGACAGACAGACAGACAGACAGACAGACAGACAGACAGACAGACAGATGGGCGGGCGGGTGGATGGACGGACGGATGGACAGATGGATGGATGGACGGATGGGCTGGCAGACGTGGCCAGCAGATAATTCATTGTTTTCTGATAGAACCCCACTCATCATTCTTCACTTCACCCCACTCATCATCATTCACTCCATGCATATGGTTTGATTTTTTGCCTCTTGGTATTTGCATCTATTTTCAAAATCCAACCACATCCACAGCACCCACCAATATTGCTCTGGTTTCTGCGTTCATACTTGTACGTAGTAGTGAATAAAAAGCTAACGTTGCTCATATTTGAGGCAGGGAATCAACACATCAATATACTCTGAGTTGTTTCTTTGTGCTATAAAAGTCATACATAAAAAATTCAAGGAACGTAGTGTTTATTATGCTAAACTGTCAATTTAACCCTCTGCACGAGAAAGCGGGTGTTTAAGCGTTTCGCTAAGACAATGTGGTGGTTACTGTGTACTAGAAGGGTTATAGTACACTCTACTGCGGTGGCACCAACCCACTGCGCCCATCGAGGCACTTTAACGCCGCGCTTCCGGAATCACATTGACCAACTTTCTCGCTCAGAACATGAAATATATGTTTTATTCATGCTCTCTAGGCGAGATAGTATTGTCATTAGACGACATTTGCAGTGAAACATACAGATATGGCCATTGTTTTTTAAAAGTTTTTCTTTTGCCTGCGTGACAGAACGGTATGCCAGTCATCCTCAGTCCATGCATGGTGTTCCGAACAAGTGGCGTCGCCAGTCTGGTTTTCGAAAGTCGCGTCAACAGACGCCGGCTCATCATTCATTATCTGCACAGACGAGACGCCCCTCGCGTCTGCGTCAGTAGTGAGTGATTTCGGTGCCCCAAAAGGGCCGGGAAGAACTTCGTCAACTTCTATTCGGCGAAAAAACAATCAGCCTCGGCCAGGCACGCTTAGTAGAATAAAGGGAAGGTGACTGTTGCTTCTGGCAAGTTTGTCGTAGCGCTTAGGCAGGCGCAATTTTTCCGCCGGCATTTCGTCATGTCATGAAGTAGGTCAAGAAAGTGAGGTGAGTAATGCTCACCTCCAATCCTTGTACCTTGGCAGCTAACCGATTGCCTATAGGCACCCGATAGTGGATCAGAGGGCACGATGAAGCTGTTTGGGCCACCTGAGCATTATTGGTACTGACCGCCAGGGATACCAAGCAAATAAAACTCTCGCTGAACACATTGAGACGCTAAAGTGTCAATGCCCTTTTAGATGCGGAGCATCTAATACTCGAGGCTTGTAGTGCGGCGCCGTCCGCAAGCTTCCTCCTCCTTCTTCCACCATCTGTGCATCCCTTCCTCCTCTACACACCGCGCGCGCTTCACTCCTCCACCATCTGTGCACCCTTCCTCCTCTACACACCGCGTGCGCTTCTCCTCTTCACGAACATTCGCGAGCTGTATAATGTAGCGCGCATGCGCCGTCACGCTTCGAGAACATCGGCAGCTGACGCGCGCGCATGCGCCGTTGCGCACTCCCCCTTTTCGAACATTCGACAGCTGACGCGCGCATGCATCGTCACCCACCATCTGTGCCGCGCGCGCTTCTCCCCTTCGAGAACATTCTACAATTCTCCTGATTCTCCAGTGGACGCGCATGCACCTTCGCGCTTCGAGAACATTCAACAGCTGACAGTACATGCGCCGTCGCGCTGTATATATACTCAAGGTCGGCGCTCGCTCGCTCAGTTGCCGCTCGTCGGTTGGTTTGTACGGCGCGTCGACGTCCAAGGTCGCGGTGAAATGAATTCCAACGAATCCACAAACACAATGATCGACGTCCCTTCGACCAACACCGCCCTTTCGCATACGTGTGTACGTGTTCACTCATTTAACACCCCCTCCTACAACCACGTAAACCAATTTAGCCATCGACCCAAGTAAGTCGCAATTTAACACCCCATTTCACAACCACGTTAACCAATTTAGCCATCGACCCAAGTAAGTCGCACTTTAACACCCCGTTAACCAATTATATGCTCCGCATCCTCCTCAGTGTTCCCCCGAGGGAAGCTGCGGGCAATCTTTTTTGGGCACGTCTTCAAAGACGTGCCCAAAACGGGCGCTTACATATTCAGCTGTGACCCCCCTGCTTACAACCTAAGAATGAAATGGGCACGGGCAAGTCCGGTTTGCTGCGTCTACTCGCTAAGCTACGCATTGGAAGGCCCGGTTTTGCTGCGCCTACTCGCTGGGCTGTGTGTTCTGTCGTTAACATCAGATATGATAAACTGCATTGCCGGGTGCCTATAGTTCACCTCCTGTTAGTCCATGCTCCCACAAACATAGAGTTTTCTAAAATATCTGGTAGCTACAGTAGCGCTGCGATCGCTCTGCGACCATGGTAATTGTGAGTATGACATAAATTTGCCTAGTCGTCATGCTTGCGGGTGGTGAATCGCACTTGTGGCTTTGTTTGTTGCTGTGTTTTGGTTTTTGTTTCGAAGGGAAGAACAAACCGTTTTTCACTCCATGGCCCTAGTTTAGGTGGTAAGCTTGAAATATAAAGGTAGTGAAACACAACTGCCAAACATTTGCCGATGGTTGTTTCGTGACAAAGTAGCTTCAAGCCACGTGAAGCCAGAACGAATCTAAAGACCTAAGATCAGGCAAATCCATGTCAAACCATAATTCTGGGGCTTGCTGAAGCGCTATTTGCGGCAGCTCCCATAGAGACTAACGCCAGAGTTCTCTCTAGTGTATATTTGTATATTTTAGAAACTGTATGCCCACAAACACACACAATTGTCGTATTTCGCACGGCGGAGTGCCTCCCGAGCCTCGCGACGCCGGCCGTAGTCGTTAGGGTGAGCGTATCGACGAGATCATTCAATCTTTCGGCGATAGTTTCTCATCGTCAAGTTGGTCCTGGCCCCAAAATTTGGTGCTTATGGAATCGACAAAACTTAACGCAGCAGACGATACTATTGTTAGATGAGTTTGAGGGAAGTTGCTTTTATAAAAGCTTCGATAAAAGGCAGCGCAGTGTCAGTATGTCTTCACTGCTTGGCGCCTCTTGGTGGTCTTACGTTAAAGAAAAATTCGGAAAGGGGAGCATATCATGTATTCTAAAAAGTTGGCGTGCGTTCAGGAAATGCCTGTAAAAAAACTAAGATTGTGAACGATTTTAAAAGAAATTCATATTTTATTGCTCTCACACATTCAAAGAAGTCGTCAAAGTTCTCTTGATAGTCATCAATACACACAAGGATCATTATTACCTGTATGAATATTAATCCAGAGATTACCTTGATAAGAAGGCCGTTGGTTGCTCTAAACTGTGGTTAATACAAATTTAGAGAAGCAGTGGGTCGGTATCTCGAGTTGAATCTTTCCTTGATGCATGCACAGTCATGTTTTTTTTTTTCACTCGACATGTCAGTTACTGACTCTGCACTTTTCTTGCTGAGCAGTTGATCCTCAAAAAGAGAGGGCCATCTGTCTACACTGTAGCTAAGATTACTGGCACTTTGCAAGTTGCTGCTGAGAGCATGCAATGTGAAACACATGCTAATCCTATCCCTCCCCAACACATCATATCAATAGAAACACAAATGTTATAATTAACAATTTTATGATAATCACTGGGTCCCAAAGTCGCGATGTGATTATGAGGGATGCCGTAATAGAAGTCTCTGGAAATTTCGACCATTGGGTGTTCGTCAATGTGCACTGACAGCAGAGTACACGAGCCTCTACCACTTGGCCTTCATTAGGTCGCCATGGCCGGGATCGGACAAATCGCCTTCAAATGAGTAGATAAGCATCATAACCAGTACTGCACCATGGCGGCCCAACATACCTTCAGTGAGCATACTTAGCATATCACGTGAAGCTTGAATATGTTTTACCTAACTGTTTTCTTCAAGGGGTATACTCCGTTTGGCAGTTTATCTTCTCGGCTGCGCCAAACGTAGGTCGTATTGGCGTATGGACGTCCTCAAGCTGTCTGATAGGAGACCATCACAGCACGCTTTGGGCTGGATGTATTCGGAAAACAGTTTCAACGCCACACGTAAGATGGCCAAAAACAATTTTTCTGCAGTCTACTTCCCTTCAGTCATTTCGGCTTTGACAGTTGGATAACACATATACATATTCAGCTTTTCTAACCACAGTGACACATTGCTTTGTTCTAGAACAAAACGAGAAAAAAAATTATGTTACTGTAGAAGAACAGATTCACCGTCACCTGGCAACAATAACTAAGAATATTGAAAGACATACCAATCACACTGACCATGTCCCCTTTACCTACTTGCATGTTTGCAAGTATACCTACTTTGCACCTTGCAAATACCTAGTTTGCACGTTTCCTGTCATTCATGTTATCTGAAAAATAGCTAAGCCAGAGCGTACAGATTCTTGCCTGAATTATCATTCGCACCTGCCCTGTTTGAATGACGACGCAGTTCGACGTAATCAAATGACAGAGTAAAAATCTCGCCAATGAAAACATATGCCTAAAAGCGTGCCATTATTTTTCTGACACGACCAACCTCTTGCTGTAGCATATGCATGAGCATGTATTAAGAAAATTCGAATTTTGAATGCTGTACACTGTGATCTGTATGAGTGAAACTATAAAACGAAGATGGCTACAGTGTATTATGCACAGAAACTTCCGTCTTGTAAGATCAAACACGGAGTGACTATTGCCAATAACATTTCATTGCCTATAAACATTACATGAGTTATTTTTCTGAACCGACCCATATCCTAAGCAGCCTGAGGATAAGCATGAATTTAGATAAACACGTGACGTGAAAAGATATACACAAAAAATAACTTGTCGAAGATAGAATACTGCTTGCCTGTAAATCACATTTGCTATTGTACCCGGACAGCGCCGCGACAGATGCAACATGGTCGATAATATGCTCTTTCGGACAGGCACAAAGTCAGCAATTCAGCTAGTTGCAACGGCCACGCAACGTACTAAACATGTCCCCCATTGCATTTCCTCGTAGCTGATCAGCTGCAGACTCCACAGGTTTTGGGTGTGTTTGCTTACTTTCTCACCAGTTAATGCTATCTATGTACTAATTAGACCTCGCACGTCAAGAAAGTGCGAAGCGCAATACTTGGTTAAATTGGTAAGACAAAGAGAAGCCTAAGCATAACTTCAACCTCTGCAGCGCCTCCCATTTCGAATTCTCCACCCGGCTTAAACCTCAATATGGGCAAAGCCTCCGAGATATGACGCCATTTCTCCTTTGAGAGAGTTGAAGCGGCACCCGGAGGACACCTCATTCGTCACTCACGGCCAGCTCACATATATCTCTATGGATGCTAACTGGAACGGTCGTCACACGATGTCTATTGAACTTAGCGGCATTTTTTTCTGTGCTTTGTAATTGATATTTGTTCAGCGTGTTCTGTGCAACGCTGTGACCTGAGGCTTCCTTACCGTCTCGGAATGTTACCTTCACGCGAAAAAAAAAATGAAAACAACAAGCTAGACAAGACGGCAAGAAACTCAGATAAACTTTTTAAGCGTCCTAGAATATAATTATTTCACGCCACTGAATGGTTCTTCGATCAAATTTAATTTTGTCGGTTGAGAGAAATGGGCTAAGAAGTTGTTTAGAACAATATTTAAGCAACATAAGAAAGTATTTTGTTCTTATGATTCTACCCATGTCTGTTCTCAAGGCAAAAGCCTGCTTTTAGCAGGAGTTTCTCCAGCAACCCTCTGTCTTCAGCTGCAAAGTCTGTGACTGCATGTGCTTTCAGAACAACCCCTGTTAATAACGCATTGCGCAACGCATTTAACCGCTTTTAAACCACTCCATCACGTGATTAGGTGTGGCACATTGTGCAACATGTGAAATAAACACTAGTAAATCAAAGTCAAGCCCCGCCACGGTGGTCTAGTGGCTAAGGTACTCGGCTGCTGACCCGCAGGTCGCGGGTTCGAATCCCGGCTGCGGCGGCTGCATTTCCGATGGAGGCGGAAATGTTGTAGGCCCGTGTGCTCAGATTTGGGTGCACGTTAAAGAACCCCAGGTGGTCTAAATTTCCGGAGCCCTCCACTACGGCGTCTCTCAAAATCATATGGTGGTTTTGGGACGTTAAACCCCACATATCAATCAATTAAATCAAAGTCAAGCATTTATCTATCCTTATTAGGCAACATGAATGTGTAACTAGTAATTGTAAAGGCACCACTGCAGCGTCTGCCTGAACCCACTGCTAAACATCGGGACCGCCTACTACAGCTTTTGCTTGTTACCTGTATTGCCAAGTCCTTTACGGTGATTTTCATTTGCTTTTTTATCTCATTCAACTTTGTTTGTTGCAAGGGGTTTCTTGGCAAGTTTGCAGCTTGCACACCAGAGTAACGCTCAGTAGATAGCCAGAGACTAACTAGTGTGGTGTGTTGCTTGTTTATTGTTTCATCTTCCTTTTTAACCAGGCTTTCACCACATTGAGACAACAATTGTTTCATTTAAACCAAAATTTTTATATGCCATAATCTCCTACTGCATGGTACCAGCCTGCTTATTCCCTACCTTTGCACCAAAGTCTCCCATCAGTATAGTATACTTTGTTTTTACCTTACTCATTGCCGATTCCACGTCTTCATAGAAGCTTTCAGCTGAAGCGTCATCATGGCAGGATGTAGGCGCGTAAGCCTGTACCACCTTCATTTTGTATCTTTTATTCAGTTTAATTATCATACCTACCACCCTTTCATTATTGCTATAGTATTCCTGTATGTTGCCAGCATTGTTTCTGTGAATTAGGAACCCCACTCCCAGTTCTCATCTGTCAGCCAAGCCCCGATAGCAAAGGACGTGTTCATTTTGTAGCACCGTATAGACCTCATCTGTCCTCCTAACCTCAGTGAGCCCTATTATATCCCATTTAACACCCTCTAGCTCTTCGAATAGTACAGCTAGACTTCCCTCACTAGATAAGGTTCTAGCGTTAAAAGTTGCCAAGTTCAGGTTCCAATGGCGGCCTGTCCAGATCCAGAGATTCTCAGCACCCTCGGCTGCGTTGCAGATCTGACTACCGCCGTGGTCAGTTGCTTCGCAGCTGCTGGGGACTGAGGGCCGTGAGTTATTTGACGTATGAATGTGGGAGGCAGAGTCCTGGAAGAACGTTAACATGATCTTAATACATAAGAAGGGGGATGACAAGGACTTGAAAAATGACAGGCCCATCAGCTTGCTCTCTGTAGTATACAAGCTATTTACAAAGGTAATTGCTAACAGAGTAAAGAAAACATTAGAATTCAATCAACCAAATGAACAAGCAGGATTTCGAACAGGCTACTCAACAATCGACCACATTCCTACTATCAATCAGGTAATAGAGAAATGCTCAGATAATAACCAGCCACTATACATAGCCTTCATAGATTACGAGAAGGCAATTGATTCAGTAGAAATATCAGCCGTCATGCAGACACTGCGGAATCAGGGCGTCAATGAAGTTTATATAAACATCCTGGAAGAAATCTACAGGGAGTCAACTGCTACCATAGTGCTTCATAAAGAAAGCAACAGAATACCAATCAAGAAAGGTGTAAGGCAGGGGGACACAATCTCCTCAATGCTATTTACCGCGTGCTTACAAGAGGTTTTCAAAAGCCTTGAATGGGAACAGTTAGGGATAAGAGTCAATGGAGAATACCTTAGTAACCTGCGCTTCGCCGATGACATTGCATTGCTGAGTAACTCGGGGGACGAATTGCAACTCATGACTACGGAGTTAGACAAGGAGAGCAGAAAAGTGGGTCATAAAATTATTCTGCAGAAAACGAAAGTAATGTACAATAACCTGGGAAAGGGCAGCGCTTCGAGAGAGGTAATAGTGCACTTCAAATTGTGAAAGAATATGTCTATTAGGGCAGGTAATGACCGCGGAGCCGAACCACGAGATTGAAGTAACTAGAAAAATAAGAATAGGGTGGAGCACATTTGGCAAGCACTCTCCAATTATGACGGATGGATTGCCACTATTTCTGAAGAGGAAGGTATAAAACAGCTGTATCTTGCCGGCACTTAGCTACGGAGCAGAAACCTGGAGACTTACAAAGAGGGTTCAGCTTAAATTGAGGACGAGGCACCGAGCAATGGAAAGAAAAATGGTAGGTGTAACCTTAAGAGACAATAAGAGAGTAGAGTGGATTAGGGAACAAACGGGTGTTAAGGATATCATAGTTGAAAGAAGAGGAAATGGACATGCGCTTGGCATGTAGCGCGTAGACAGAATAACCGCTGGTCATTAAGAGTAACTAACTGGATTCCCAGAGAAGGCAAGCGGGTTAGGGGGAGACAGAAAGTTAGGTGGGCAGATTACATTAAGAATTTTGTGGGTGTAAATTGGCAGCAGCAATCACAGGACCGCGTTAACTGGCGGAACATGGGAGAAGCCTTTGTCCTGCAGTGGACGTAGACAGGCTGGTGATATATATACATATATATATATATATATATATATATATAAGAATAACTTTGGTTGCCGCAAGGTTATAAATATGAAAGTAGATGCGCTTTCACATAACAACTGTTTATTGTGCCGACGTTTAGACGGGAACCCCGTCTTTTTCAAGGCATAATACTATTTACACATGTTCCCTGTCTTGTTTTAGCCTGTCGAGACAGGAGGGAAGGGGTCAAAAGAAAAGTAAAAAAAGAAAAAAAGAAAGAAAAGAGAGAGAGAAAAAAAGAAGAAGAAACAGTGAAACGGGAGGACAAACAATAAATAAAATATAGAAAATCTAGGAGAAGAAGCAAGACCGACACGGCGTAATTAGAAAGGGGCAGCATTTCAACAGAGTAGGGCAAAGGTAGATGAGCAATGTCATCATTGTCAACAATACCTCCCCCGCACCCACTCTTCCCCAAGTGGGCAGTGAGCCACCGTTCTTGTATTTCACCTTTCCGTGTAGTTCGCTGGCGGCTCGTTCCTCTTTGAAGTTTAGGACAAGTTAATGGGGAGGGCTTAAGCGCTTCGAGTGCGTGCTGGTGGCGTCGGGAGGAACGAAAAAGCCGGTGATTCAGGCACCGCCATCGATATTCATTATATGCAATGGCTCCTTGTCAGTGAAGGAACAGAATGTGCGTTAAAAATTGAAGAAGGAACAAAAAGAAAAACAGGGGGGGGGGGAGACTGTACGATATCCGGGACAGTCACCACAATGTTGTGGCTCACTGGGAAGACATGCGCGCATGTATGGAAAAGTTAACGAAACCACCTAGCTGTCAGCTCCTTGTCAGTGAAGGAACAGAATGTGCGTTGAAACCTAAAGAAGAAAAAAAAGAAAAGAAAAGAAAAGGGGGGGGGAGAAACCGTACGACACCCGGGACCACTTATCTGTGCGTTCCGGCTGTGCTTGATGAGGCAAATCATTTCTATGTTGTCAGATGCATAGGCTAAAAGCTTTGTTAGCGGGTAATATTATTGTTGTAATGAAACCAGACTGATTAAAGAGAAGCGTTTGTGTCTTTTAGCGGTCGTAACGCTGACAGAGTGCCTGGGTGTTCATTTATTGCGTATTTTATCGTGTTAAATTTGTAGATAAAATAAGATTCCCGTTGTTCCCGTTCTCTGATTGTTCGAAAGTTGTTTTCTAGTAGTGTAACCCGTATACAACAGACGGCCGTATACAGATGTATACAGACGGCCAAAAATATAAAGGATCATTTAATAAATTCAAAGATAGGTATGAAACCTCAAATTGTGTGTCACCCTTGCGGAAAAAGCCGATGCAAGGTATGCAAACACATGCAGACAACGACAGTGGCGAAAAGCACCCACTCGGATTTTAAGCACAGGATAAGAGGTGCACTAGACTGTGACTCAGACAACGTCATATACCTCCTGGAATGTGGGGTATGTAACAAGCAATACGTGGGCCAGACAGACACTCCGTTTAGAATTAGATTCAACAACCATTGGGCACATGTACGATCTCTGCCAGGCCTTCCACTTTCAAAACACTGCACATTAAAGGACCACAGCTTTGATGACATCAGGGATACACTACTAGAAAACAACTTTCGAACAATCCGTTGCTATCTCATTCATAGCTTCACTCTTCCAACATTTTTGCGGTTTGTGCGCGTTCACGAGCATGCGCGCGAGTGTGTGTGTGTGTGTGATGAACTTTTTAATGTATACAATGTCTTCTAACATTTAGGCTATGATTTTTATACAGTTCCTTGAGAACGACGAAGTCATTCACCTACAGATGGTGTCGAAGGAGGACCGTATGCGTCTGGACTGCCAGTGCATCGAGTCCACGTTGATGGTGAAATATCTAAATGGTTCCGAGCGCATTTTGGCGTGTTTCTTGGACTCTGTTGTGTCGTACGTACAATTTAGTTCTATTTCTTCCTGAAGCGTTACCTTTATATTCATGAATATGTAGAAACGCTGCAATAATTTGACCATACTTTTCATTGAATGGATTGAACGTAAACCGAGTAAAAATGAAATGAAATTTTCATATTAAGTACATAGAACTCAAACAATTTTGTCTCATACTGTCAGACATATTAGCTTTGAAGTAGGTAATCTTAGGTCAAAAATTTCGCATTGTGATTCATTGCCTCCTAAAGCTTTTAGGGCTAAAATACATCAGGAGCTGTATATTTTGGGAACACTGTGAAATGAAGTTATCTGTAGAATCCTCCTAAGGTCGTCGTGCACAGAATATTTTACACTTATAAATCAAATTGTGTTTCTATCGTGTCCAGCTTTGCGAAACAGATAATGCAGTGCTATGCTACTGTTTGTATTTTCTAGATGAGTGATTGTCGCAATTGCTTCTAATGGACAATTTGCGCGCTACTTTTTTTGTGCCCTCGAAAATTTGTTACAGAGACGTTTCACTCTGGCAATACCTAAGTTGTTGCATTTTTGAACCATTTTACTGATGTAAGCATCTGCGTTCTTTGCCCCTGATTACCTTTATCATTCAAGTTGATTACCATAATAAACATATTATATCATCATCAATACAATTATTGAGGTGGAAGTTTAAAATTCTTCATCACACTTTAAATTCCATATTTGGCAGCCACCGTTCCGCGGCATCAGGCATTGGTGAAGTAAAAAATGGTCAATACGCGATGACATAACTATAAACGTCACAAATTGCAGGAGTCGTGATATCATCGCGATGTAAGAAATTCTGGCATGATATCATCCATCACAAGACAACACGGCGCTGTTGTAGCATCCTCCTTTGGGCGGCGAACGATACCGGAGAGCGCGTGACGCCAAGAGAAAAAACGATGATTACACTTCTCAGTAGCCCACGAAGCCAAGGATCGTGTTTCGTGCTCCTTCATAGTTCAGCCGAGACTTGGAAGAAGATGGATATTACTTTTGTGTACTCCTAGGCGAAAGCAGACGGAACCCTGTTGTGTTTAATATTACATGTGCATACATTGCGGACACTCAAGTTGGAACCCTGTTTCAATGGGGTTGATAAATTTAGGTCTTTCAGAAATGGCAGTTACACAAAATTGCTCGGAATTTCTAAAAACACAGTGTAATACTTTCAAGCTAGATTCCACCCTACAGGGGCGTATGCGCAAGCGGGCGTTTGGTGCATGTGACACCACGAACCCGAGGCGATGGGGAGGTTTCAAATCCCTCCCTATCACGCCTAGCAGTGCGTGGCTAAGCCGTGTACGGGGGTAAGAGGACCCTAGAGGTTCAGCCCTAGCCACTTGATTGGATTTTTAGAGACCCCCGGCGGTTGCCACACACCTCTCTGGCTCCGGCTTCACGTAGATGGCACCCCAGGGCTGACGCACCTAGTCGAATGCGGTGGTTGCCTTTCCTCTTTGTCTTTCCTATTCCTTTCCTTGTTGTCCTGTATTCTACTTCCTTCAATTACTTCCTAGACTTTGTAGGCTGCTTGAGGTAACCGTGCACATATGTCCTCTCTTGGACAACGTATATTAGGTTATAGCGTGGCTTTTTACGGCTGGCGTCCACAGCCTTACATACTAAGTGCTGCAGTGTCCCGTAGTCGGGCTTCATAGTGGGCCGCCACTATTACTGCTGAAACGCACACAACAATAATGGAGACAGATTCATACTGCCGCCTCCTTTATTGTTACCCTTACAAAAGGGGACGCACCGAAGACATTCCTCCAGTCTCGGACCTGACCAATAGAAAACTTCCCTTACTTTCTTGTGCTACACTGTGCCAAGACTAGTAAACTTGCGAGAACTTTCTTAGCTTTCGTTGTTGCAAAGTGCTTGGCCAAAGACCTTGGACTATGATGCAAAGTGACCAAAATGGCGAGTTGTGACTTTTTTTAAACTCGATTAAAACAACAGTATCAAAAGATCAATGGTTTTGTATTACTTGAAAGGGTACCAGTTTTAGTGACGCCCCATGCATGAATCAACAGTTCACGTGAAGTTGTTTCGACGGAGACCTAATTGACCTGTCTGAAGCAGCACTGTTAGAGGGATGAAAAGACCGAATTGTGAGACACGCAAAGCGAATCAGTAAGAGACGAGAAGGAAAGGAAATCCGAACAAAACATCTCTTCCCCGCTATTGCGTCAAGTGTTGTTCCCAAACAATTAAAGCAGGTTACAATATTATAACTCTTAGGCAAAAGATTCCTAATCTGAGACATTGTTTCGAATGCCAAAGATCTGACCATAGATCGCTGAGCAGCTGTGGTCATCAAACTTGTGCTAAATGAGGTGGAGAAGGTCATCGATCCGACAACTGTACGGACACATCGCACATATCATTCCACAAAACACGCAAAAGGCACTCACCATTTTACATCACACCTTACTCTGATATAGAATGCCAAGGGCAACATCGCATCCGTCCCCGTCACCCCTACGGCTCGCACAGAGCAAGCCGTCGACTGCGGCGCCTGTCCCCACATTGGTAGTAGTTAAATATACTACGCCAACCTAAGTAGAGAGACCGGCGACCCCAGGGTCGTCGGCTTTCATGGCCTCGTCTCACCAGGCAATGCCCAAACCCCGAACCACCGATCAGCATGTGCGGGCATACAGTACCTCTCAGGAGGCAATAGACACATAGGTACCTAGGGTGCCAAAACACTGGCGCTGTTTTCTGAACCACGCCAAAAAAACGAAAAAAACTATGAAGGGTCCGGACGACCATTCTGCCACCTGAAACCAAGTCGTTCACCTTTAAACACCACACTCTCTCATTGTACACACAGCAGCTTCTCATTCTTCATCATCATCATCATAAGCCAGACTACGTCCACTGCAGGACAAAGGCCTCTACCATGTTCCGGCAGTCAACTCGGTCATGTGCTTGCAGCTGCCATTTTATACCAGCAAACTTCTTAATCTCGTCTGTCCACCTAACTTTCTGTCTCCCTCTAACCCACTTGCCTTCCTCGGAATCCAGTTAGTCACCCTTAATGATCCGTGATTATCCTGCCTACGCGCCACATTGCCGACCCCTGTCCATTTCCTCTTCTTGATTTCAACTATGATATCCTTAACCCCGGTTTGCTCCCTGATCCAATCGGCTCTCTTCTTGTCTCTTAAGGTTGAACCTATTATTTTCCTTTCCATTGCTCGCTGCGCCGTCCTTAATTTACGCTGATCCCTCTTTGTAAATCCCCAAGTTTCTGCTCCGTAGCTAAGTACCCACAAGATGCAGCATACCATACTCTTTAGGGATAGTGGCAATTTACCTGCCATGATTTGAGAGTGCTTGCCAAATGTGCTCCACCCCATTCGTATTTTTCTAGTTACTTCAATATCGTGGTTTAGCTCCGCCGTTATTACTTGTCCTATGTAGGCATAGTTTTTTACAACTTCAAGTGCACTACTACCTATCTTGAAGCTTCGTTTTTTTACGCGGTTACTGTACATTACTTTAGTTTTCAGCAGATGAATTTTAAGACCTACCGTTCTGCTCTCTTTGTCTAACTCCGTAATAATTAGTTGCAATTCGTCGCCTGAGCTTCCCAGCAATGAAATGTCATAGGCGAAATGCAGGTTAATAAGGTACTCTTCATTAACTCTTATCCCTAATTCTTCTCATTCAAGGCCTCTTAAAACGTCCTGTAAGCACACGGTAAATAGAATTGGTAAGATTGTATCCCCCTGCCTTACACCCTTATTGGTATTTTGTTGCTTTCCTTATGAAGCACTATGGTAGCAGTTGATCCCCTGAAGATTTCTTTTATATGCAGACACAGATACTACAGTGGATTATCCGATGCCTTCTTCTTAACCGCGATGACTTACGAGAACTTTTTCGTGAGCACAATCCAAATTGTGTTAGGTGTGTGCAAGAGACACACCTAACACGAACACGCACAAACTTCCTATGTAACTAAATATCTTGCAAAAGAACCGAGATAATGTCATGGCGTCATGCGGTGACGTAGTTCACTACCACACAGGCTCGTGCGTCCAGCGACTCACGCTTGAGTAGCTCACGTTTGTGAAGCGCAACGCATAGTTAGGTAGACGGCAATTTTTTATCTCACTTTTTGTTAGAACCGACAGTTCATGGAGGTTTGCAGTCTCAATTGCGATTTCAAAACTAAACGGCAGAGCGCTCATATAGCGCTTAGCATTTCGTTGCGAAATAACGCCAAATGAAACAAAAACAAAGTTCTTTAGGGCGAAGCGTCTTAGGCTGTGGGTCTGTCGCTTCTCTGTATGTAATGTATGTATGTATGTATGTATGTATGTATGTATGTATGTATGTATGTATGTATGTATGTATGTATGAATGTATGTATGTATGTATGTATGTATGTATGTATGAATGTATGTATGTATGTATGTATGTATGTATGTATGTGTGTATGTAGCCCCCCTAGTTTAGTTTATCATTGGTTCGATTGCTGGCATTGTGTGTCCAGGCTGAATTCAGTTGCCGAAAAACATTTTACAGCATATCCACGGAGTGAATGATGAGAAGTGAAGTGAAGCGTCTGTCCGGATGGACGGATGAACTGACGGGTGGGCGGACGCATAGACGGAGGGACTTATGAAAATAACTTGTTGTTGAGCTAACTGGTAGATCAGATAAAAAAGTAATTTGGGCCGTGAACACACGACATATTTACGTGCGCACACACCCAGGCATCAAACACTCACAGCTCTTACATTCAACTGATATATTCATAACACTAACCGCCGTATTCTAGAACTTCCCTTTGCCCAACGCTTCCACTTGAAAAAGTCTATGCGAGTGCCGTCTCTTGGCAGACAAAGCCACTGCAAATGGGCAATAATCTGCAGCGATTATTGAGAAGCGCCCTGTCAATTTAGGTCGAGAAGTGGCCCAGTGCAGTGCATAACTCGGTCAAGTGAAAGACGAAATTCGAGTCGAGGAACGTTTGTCGATACGGGGGTAAGTCTTGAATATATACACGGAGCACATGCGCGCAATACATCATAGAAGGCCAACAGCTTGCACTGTCAAGACACACAGATTATCATCTCACAGCCTAGAACGGATCGACAGACGGGGATTAAGTTGGGAACAATGGTAGCGAAGGGCCGCTAACACAAGGATCTTTATTTGTTTCTATGTAAAATGCCTCTAACATTTCACGAGCAGCTTTTCTTGCTCTTAGCCTGATATTTTCGTCTAAGAAAATCTACCCTCACAACCACACAAAATGGCATACGCTACAATGTGCGCATAATTGTCATCTTCTTTTGTTAGTTTTTGGGCGTATATTATTAACCGATAAATATTAAATCTTTCGGTTCGGCTGATGTTCACCTTGCTGTAACATAATAGTGTCGAGCACACGACCACCATGAAATGTTTCACATAGGACCTCTCCTGCTTTTTCTCCCAGCCGCGTTTTTGCTATCGGAAATACGTTGGCGCAGTCTCCCAATTCCCTCGGTACCCCGCGGCGGTGGTCTAGTACGTAAGGTACTCGGCTACTGATCCACAGGTCGTGGGACCAAATCCCGGCGGCGGCGGGTGCATTTTTGATGGAGGCGAAAATGCTGCGGACCCATGTCCTCAGACTTAGGTGCACGTTAAAGAACCCAGGTGGTCGAAATTTCCGGTGCCCTCCACTAAGTCGTCTAATCACATGGTGTTTTTGAAATGTTAAACCTCATGTATCAACTAATCAATCCGATTTTCTCGGATGCTAAAAACACCATCGGTACACCATGCTTATTGGTACACCGTACACCGTGGCTATCGGTACACCGTGCGAGAGCTTATGGATAAAAAGCACAGCCTGTGGCTAGACACTTCAGGGCTTGGTAGTAGTCTTCGCTTCCCGTGTTCCACGTTTAAACTTCTGCAACATTGATTCAGCTACGGCAGTGGTGATCAATCAAGGGAAGCCAGCAGCCTCTATTCGTCTCACCTGAATAAGACAACTACGCTCCATGCTGTGTGGGTACGACCTCCTCAGCGCCGACTCCAAGTGATGACAGGCAACGCCCCTCTTGACATTCTTTGAGTGGACAAAATTGTATAACAACAGCTTTTTATTAACTCGATGGTGATAAGACCAGCAAAAAGGTTATCGTTCTACGTGAGGCTCAAGTCTAAAAATTATAGCAAGCTTCTTGCCGTAATTCAACAGTGAAGAAAACTCTTAGTTCTATTTTTTAAAACGTTTAAGTGTCAGGAAATGTAAAGTCTCCCAACTAACCTAAATACTGAAAAATCATCGACATATGTAAAAACTTTTAACCCACCCCATTCTTAAAATCATTATCTAAGTCCGTATGTACTTCCGCTGAAAATATATCGCAGTGGACCAGCGCAACACAGGGATCAACGCGGATTCCCTGCGGCTGTAGAAAGGGCTTTTCGTAAAACATTATAAAGGTGACATGGAGTTAAAATTGAAAAAGCAATAAAATTTTTAATATTGACGCTTGTGTCGTTGATAAAAAGAACGTTGTCATTCTCTTCAATGCACGATTCTACAGACGTTCGAAGCTCGTCATGCGGCACGGAATAACAAAGACTTACAAAATCCATTGAGCAGGTGTAGCCTGTACCACGAGACTCGAAAAATTCGCACATACCACTTCATCTCTTCGTTCGGAAAGGGTCATTCACCACAAGCTTCTTTAGCTTGCTTTGAAGTAATACACTTACGTTAATTTGCCAGAATCCTCCTTAACTGAAACTGGTGCGAAAAGGTATATCCGGTTTGTGTATCTGGACCATGAAAAAAAACCGTTAAGTTTGATTACTTTGACGTTCTACATTTTCCTGGCTAGCACTGTAAGCCCCGCATTCCTGAAAAACCCAACGAACGTATACTTAACGCGAGTCGCTTCCTTGTTAACTGGGCGAAAGTTCTTCTTTATGGCAGTCAGAGCGTTATCGTTAAACGCTCCCTCGGGTATGACCACACAACAACAGTCTTTGTCTGCAAGCAATATTTTAGCTTGTAATTTGGTACTTAACTAAACAAAACAATCAAGATGCATTTCTTACATTGAGGAATCGAAGAAATGATATCAAAGGGCCCCACCTTTCGTGGAGTGGAAATGGCCACTTTATTTTCATTCTGAGGGATTAGATGGAATGGAATCGCGACAAATCCATTTCTCCGAAATGGAATGAAATTTGAATAGCACGGAGGCACCCATTCCACAACACTGCAGGCAACCCGTAGCACGACATCGGAAGAGATCCTGCTGCAGCGGCATTTATTAGAGAGAGCACCGGACTCCAGGCCTTTAGCCCGAAAGGCCTTAAGCAGGCATCGGTGCTCTTGTCCATCTCCCGCCCTATATATCATGATCACTTGCAGTCACATCATATATCATTTCTATATTTTACTGTCTGTACACACCTCCTATGCTTCCTTAGAGCGAGTTATTCTTGGACTCTAATCGGCACAATACACCCTGTCAATGCAAATACTGCTCATCGCCAACGCCACGTGAAGGACGGGGCGCTCTCTGGCCACGTATGGTCCTTGTGCCACAAAATCCTAATAATTATCATTTCTTATTACGACTCGTTTGAGACAACCACGGAAAATATCAGCTATTTTCTAATTACTTTCTATTAGACTTACATCACTCTCAGTTACTTCTTAATTGCTTTCATTTGCTATTCACTCAACTTCGTGATCTTTTGTAAACGTTAGGCGTCTTCAACGGTATTGGTTTTGTTTGACAACATCCCTACTTAAGCTGACTGGAATATTTTGCGCCTGATGAGACGCCGAAATGTTTCGCTTAGTAGCATACAGACATCTATTGTGGTTATAGAACCATCAGATGATATTGTTGTCTTAATACGCTTTATATAAACAAGCGATTTGAAGATTCCCACATAAATTTACCCTGCAAATAATTGCGGTGATAGTTGTTCAAACCTCGCGAAAACACGCACAGTTTCTACGCTTTATTTGCGGAGGATTTACATTTACAATTTTTATTTGTTGAATTATACAATACAAAAGATTATTAGGCTGCCTAAGATAATTGGATTAGAATAATTGTGTCCTAAAAAATGTGATGACATTAGCAAAAAGATTTGCATAGGTGGACGCGTCTTTCTTATGGCTGTTTGTTGTAAGCGTGGTCTTCACAATATAATGTGCAGCCAACAGTTCTGACAAGGCATTTTGGGAAGTTTTCACACAGACGAGTAGTTTTTTTTTAGAGTATATTGTTCTCATTCTTTCGCGGCAAACGCCCAAAGCAGATGTCTGGACACTACCGCCCAGGAGAAGAATTGCGGAAATATTCGCGTGACACCAAAGGCCTCGCATTGCTCTAGTGAGTCTCATAAGTATTCATTGAAAGAACACATAACCAACCCATAGCAAAAGACAACTAACATCACGACACCGCCACTTCGCATCATATTGACATCACATTCACGAGTTACTTTGGCGTCATTATTACGTCATTGACTAATGATCATTACGAGATCACTTATAAAAATAGTCGATCGGCCTAACGTCGTTTGATCCAGAAGGACGTGCGTCATAAACTTAGGTTCAATAGAATGCCGTTGTGTAGGGGCGAACTGCAGGATCGACAATGACTGTCAACGAGACATATACTATGCACGTCGCTGCACCAAACCTTTGATCGATGGCGTAATAGATAATTCAACTTTGTTCTAAGATAATCAATTGCGTAACCAAGAACAGTCGATAAAAAACAGTAGCGCGCGCATCACGTAACTTTTCCCCCAAGCGCAATTCTCGGTTCCATACTCGTGCATCATTTGTCTATGATGGAACTCACACAACTAACTCGGTATGTCATGTGACCATAATGACCCCAGAAGATACAACTTAATGCAGCACGAAGTGTGCTGCAGGCTTCTATTTCAAGTGTTGGAATCAGCTTATGCTACGAGTATTTATTACAGCGAAAGCTGTAATGAGATCTCAATTTGGGTCACGTGCAGTTGTCCGCCACCACCACTACCGCCGGTGTCCGCAACCACAATGCATGAAATGGGAAAAAAAAGCTTGTATCAATAACACAGTGGGGCTTGAACCCGGGTCCCCTGGGTGCTAGCCCAGTATTCTACTACTGAGTTACGCCGGTGCTTGCAACTTGTTGTCAAACTTGTCTTAGGCAGGCTTCACCTAGCACCAATGACAAAGTGGGGTTTAAACCCGGGTCCACTAGGTACCAGCCCAGTATTCTACCACTAAGCCACACCGGTGCTTGGGACTTGTCAAACTTGCCTCAGACAGGTTTGATGTCGGGAAAGCAATCGCGTTGATACGACTTATAAAGCGTTTTAAAACAGCGAAAGAGCAACCAGCCGTCGCCCAATGATAATAGCGTAACAAGTAGGCCGTCCAATGCTCCAACCTATCACAAAAGCTTGTGTTTGTTCACCTATTAACTGTGCCGCATACCCACTTCAGCCATAATTTCTCATCATCTCCAGCCACTGCACGAACAATTGGCACAAAATTCCTTAAGGGTGTTTAGCGGATATCACGCTTCTTAGAAGAACAATGAAGAATAGCATAGCAAATCCCCCCATTAAATTTTTATTTACACAGAGCTGGTCTGACACTTTTCCCCCTTTGTCCGTTCTGCGAAGAATCAGAAACTATTGAACATTATTTTGGCTCATGTCGTAACTATGCATTAATTAGGAAACGACTTTTAGATATTCCATTTGCGAAGCTAGGTTTAAATTTAACCGCAGAAAATGTTCTAAGTTTTGGTGCCTCTGTTTTGGGAAATTGCCACAGAGATGCATTCGATGCGGTGTGTAATTTTATTCAAGACTCTAAACGTTTTTCAACATAAAGCCCTCGTTAACAAATACAAAAAAACACGGGTCGAAAAGTAATTTTCTATTCTGGATAAATCCGTGACATACCAAATTAATCGGGTTTGGCAAAACCAGCTGTCTGGTCGGCACCCAAAATCAAGTTGTAGCTATTAGTATCTACTTTGTTATTGATTTTTCTCTCACTATCTAAATCTTTAGTTTATTTCTTTTTTTCCAACATACTGTCTTAACTATACAACTCCCCCCCTCCCTTTTTTTTCGTTGTAAGCAATAATGGAGTTATCGTTCATATGAGACTATTTGTTCTCTTGGCCAATCCCCCAGAGTGGGTACAAGCCATGGATTAAAGGATACAAACAAACAAACAAACAAACAAATGCCGGCCTACTACCCAAATATATTTATTACGAATGAGCTAGTGGGTATTAAGCAAGTGTGCTGCAGTAGTTACCTAATGATTGTTTCGAAAAGGCTCAGAAAGACCGCTCTTCAAGGTGTTGCTGTGCCTGTGTTGCGCCTTCCACGCAGGCCTGGCGTTTCTTTTTTTTTTTCATTTCGTTATGTGTTAGTTTGTTTCACCTACTAGAGCCCTGTAAAAGGGCTACTGCAGGAGTGAAATTATACAGTGCATGAAAGAAACCACTACCGAAAAAGTACATGAGAAGCAACAGCAAATTTACAAGGAAAAACACGTTTATATCAATAAAGGAATTAAGCTTTTATCATATAATGATTACCAACAAGTATAGTCACATAATTATTCAGGATATAGTGATCGAATGTGACAAGGTAAGGAATTCCGTAATTTCATTGTACATGAAAGAAACTATACTTCAATATATCTCTGCGTGCAAAAAAGACAGGGGTTGTAGGGAGGTAGGTTTTGTGAGGCCTTCAGGCAATAACCTGTTCATTTTTATTTTACAGGACTCTTCCGAAACAGAATGAAAAGTACGTATAGCTATTTTATTTTGGGAAGAAAGCTATATGTCGTGTTCTTTGCACTTTTAAAGAAAAATTGTGAGGCTTTTCATTCTAAAGCAATCACATTGTAAATCACAATCACGTAATTGGTTTTTTTTTTCAGGACAGAGCCATTTTTATTGCCGCAGTTTTAAAGGGAGATGCTACTCGAAGACACTTTTCTTTATTATTCACCCCAGAGGAATGAAATTTGAGCTGTTTATCGAACTTTTTATGTTGATTTTAAATATTTAATTAGTTTCCTGGCAAGTTACACACTTTTAGCTCTGCAACATGACAAAGTGCAAACCTTCAACTCTTTTGCCCCCCGCTTTTCATCTCTAAAATTCTGTAATTTTTTATCATTCATAGTTCATAACGCTTCAAATAAAGTCTAGAATGCAACCAACTAATTAGGAAGCACATACAAAATATGTAATACGCATGAAAAATAATAGACGTAAAAAGTCTATGTTTCACCTGCCCTAGTAAAGGTACACATACAATTTTTTATATACAATAAAACGTTGAAACTTAAACTAGAAAATTTGTGCGAAATTTCATGCATATTCGAGCACTAGAAATGCCCGAAAAAGGAGGGGCACATTGATAGAAATGGCAAAATTTATGTTTTGAAAAAAATTTTTAAAGTTAAAATTGAGTTTTTATTTATGAAAGATATTATTAAATCAGATGAAATTTGCCCACCAAAAAGAACAATTTTTCTGGTAGTGGTCACTGCGACTAAAATTCGCCAGCACCATGAGTTTGTCCCTCTCGGCATTTTCGAGCCGACTCCTCACAGACAATTCGCTCACAGACAGGGCCATGAAACGCTTGCCAAACTTCCGCTCCATCTGGCAAAGCCTTGTGCCAACTGCAAGCTATGAAGAAGTTCGACGGGACTGCGAAATCCAAACTAAGTCCAGTTTCATGCCATTTTGCAGCCATGTTTTTGCCACATACCGTCGTACATAATGGCAATGTCGTCTCTGCTAAGTACTCTCCCTGCGAGCTTTTTCGACCTCTCGATTGGTGCTGACGTCATTCATTGCTGCATCACGAACTTTCCGGCCGACGGTGGTGAATGACTCAAATGCATTGGCTCTTGCAAGCCAACAACTGCCGCAAATTGGACCAGCTGCTCGTAGCCTATTCCTAAAGAGCGCGCCGAACAACGGCTTTCACTTGCAAGCAATGCCTTTTTTCATTCATAACGGAGATAATTACACGAGAAAAGCATTGTTCAGCTGCACTGCTCGACAAGACAGGAACGCTGCAAACAGGTTTCACAGCACATGCAGGCGCGCAGCGGCCAATGGCGGTCCCCGATTCGTATACCATGTGATAAGCCAGTCGCGGAGCTCGAAAAACGCACAGAAGAGTGATTCTTTTTATTAATTCTTGCGCTGCATCAGCGAGAGAAACTGTTGTTATTTGAAGAGTGAGGCTCGACTCTTCGACTCATGCGATCAACAATGGCTGGCGGCGGCGCTATATGTACGGCAAGGTGCTCGAAAAATGCACACTTTCGATCTTTTAACAGGCACCTTGTGCTCTTTAGATGAAAATTTATAGCATTTTCAGTCAAGTCTCAACCTGTATAATTTTTTATAACAGTAGAGGTACTAATCTTGTCAAAACAGCGAAAATAAAAAATCGATAATTTTGAAAAAAACTTGCGTTTCTAACCCACATATCCCCTTAAAGCGAGTTCACGTGTTGTCCATTATTGTGAGTCTTTGTTAATTCTGTTCATATATTGTTTTTTCCGCTCAAGGGCGACATTTTCACCTATTGCGGCGAAAGAAACTTTGCAAATTAAATAGGATGGCTACGGTTTAGTTTACCGGAGTCATATTAACTGCTTATAAATCAGCTTAGTCTGCTCTACACACATATATTATGCCATTTAAATAAACGTAAGTTTCGATACAGAGAAAGAGAGAGAACGGGAATGTGCTCCAGGTATCCGTTGTTGTGGAAATGTTGGAGGACATAGCAAAAAAATGAAGTTTTTATTTGTATAAAAACAATCCCCTGCAGATATGTAATTTTGTACTTAACGAAACGTTGCCTCGTATATTTAAAAATCAGTGACGTGTGAGGAGAGACGCGGAATGGGAGGCAGCGTTCGTACGGCTCCTGTGGACGCGCTACTCCATCGGTGTTTCTATAGTTTTTTCTTCTTGTGTTCATGAACTGTTGCTCGCATCGGTTCTGAGAAGTCATCAGGATCCTACTGATACCGTATTTGACCACAGTGAGTGATTTTTTGTCAGGTTAGGAACAATTTATTTTTCTGCGGAGCCTTGCCCTCTTTAACCCTAACGAGTTGCTTGGGAGACTGCGCTTTTGCTGGGCTTGTTCTCGCCTGCGGCCGGCCCTTCGGAGGCCCGGTGCGCGGAATTATTTGCTCGCGATGGAGTATGAAGTGCACGGAGAGGATATTTCAGAAGAAGAGTTTACTCAAGATAAAGGTTGGCAGTCCGCTTGGGCCAGAAGAGCTGGCGCCAAAACACGCACTGCTGACTCTATCGCGTCATCATCGCAGCCGGGTGCACGCCGCGGCAAATCGAGTGGCCCTGCGCTGAAGTACAAAGTAATACGGGCAGGAAAGATGGCCACCCTTCCTCAAGATGACATCAAGATTGTGATCCGGCCGAGAGGTGCACTCAATATCTCGAAAATTGTCGCAGTTACGGTAGAAGACGCAATACTAGTTGTCGCTGGCATAAGCCAGGAAGATTTGTGCCAGGATACTCTATGCCCGAATCTGCAGCAAAATATTATTTTGCCAGTACTCCCAAGCCCAAAAACGCAGGCCGATACGTTCAGATGATGCAAATACTCATTTCCGGCAAGGTGCCCGAGCTAAGTACCTATGAGACTGCCCCACACTCCACTTGCAAAGGGATGATTCGCAACGTCCCGCTTCAACACGGCCCTGACGTTATCGATGCGAAGATTGTCAACACAAATAATCCATTCGCATTAGCAGCCAAGAGAATACTCTGCCGCAAGCAAATCGATGTGTGTTACGCGTGCGGCCGTCTTGGTCATCGCGCTGACATGTGCCCCACTCCCGGTGACACGATTTGTCGAGGCTATGGTGCCACAAGCCCCGTCAAGCAACATGTGTGTACTCCCAAGGGCAAACTCTGTGATGGCCAGCATCTCACGGCTAGCAGAGACTGTGCTCATAAGATCCCGTACATTGTGTGCCATCGTCGCAGTGAGCGTGCCAAGTGGCTGGTGCTGTTTCACCGTCCGCGAAACATCCCCTCGCCACTGCGGACGAGTTTCAGTCTACGTCACCCATCACGGATGCTCAGCGAAGAGGAGGCCCCCGCTCCAGGGAACGCTCGGGAGGCCGCTTCGGATCCAGGCACCGTGGTACCTCCAGGGGGTGTAACGGCTAGCGCTGCAGGTTTCCAGAACGTGCCCTGGGACGTTCCACTTCTCAGCCGCGCTCCACCTTAAGGCCGGAGCGTGTTTCGTCGGGGCCGACCAGGTCCCGCTCCCGCACACCAACCACCTCTAACAGCGAGAACCGATGCTCTGCCGGGCCGACAAAGCCCGAGGAAAACGTGAGTCTTCTAGAGGCGACGAATCAAATCGCAGTTCTTCCCACGCGAGTAAGCTCGACGAGATGCGACGAGCTAATGAGCAGCTGAAGAAAGAAAACGCGCAGCTTAAGCAAGAAAGGCGCAGCTTAGCTGCGGAGATGGCGAAGATTTAGGAAGCTCACGTCCTCGCTCCCTTTGGCGCGGCCCGCCCCAACCCGGTTGCCAAGGATGTCTGAGGCACTTCACAGGTCTAGCGAAACCAAGCGCCGAGCGGTTGAGAACACACAAGAAGAAGAGGTGGCAAACTTACTGTCGGAACTCAAGGTTTCTTTCGTCAACATGCAGGCTACCTTAGCGAAAATTCAAGAAGGCGTGGTGCACTTCAAGTTGGCATTAGGAGCACGGAGTGAACGAATAAGCATGTTAGAAGAGGTCGATGCGAGAAGAGACCCCGGTCCGACTCTTTTGCAGGTCCCAGCACAGCGCATTGTACTAGCGCCACCAACTGAGGGTGCGATCTCCCGGGCTGCTATAGCTGCTCAACCATCCTCTCAGCCTAAACATGGATAGCATGGACGAAAACTTCAGAATCTGGCAATGGAACTGTGGCGGGTTTACTCACAAAAAAGCCCATTCTACAGCAATATTTAGGAACTCTCGATGTTAAGCCCCAAATCGTCGCTTTTCAGGAAGTTGCGTCGGGCACCCCCATAAAACTCCATGGTTACCGAGTAGCGTCATAACATTCAGGAGGTAGGGGAGTTCACACACTTATCAGCAAAAGATACAATTACCTATCGCATGACCTCGGTGCAGTTGCCGATAGCATTGAGTACGTAATAACTGAAAAGATAATGAACTCACTCAAGAAGGGTCTTCGAAGAAATAGCCTTTTTATTCTCAACGTATACTGCAGTCCCAGTTATCGCAGGGCGAGAGCAAACTCTCTCCTCAACAGGGCTGTGAGCATGGACAGCAGTTACCCCCTTGTCATCGTAGGGAATTTCAACGCCCCACACAGCGTGTGGCGATACATGTATGATACACCCAAGAAACGCAAGCTAATGCACACTGCGACAGAAGCCGACTTGACGCTTATCACTGACAAAGATTTCTCCACTAGAAGAGGTAACTCCACATGCGGGATACCACCCCAGACTTCATTTTTGTGACGAATATAGCTGGGGTCAAGTGAGTCAACACGGCTCTAGACCTCGGAAGTGACCACTACGTCATCGAGGTATCCTTCGCAATCGCCCGCATTAGGACGAAAATATTTAAGGTGGTTGACTGGGACGTTTTTCGCAAACTCAGAGTTGAGAGAGCACCGACGGTGGGGACAGACTTTGAAGGATGTTACAAAAGAATCAGAGATGACGCCATGGCCGCGACCAAGAAGGTCGTCACTGACCTCGATGTTGCAAAACATGGACAGCAGCTTGGCCCACCTACTAGAATCCAAGCAAGCCCTACTCACAAAGTGGAAGGGACGGAAGCATAACAGGAGGCTCCGCAAGAAGGTTTCCGAGGTTAACAAGGTGATCGAGGAGCACTGCAAACCTTGTGTAAAAAACAATGGCATGAGCTCTGCGAGAGCATCGAGGTTTACCTCAGATCTGGGAAGAGCTGGGGTCTTCTCAAAAACCTTCTCGATCAGGGCACCACCAGGTCAAGCTAGAGGCGATCCCTCGCGCGAGCCATTCATCTTGCTACTAACTCTACTCCGGACGAATTGGTTGTCAACAAGCTCATAGACAAGTATCTGCGAGTCGCGGATAGCTCTGCACCCACACAGTTTCCGGACAACGCGGGGTGCGACGTGCAGGAGTTGGACCAGGACTATACTGTGGCCGAGATCCGACAGGCTCTCTTTTTCCTAAATGCCAAATCCGGCCCTCGGGTTGATGGCATAACCAATAACATGCTCAAGAACCTTGATGATGACTCCATCGAATTCCCTGCAGAAGAAATTAATAAGGTGTGGCGCAGTGGGGAGGTCCCCGCACAGTGGAAGACGGCCTACACAGTTCTAATCCTGAAACCTGGTAAAGCACCAGGAGTAGATAATCTAAGACCGAATTCTTTAACTTCCTTTCTCGGTAAGGTCGCAGAGCACGCCCTTCTGAACCAACTCAAGGTACACCTCCAGGCCAATGACATGTATACCCACAATGTGATTGGTTTCAGAGCTGGCCTCTCGACACAGGATACCATGAAGCTGATAAAGCATCAGATCATCGACCGGAGCACAGGAGATACCAGACCCATCCTTGGATTAGACCTGGAGAAGGCTTTCGACAACGTTTCTTAAGGATTCATTCTGCAGTCTATTGCTAGCCTAGAGCTAGGAAGAAGGTCTACGACTTTGTGAGATCCTTTCTTTGTCAGAGAACTACCAAGTTCAAGATCGAAGGGTACTACTCACGAGAGATCAACATCGGTTCACGCGGCACGCCTAAGGGCTCAGTTATTTCCCCAAAACTATTTACCATCGTGATGATTGGGCTCTACATGGAACTCACGAAGGTTCAAGGAATCAATCATACCATCTCCGCAGATGATATAATTATCTGGTGCATCGGCAGGAGCGATGATCAAGTTGAGGAAGCCATGCAGCGCGCAATCGACGTGGCTGCACGTTTCCTCCGTCCCACCAGTCTCAGGTGCTCCCCATCGATATCTGAACTTCTTCTCTACAAGAAAAGACCCCGAGGTGGTGGCCACCGTGACTGGAAACCTGTGTCCATGTGAAATACGGCTTTCCCCTAGTGACAGGTCCCCAGTGCTCCTAATATTGGATTCGCTCCTAATATTGGAATTGTGTCTTGAGTCCAACGGCGCTAACGGAGCTGCACTCAGACATATCAATACCAAGACGGAAAGTGCTCTTGGCCTCACCCGGAGGATCACCAACAGAGACCAGAGAATTAAGGAAGACAGTCTCATCCGCCTCATACCTTGGTTTGTGCTCTGCCACCTTTCGTGTTCGGCAGCCATGCTTAATTGGCATCTTACAGAGAGGAGTAAGCTGAATTCCATCATAAGAAAGGCTTTAAGTTCGCGCTCGGCTTGCCTGTAAGCACTCGCACTGAAAACCTTTTCAAGCTTGGTGTTCACAATACACTCGAAAAGATAATCGATGCGCAAGAGCGCTCACAGCTGCTCAGGCTTTCGGGAACGAAATCGGGTCGCAAGATACTCGACGATTTGGGCCTCAACTCTATTGACCAGCACCCCGATTCTATGCAGATTCCCAGAAACATCAGGTCTCAACTGCGCATCACACCCATTCCCCGAAATATGCACCCTGCGCACAACGTCGGTCGGCGTAGGGACAGGGGCAGAGCTCTGCTCGAGCACGTCCGTAGCAACCCCACTGATGCAAGCTTTGTGGATGCTGCGCCTTATGTTCAACAAGAGGTATTCGCTGTTTCCATCGTCGACTCAAATTCCAGGCTCACTTGTTCCGCCATGGTACGCACATTGAAGACCGTGATAGCCGAACAGGTTGCAATTGCGCTGGCTATGCTAGATAGTCGCAGAGAGTCGCAGAGATACAGAGACTCCAAGGCGGCTATCATAGCCTACGAAACAGGGATGGTAGCCCCTCACGCCCCATTCGCTCACTTGGTTTCCCGCTCTCCTGGGGTCGATTGAGGGCTCTACCTCTAACCCGAACGAAGGCGCACACGAGGTCACGCGAGAACTCTGTGACCACGCCTCCTCCGCAGTCCCTCAGCCTCGCTGAGAACCCTTACTTCCGTTCAACAAAATAACAAAGCACTTCTATCTGTCACACCCTGCCTTGTGCAGGGCGCATGCAGTCCCCCTAAGACTATTGCAAGCCAGTGCGTATCCTAACCCTGCCTTTCTTCATGTCATCTACCCTTAACGGCATCCAAGTGCGGATTGCCCCACTTGTGGACTGTTCAACACATTCAATCATGTGTTGTGGAAATGTGAAGCCATCGGCCCCGCCCTCAGCGAGGACAGGTTGGCTGCGCTCTTACACAGCCGCGAACTTAAGGATCAAACCCTGGCCGTCCACAGTGCCCGTGAACGGGCCCTCGAGCTCGGCTTGACGGTCCCTACGTGGGATTTGCCGGGTGTCGCGGGATCTCACCTGCGTCTTCTCAGAACAAAAATAAAGTTTTAATCAATGAATCAGTGACGTATAAGTGTGCATAATGTTACTTTCTGTCTCTTAGCATCTCAAAACCACAATGTAATTGTGAAGGGCGAGGTATATCAACAATTTCATCACCTGGCGTTCTCTAACGTCACTGATATCAAGCAGTATACATGCCTCCACATTTCATCGAGCAGTATACCTTTCCCCCTTTTTCGAAGTGCGATAGCCACGGTCAGCATCGAATCCACGACCTTCACGCCAGCAGATGAGCACCGTCGCCCTTGCACCACCACAGCGGAGTTTTTTGTGTATCTCATGATGATTTCGGACAACAAAAAGAGCCGCTTACTAAAACAACAGTGCTGATATATTTGTCCCACCGTCGCAGTTCAATCGTTAAAAAATCTTCCTAACATTGATGGGCAACAAGAAATGGTTGCTAAGATGTCCATTATTGTAGTATTATCAGGACAAATTATAATTCTGCTGGATTTCCTATATTTTATATACATTTTTATCACCTCAATGACGCCCACTTGCATCACTTGTTTGTTTTGTAACGGGTTGTTGAACAAGCACGAGTTCACTCGGCGAAGGAGAGCTTTATTTAGCGCAAGGGCTAACTGAACGCAAGCCTGCGATCACAGCAAGTCTTCTTCCTTTTCTATACTCGAGCTCCATGCTCACTGCCCTCGTTACAATCACCCCCGGCCGATGAGGGAGCCATCCTGGCGATCTAAGGACAGGTGTACACAGAAGGGTCATGGTATGGCTTGAGCCGAGAGATGTGTACAATTTCTTTTCCGCGACGGCGCTTGTCCGAAGATGCATCCAGCAGCTCGACAAGGTAGTTAACAGGGGATGTTTGGCCTACACCTCGATAAGGGCCATGGTACCTGGACGAAAGCTTGTGGAAGAGTCCTGGAGGAGTGGAAGGAATCCATAACCACACCAGTGAGTTCGGAGCAAAGCTCATATGCGTGGTTGACGCGTCGTGGCGATGTTTTTGGCGCGTCTGGTCATGTGACGTGAACGCACGAGCAAGCTTCCGACATTCTTCAGCGTGTGCTGCTGCTCGAGAAACGGTAGTCATCTCTGGTATCCATTGTTGATGATGGCTCGCGTCCATAAAGAAGGAAGAAAGGCGAAAATGCAGTCGTGCTTTGCGTTGCAGTGTTGTAAGCATATGTCACAAAAGGGAGTATGCTATCCCAATTTGACTGGTCGGATGAAGCGTACTTGGCCAGCATATCCCCAAGTGTACGATTAAAACGCTCTGTCATCCCATTAGTTTGCGGGCGATAGGCTGTGGTAGTGCGGTGTATGATGCGACACTCGCTCAACAACGCTTTGATGGCATCGGAGAGAAAAACGCGGCCACGGTCGCTTAGCAACTCCCGAGGTGCTCCATGCCTTAAAACCAGGTTTTGCAGTATAAAACACGCAACGTCTTTTGCGGTAGCAGAAGGTAACGCAGCCGTTTCAGCGTACCGCGTTAGGTGGTCGATAGCGACAATGACCCAGCGGTTGCTACTCGAAGTATAGGGAAGCGGACCGTAAAGGTCGATTCCGACACGATCGAAAGCTCGTGCTGGACATGGCAACGGCTGCAAGGGACCTGTGGCATGTTGAGTGGGCATTTTGCGTCACTGGCACGTAAGGCAAGACCTTACTTAACGGCGAACGAAACGGTACAAGCCGCGCCAGTAGTACCGCAGCTGCAAGCGGGTGTATGTTTTTAACACACCAGCGTGGCCACATTGCGGATCATCGTGGAACGTGGCACAGATGTCAGAGCGCAGATGTCGGGGGATGACGAGCAACCACTTACGGCCGATCGAGCTGTAGTTTCGGCGGTAAAGCAGGTTATCCCGAATAGCGAAGTGTCCTGCTTGACGGCGAAGCGTCCTGGGAACTGGAGCGCGCGTCCGGTTTGAGAGAAAGTCCAAAAGGGAAGAAATCCAAGCATCTTTGCGTTGCTCGGAAGGCATGTCCGAAATGCTGATGGCCAAGGCAGCACTAGTGGAGATAGGCGAGCCGACAGGCTCTGAAGCCAATGGCGAACGTGACAGGGCATCGACGTCGGAATGCTTCCGGCCAGAACGGTAGATAACACGGATATCGAACTCCTGTAACCGCAATGCCCACCGAGCGAGCCGACCATTAGGATCTTTTAGTGAAGATAACCAGCAAAGCGCATGGTGGTCTGTTACAATATCAAACAGACGTCCATATAAATAAGGCCTAAATTTTCCGATTGCCCAAATAATGGCGAGGCACTCCTTTTCAGTTACACTGTAATTCTTCTCGGCTTTACTGAGGGTGCGGCTGGCATAGGCAACGACGTACTCGTCAAAGCCCTCCTTGCGTTGGGCCAGTATGGCCCCTAGCCCGACACCGCTAGCGTCCGTATGAAGCTCCATTGGAGCAGACGGATCGAAATGTCGGAGTATGGGAGGCGTGGTGAGGAGCCGTCGGAGTTCCAGAAATGCATCATCACACGCCTGCGACCACGCTGACAAATCAGAACTTCCGGCAAGAAGATTGGTCAAGGGGGCGATAATGGAGGCGAAATTGCGGACGTAGCGGCGGAAGTAAGAACATAGGCCGATGAAGCTTCGAAAGCTTCGAAGCTCTTTGATGGTGGTTGGCTTTAGGAACGCTGCGACTGCATTAAGTTTCGTAGGGTCCGGGAGAATGCCGTCCTTAGAAACCACATGGCCGAGAATTACAAGCTTGCGAGCGCCGAAGTGGCATTTCTTCAAGTTAAGTTGAAGTCTCGCCGTGGAAAGGCACGTAAGAACTTGCTCGACGCGGCTGAGGTGAGTCGCAAAGTCGCTTGAAAACACCACAATGTC
This sequence comes from Rhipicephalus annulatus, assembly GCA_013436015.1. Taxonomy (NCBI): domain Eukaryota; kingdom Metazoa; phylum Arthropoda; class Arachnida; order Ixodida; family Ixodidae; genus Rhipicephalus; species Rhipicephalus annulatus. Next base: position 279,646 of record WOVY01000712.1, read on the forward strand.
ATCCAAATAACAGAGGCACGTTTTCCATTTCAGACCTTGCAAGACAGTATCCATCATCCTTTCGAAAGTGGCAGGCGCATTGCAGAGGCCAAAGGGCATAACGGTGAATTCATATAGTGCACCCGGTGTTACAAAAGCTGTCTTCGGGCGGTCACCCTCTGCCATGGGCACCTGCCAGTAGCCTGAGCGTAAATCTAACGAAGAAAAAAACTCTGCTCCTTGTAGGCAGTCCAAAGCATCATCGATGCGCGGCAGAGGGTATACGTCTTTGCGCGTTATATTGTTGAGTCGGCGGTAGTCAACGCAGAACCGGATGGATCCGTCTTTTTTCTTGACGAGAACAACCGGTGAAGCCCAGGGACTGTTGGAGGGCTCGATGATGCCACGTTTCAACATGTCGTCCACTTGTTCGTCGAGGACACGGCGTTCAGCGGATGACACACGGTACGGACGCTGCCTTAGCGGGGCTTGTTGACCGGTGTCAATACGGTGAACGACCGCAGAGGCTCGGCTTAAGCCTGACTGGTCACGATCGAATGAAGAACGAAAGCGGAGAAGAAGATTTATAATCTCTTCGCGCTGAGTTGGTGCGAGCTCAGAGTCGATGGCATCCGAGAATACGTCCAGAGCATCATTAGGCGCGTTGGTAGGAGTGACAGCACAAATTGGGAGCGAAACCGTAGAATCGGGTATAGTAGCCGGAAGAATGTACTCGTAAGGTTCGTAGCTTCCCAGGCATTCTCCACGTAGTAGGGATGACGGGCTGTCCGAGGGATTGCACACATAAATGGCAGCGTGACCATTGCGAAAAATGACGACGGCGAACGGAAGCATGATATTTCGACGGCACGCAGATGGGACCGATGGCATAAACAACACAGGCGATTTCGGAGGGGAGGCACACGACACCGAGACAACAACAGCTGAGAAAGGCGCAATGTCAACGTCAGAAGCAGCAAACACTCTACACGAAGCACCATCGTCGGGGTCATAGCACGGCACAGATAACGCGAGTTCAGAACGAGCACAGTCGACCAAAGCAGAATTTGACGAAAGAAAGTCCCACCCAAGGCTAACGTCATGCGAAGAACGGAATAAAACTACAAATGCGACGACGTACATCGCACCTTGAATGACGACTCGTGCAGTGCACAAAGCTGAAGGCTGAATATGATGGGATGTAGCTGTCTGCAAGGATAGGTCGGTAAGTTGTGTGGTCACTTTCTTCAAGTTTCGGCACAGTTTCTCGCTAATTACAGATACGGCAGCTCCAGTGTCAACAAGTCCGCGCACCTTAATGCCATCAATATAGAGTTCGATTTCGTTCGGGGGACAGCAGTAAGGTCTTGAAATTTTCCCTGCCAACGCAGTTCTTGCCTCCGGAACTGCGCCCGTCAGTTTTCCCCTCGCGGTGGGCTGTTGCGACGTAACATCGGAGAAATAGATCGACGACGAGGAGAAGGTGAACGGCTTGCGCCGGATGGTCGGCGACCGGGACGTACGTCTAGAGGTGGATCGGTAGGAACGGGGATATCGCGGCTGAGTGGGCATGGTGGGCATGTAATGTGAGGCCCCTGCAATGTCGTGAGAAGGAAAGCTGCGACGACGGCAGTGACGAGCTACGTGGCCTGGGATGCCACATGAAAAACATATTGGCCGATTATCTGGAGTGCGCCATTTGCTGACGATAGGGGCACTGTTCGCTGAATAAGGCACCGTAAATGGTCGTGCAGGCGGCGGCATCATATAAACGTTCCGAGTTGTTTCGTATACAGCCGGAGACGGGACAGTCAACGGGCGGGCAGGTGGCGTCGACGAATAAACGTGGCGAGTAGCTTCGTAGATGGCCGGAGACGCTGGCGCACGTGACCGAGCAACTGCGGCTGCATACGTTAGTTGTGCGGTAACAGTTGATGGAGCCTGAGCTGGCGGCAATGCTTCGGCAAGTTGCGATTGAATGACCTGGCGAAGCGAAGGCGATAAGGGTGCCATCGGCTCGGTAGTTCTTGTGATTATAGATAGCTGCCGGGCGACCTCCTCGCGTATGAATTGCTTTATGACTGGCATCAACGCGGAGTGGTCGGCGGTGTCATGGCGATAGTCGAGGGATGAGATGTCCGCGGTGTATTGAGCAGCGCAACGTGTAGAAGCGCGCTGCCTACGCAGCTCATCATAGCTTTGGCAGAGCTGAATCACCTCGGCGACCGTCTGGGGACTCTTCGCAGCCAGCATTTGGAAGGCACCGTCGTCGATTCCTTTCATAATGTTCTTGATCTTGCCTGCCTCATTCAGAGTCGGGTTGACGAGCTGGCAGAGGAAGAGCACATCTTCGATGTAGCTCGTGAAAGTCTCATCTGTTCTCTGTACTTTGCCACGCAAGCGCTGTTCAGCACGAAGGTGGCGGACAGCAGGACGGCCAAAGACTTCCGAGAGGGTTTTTGCGAATTCCGACCAGGTACTGAAATCACTTTGATGATTCCTGTACCATAGTTTCGTCACGTCGGTCAGATAAAAACTCACATTCGTGAGCTTATCGGATCCGTTCCACTTATTGTACGCGCTCACCAGTTCATACTCGGCAATCCAGTTGTCCACATCTTGGTCCTCTGTGCCACCAAAGATGGGGGGCGGTCGCGCTGCCGGAGAGCGCCAGCGCAGAAGACAGGCACAGGTGCGAGATCTGGAGTAGCAGCATGAGATGGTCCCGGATCAGTCATTGTAGGAGGTCGTTGGAGTGTGCGGCTGCGAAGTTCCAGGGTGAGGACCAGATGTACCCAGCACCTCCACCACTTGTAACGGGTTGTTGAACAAGCAGGAGTTCACTCGGCGAAGGAGAGCTTTATTTAGCGCAAGGGCTAACTGAACGCAAGCCTGCGATCACAGCAAGTCTTCTTCCTTTTCTATACTCGAGCTCCATGCCCACTGCCCTCGTTACAGTTTTATTGAATTCTGTTGCACTGCGGTGCATTGTCGCAACAACGTGTTTTTCACCAATACAGTGCCATTTTTTGGCTACTACACCTGAATACTGCAGCATACAAAGAGAGACTCTTTAGGTACTACAGCTGAATGCTGGTACATTTTTAATGTCCAATAAACAAAGGGTATGTGACAACTCGTGATATTTTGTGCACTTTTGCATCAAAGTTATAAAACCAGAGCGTGGAAACCCGTTTCTTAGTGTTGACCATAGTGCTTTCTGTAAACCTTTGTTGTGTTGAATTATTTCAAGTAACAAATATGGTTCATTCCTCAGTCTTGGAGACAGTATAACACGAAAGTAAAACATCTCCTTTGAAAATTAGTTTAGTACTGACTCTACACTGACATAAGAAAGCTTATACAATGTCTGTTGGTGTTTGACAGCTAAACTTAAGCACTGTTTTTGCGCAAACGCATCGTCAATGATGCCTAGTGCTACAATTGCTTGCCAACGACTAGTGTCTATGAATAATGACTGAACAATATTTAAACATGTCCTTGTGGTCATGGCTGTCTGCGTTAGTTCTAGTAGCTCACCGTAAGGCCAGAACCAAAGAAATCTGTGTCACAGCCAGAACAGCGTCACTGATTGTACGCACAACTTGGACGGTGGCCGCCTACGCACAGAATGCTTGGGTTATATGGCGCCACTGCAAGATTAGAGGTAAACACAGCGCGCTTTGTCGTCTCTATTGGCTCGCCGCAATTTTCGTCGTGGCGACTCGAAAACGGGGAGGCGGAGTTACATACGGGCAAAACAAGCATGTTGCTCTGTGCGTTGCACAACTAATTTAGGAATGAATGGATGCTATGAGGAAAGCTATTGCTTTGAGTAAGGTATCCACTTGGCAGCGTGATAAGTCCTTGTCCAAATTTCATTTCTCTAATTGGAGGCGCATCGAATAGGACGGACATGTAGAGAGGATGCTTTGAAGGAACTAATTGTGAATTACACAGTAATGATTTGTCGCCCCGCCGCGGTGGTCTAGTGGCTAAGGTACTCGGCTGCTGACCCATAGGTCGCGGGTTCGATTCCTGGCTGCGGCGGCTGCATTTCCGATGAAGGCGGAAATGTTGTATGCCTGTGTACTCAAATTTGGGCGCACGTTAAACAACCCCAGGTGGTCAAAATTTCCGGAGCCCTCCACTACGGCGTCTCTCATAATCAAATGGTTGTTTTGGGACGTTAAACCCCACAAATCAATCAATCAACAATAATGATTTGTCATTATGCTTCTCGAGGAGTAGTGTTAGAGGGCAGCGGCAGATATAAAAGGCGTGTTTTTTTAGGATTACAAAGCCTGTAACAATGGCTCAATGAATAGCGTGTCTGGCAGCTGTTGTTTGCAACTGAGAGTTCGTGGGTTGGACTTCCGTTGCTTGAAATTTTTTTATTAGTCTTGTGAAAGTTATTTTTTGACGTCATTTACAATACAAAAGTGCGTCACCAAAATTTTGGTGCACTCCTGCATAAAACATTTTAGTGTTAAAAACGGACCTCGTCCGTCAAGCCGACTTTCAAACTAATCTATTGGAATATTCTTGTTTCCAATTACTGTCATAGTTAGAGTGATTTCCTTCGTGAAACTGGAGTGGTGAGCCAATCACTGATGCTAGAGTCGAAGCAGCCTACGGTGAGGCTAAAACCAGTGTGCGTAACCACCGTTACAGCACACGTGCAACAGCTGTCCCAAGCATGGCCAGAACGTGCACATACGTTAGCGTGTGCTGGCCATGTAAGGGGTGTCGGTCTGGAAGACGCTGTGGCCTCTCCACCTTATAATGTTTTAGCTATCATGTAATTGCATCGGGGAACGAGATTATGCAGACGCGCAAAAGAACAACGCGTTGTATCCTAGTCAGAACGCGCTTGCACACACTAGTGCGTCCAAGCTTACGTAAGTGGCTGTGTGAGAGGCTGTGGCTTCTCCTCCTTACATTCTCTCAGCAATAACGTGGTATAATAGGTGAGCGAGATTCTGCAGACACGCAATGAACCCACTTGCTTCTTGGTAGGGTGTGCTAAGAAGAGTTCGGGATGAGTAACAGCAACAGAAACTGCGATGAATTTATGATGTGCTCCACTTGTAAGGGAACGTTAACATTCGGCAACCTCCCTTCGATGAACAGAACTTTATGTCTACCCATGCGCTTCTCCACACACTGCATATGGTTTCCTTTAATTGGAGTTGGTATAATTTGAGATGTATTTCTATTGTAGCTGTAATTTGTACTTTACATAAGAAAACGTCAGTTAAATAATAAAATAACTAGCAGTTAGGTGCAAGAAGTAAACGAGGCACCACTTATGTGAGATGAATTCGGTTTCCTAGATACAGTGAGCAAATTATCAAGGTGCCGGCCATCAGGAAAGCGGAGAAAGGTATAGAAGAGCCACATGAGAGGGCTAGTGATTATGTGTCTCTGAGTTAAGACCATAATCACTCCATGAAGCAGAGTAAAGGAGCAGCTTACGTCAGAATTATTGCAGCCGACATTAAAAATCACACTTGAAGACGTATGATATATATTGCACAAGTATGATAAAATGCGGCCTACGCGACAGTACAAAAGATGTTGACGTGCCAGCTAAATCAAGGTGATATAGTGGGGATGAGCATTGACGCATGCCATCGAAGTGAATATTTTATAATTGACACACTTTTCAAATTAATATTGACCCATTTTTGAGCATTCGAAAATATTAGTGATTCCATACCACAATTTCTGTACATGAGGTGTGGCAAAGCGTTGAAGCATCGTCACTAGAGTAAGAGGCAGCGTTTTGCAGGCAATGAAAATGTTGAAAAATGCGCTACGTGTTTGCGTGCTCAAAATGCCTTGGCTCTGTATGGTCAAACTGAAGTGTTGTGAAGGGATTGAAAAATACGATATGCGCAATTTATCAAACTTCTTGTTGCTGCTTGCCCGAGTGTAATAATTTCGGAGATCAATTTTCTTTCATATTTCGCCAAAAAAACTAAGCAAAACCTAACGCTTGGAAAAAGGTTTTGTGATAAAAAAAGGTTCTCAGTATCGCAATGCTTTTTATGGTGGATAAGCAACGTAAATAGGTAACTATTGCAATTTATCTACATTTGGCACTTTTTTCCTAGATTTGACAATTGGTGTTTGTTCTGGTAGAATAAATATAACAACGTGGCTGATCCTCCAATACAAAAATTGGCATTGCATGAAACAGAAACGTGTCTTTACAGAGGTAGTTAAGTGCTTATTGAGCATTGCTTCAGCAACAGCAACAAACTCCTACCTCATGTCCAGAACGGCAAGCAGCTCGAAACTTGCAGCGCACACCTCAAGCAGAAAGGACGCATGAAATTAGCATACACAAGACCAGTGCGGTCTGAGAACTGTCACAGCTCGACGCTCAAGGAGCGCTATTCAAACACAAAGAAGCAAAACAAGCGCACAAGTATACATAGGACAAGCGCGCACAACTGTGACAAATCTTCCAGCGTCATGTGTCAGCAGCGCGCTCTTTTTGTAAACGCCGCCGCGGCACTGTTCGAAACCTTCGTCCTCTTTTGAATGACGATTCTGATAAGCGCTCGCGCAAAAGAGACCACGCTTCGTGGAGGCGGCACTTCGTGGAGGCGACGTTCTTTATAGCGTGTCCAGTGCGACCATCGCGCCATCTCGCCACTGATAACTAAGACGCACTCAAGTTTCAAAGCTCTGAGGACTGCCGAATGGTGTATATCGTACATAAATGGCTGGCCGTTAGGATTCCACACAACGTACGCTTCATGGCGTAATGATTAGCGCAGTGTGGTGCAAATGAAAAGGTTGCTTTTTCAATTTCACACAATATATGCTTAACTTACGGTTTTTAGGAGTGAAGCTTTTTAAGCCTTGGATCGTGCGTCGTTGTTTTATGTATTAGTAGGCCGCCACCTCTCGTTTAGCTCTTCGAATGTCCACTGGAGGGCGGTTCTTGTATACGATAGACAAATCAAAAATAATTATTGGTTAAGAAAAAGGTGAAGGAAGCTGAGACCGTTACGTGGAGAATTGGCATGATTAAAAAGTCCGCACTAGAGATCTATCAAACTTATAAGCAGGAAAGTGCCAAGGAAAGGATCTATGATAATACTCGGGGTAGTTCTCTACTGTTTGAGGCGAGGACAGGAGTATTGCCAACCAAGACATATCGGGCCACATACGAAGGGGTAGACATGGTATGCAGTGCGTGTGGAGAAGAAGAAGAAACTGCCGAACACTTGATAATGTTTTGTAAAGGGCTTCACTCTATAGTTCAGGATGATGACGCAGAGTTTTTAAAGCACTGGCGATTAGGAACAGGGAGGTCAATATAGAGTTTAAGCGGGTAGAATTAATTTGAAGGAGGTTATCTGATTGGTGCTAAAGTCAAGGGACGAGTGAAAATTAAACCCTTCACTGCAAAGGACAAATCCTCAACCTCACTAGTTAAAGCAAAAAAAAATATAAATCTAGTTTCTGGTTCATTAAGTATTACGGCTTGGTGGCGCTAGCCACCGCCCGACCTAAAGGGTACAGTCATATCCATCCATTCATCCAGACATAAGATGAAAAGATGTGAGATGGCGGTACTTGGAGTGTTCACTAGATAGACGGACAGATGGACTGAAAACCTTCCGAAATTTTTCCCCCACACATCATCAATCAGTCCGTGAATAAGCTGCAATTTTTTCTTTGGTCTTTTCTTGATATTCTTTTTCAACGTTGCTCCCAAGACGGAAGTATGTCAGTAATACCGTGGGGTCCCCGGAAGAAAACAGTTTTCTGCTAAAACGAATCTCTTGTGGTAGTCCTGGGAGCAAGAATAACGAGCTTCACAAATGACTGTCCTGCCTCGTAATTTTAGAATTCACGGCGAATTTTCGCACACACTAACATGTGCCGTGTGCAGAACACATATTTCAGAAATGCATAGTGCAGTTAAGGCGGTCGTTGTCAGCCTCATGGGCCTGGTGTTAGTCTCGTGCTCCTTCCCGCAATTCGTAGGGTGAAACTAGAAAGAAAGTTTGTCTGAATCGCCTTCTTACGTATAGATTGACTGTCACTATCAACATCGAGCTACTTCGAGAGCAAGCAGAATGCATACATTGCTCTCACTGTTATTGAGACTTGCTACTTTTGAAAAATGTGATGCCTATCAGCTAAATATCATGCACTTTCCTTTATTGTCAGTAGGTTTTGATTAATGCTTAATAATTCTTTTTCAGGAGCTTGCAGCAACCAATGGTGAAACTGTGCGTAACTCCTAGTTTTCAAGCATGCACTAACTTGTTAAAAGCTTCGATATTCTGATGGCCTGTAATAATCTGGGCTATAATGACATCAACCAGTAGAAGTCGCGGCGTAACTTTCTCTCTTTATTTGGCTATCTGTCTTTTTGTTCACTACTTTTTTTCTTCTGTTCTTTGACCATGTTTTTCTTTCTTTCTATGGTAAGTTTCACTCGTTTGTTTCCCTGTTCCCCATCTTCTCACTTTCACATATGCTCTCTTCCCTACCACATTTCTTTCTCGTCTCTTGGTGCACTGTACTGCACAAGGCTATGCTGTGCTCTGCTTGCATGCGTTTATATGCCGTTGGCACGACGTTGCATTCGCAAGATGTATACGCGGCCTCGCGTATGGCCTCCCGTATGACTTTCGCCCTAGAATTTGACACTCTATCTATACTTTTTCACTCTTCCCGCTTTATTTTATTCTCCCCCGTCTTCTCGTTCGTGCGAGTGATTTTATCTTGTGCCAAAGAAATAAATGTTCGTGTATTGAATGGGAACAAGAAGATCATGAAGGCGACGGTGCTGAAGAAATAAAGGAACAGGGCATGTGCCAACTTAATACGTTTTTCTGTTGACACGCAGCACATTATGTGCAGCTACAACTTAGCTGAGAAAACGTAAATAATAACATTAACTTAGGTGCACGTAAACAACGCACTACGGTTGAAGAAGACAGATTGGGCGAGTCTATGTGGTTTCCTGATAAATATACGAAAAAACACTTAGACACACTTGCGAATTTGGCGTTGTGCATGTCACTTTCTTATTTTGTCCTGTGGCTAAGCGCAGCTTTGTATGATTTTTTTATCGAGCCTACTGTTGACCGTATCTCAGTGAAAGCTTTTATCAGATCACACCTCGGGTCACCCGCAGTGCCGTAGTTGTCCGCCGTGGCCGTCCCTGCCACAGGTGTTTCGGAACCACTATCGCACGAAAACCTTTCGGGCGTCACACAATATGAATAGCGTAACAAATGGGTCGTGCAATGCTCCACCTCATTACAAAAGCTTTTCCATGATAGCCTAATAACTGTGGCAAATACCCTCTTCAGGCATAAGTCCTCATCGTCGTCAGTCACTGCACGAACAATTGGTACAAAATTACTGGCAAGTGTTTAGCGGACATCACGCTTCTCAAAAGAATGACGAAAGATAGCATATTGAATACCGGCTAACTACCCAGATATTAATATCATTAATGATATAGTGGGTTCCACGCAATAGCGCTAGCAGCAGCTACCCAATGAGTGTTTATAAAATCCTCTGAAAGTCTGCTCTTCTAGCTTTCGCGGTGAATGTGCTGCGCCTTCAGCGCAGGTCTGGCGTTTTTTTTTCTCTAGGGAAAGGCTCGTGAATTTTTAATAAAAAGATTCTAGAACAGCATTCACAACATTTTGGACAGGTGATAAACCCACTCTCGTAACGTCCACAATGCAAGCGGCTCCTTAAGGAGACTGAATGTTGAGAAACGCCCTCTCTGTAACCACTAAAGTTGCGACAGGCTCTCCATGTAAATATTACAAGAAAGCTGCATACACACTATTCGCTATATTTCTGTTAGGCGCTTCCAAGGAATACAGCCGACAGATAATCCAGCATTCCATGCTCCACAACATCCGAATATGTCGAACAAACTTCTAGTATTTACCGAATAGCTCAACTGAAGGAACCCAAACATATTTGGATTGAAAGCTCGAAGCGTTAAAGCAACGTACGTTTATGCGAACTGCAAGCTGAAAGACAGGGCGAGAAGTACAGCCGTAGTATTTGCTAAGCACATGGGCTCATTATATAAACGATCTCTGTCAAAATGACGAAAGCAAACGTTTTTTGTGGTCCTACTATAAACCGACAAATGCGAAACAAGGCGTAAAATACACACACACACACACACGCACACACAATGTAACATACCATCTTAGCACTAGTGTGACCACCTGAACTTTTTTTTTATTTAAAGAAAGTGCGCAATGTACAGAAAAGCATTTACGGGTCATTGATCAGGGGGGAAGGCAAGGCTCTACCTATATATATTGCCACCTGGCCATGAACTGCGGCGAGCACGAGCCCGCATCGAGGAGAAAAAGGAGGAAGAAGTTGTTGGGCTAGCGCGCTCTCGCCGAGGCTTTTGTTTTTTTTTGGATTGTGGTGTCCCTACCTGCGCCTCTGTGACTACGCGGTATTCTTTACCTGAAGTCCCTCTTGTTCACGCGCGACAACTGGTGGAGTCGCTGGGTATTCCCAGTCAATGATCCAAACGCCTCCTGGGAGCCCTATACCCGCAGTCGCAACACCTGTCCACCGGGCCAGCCGGAGAATCCGAGGATTGTCCCCCGAGCGTGAACCTCTACCGGAGATGGCATCAACTGCACCACCCCAGAGCGGTACGGAAAATATTCCGATGGCTAATTACACGCTGCAGAAGCCACGAGTGCCGAAGGTGTTCCGCGGCTCCATGTTGGAGGATGTTGTGGACTGGTTGGCTCACTTTGAACGCGTTGCGGCTTTCAACGAGTGGACCGACGCCAACAAGCTGCGGAATGTATATTTCAGCCTTGAGGACGGAGCTCGTACTTGGTACGAGAACCGCGAACCCTTCTCGTCGTGGACGATGTTTTGCCGTCAGCTGCTAGCAAGTTACGCTGACCCCCATCGCCGTGAACGAGCGGAACGGGCCATCCAATCACGCATCCAAATGCCGAACGAGAGCGTGATGGCGTACGTGGAGGACATGACGAGCCTTTTCCGTCGCGCTGACCCAGGTATGGGAGAAGACAAGAAGTTGCGCCACCTAATGCGAGGAGTTAAGGAGCAACTCTTCGCTGGTCTCGTGCGAAGTCCCCCGAATACTGTGGCAGAGTTTTTAACTGAAGCAACGACAATGGAAAACATGCTGCAGCAGCGATCAGCTGTGTACGACCGCCACGTGAATGTTGCCTCGCCGGTGGACCAGATTGGAGTTGCGGGGAGTAACGTCAATCTCGAAGCTCTCTGCGACCTCATCAGATCGGTGGTACGCGACGAGCTGCAGAAGATTCACGGGCCGCCTCCACCTGCTGCGGGATCCATCTCCAGCCTCATCAGGAGTGAAGTACAGCAGGCTTTGCAAGTCCCGCTGTCCAACGATGCTTCCCCGCCTGTACCGATCGAGCCTCACCGTGCATCTTATGCCGAGGCTGTGAGCTGTTACGTCGCTCCTGCATCGTACGCCGAAGCTGCGAGTCGTTACGCTCCTCCACGCCGTTTCGTACACCCTGCACATCGCGATCCACTCCCAGCAGTTCAACCAGTCCAGCATTTCGAGAATCGGCAGCTCCTCCCGCGGAAATCGGACGTATGGCGCACACCGGACAGGCGGCCGCTTTACTCACTGAAATTAAAAAATCACTTTTACTATGGCTTTTGCTTCGCGTAGTTAATATTTAAAGTACACATTTCACTGGAATTGCATTAGGTATGCATGGGCGCTGGGACACTAAACATCGCACAAAATTTTCTGTGAATATTATCTCATTGAGTTTTCAACGACGCTTGAGTTTTTCACGACATATGTCAAAATGCTTCCACGCTTTTCTATTTCCTTCGCAGAGAACAAAAAGTTGAATTTGAAGCAGTTGTCAAAGATGATGTTATCAGTGTCTCTGCCAAAGCTGTAGAAGGACGTAAGTGCTTTCTTGGAATAGTCATTTGGTCCTACTACCATAATATATTACTTTTCTCCTGATTCTAAAACTGCTTAATTTTACATATACTTTAGTTCATGTGATGTCAATTATTTACGTAGTTAGAATAAGCGTGATTTATTTTGAAGCGCGTAGTTAGGTGAACAATGACATACAGAGGAACACGAGAGGCAAATTGAACCATTCAATTGGTGGGAGTGGCAGCCACAAGCCTGCCGATGACAGAAAGAAGAGGACAATGACGATCACGGGTGCGCTCAGCGCACGCAGCAGCCGCTGGCAGCGGGCAGTTATGGCCAAAGCCTCGAGGGACCAATCGCCTTAGCCAGCTGCGTCGGAAAAGTGATGTAAAGAATGGTACTGTCAAGATTAAAGTGGCTTCTAGAGAGCAACAACTCCTTTCCTGCATTTATGAATGGCTTCAGAAGAGGCCGATCTGCCATTGACGGTGTGGTCGACTTGATCACCAGCGTTGAAGAGGAAAGAAGCCGTCGCAGACTAGTGGCGGCGGTCTTCTTAGACATTAAGGGTGCCTACGATAATATGCTGCATTATGCGATCCTTGACGCACTGGAATATTTCGACATCGGTGGACGACTGTACACTTGAATTTTTAGCTATCTTAGGGGCCGCACCGTTTACATGACGACAAATAACGAAGACACCGATCGATATAAGGTTCATCGTGGTGTTCCCTAAGGAGGAGTTTTCAGCCCGATTCTATTCAATGTCACAATGATCGGCCTAGCAGCAGAACTTCCCAGCACGGGGAAGATCAGTGCATACGCTGATGACATATGCATATGGACATCCGGAACTACTCGTCCGCAATTGCGAACTCGACTACACCGTGCAGTGACGATCACATACAAATATCTACGACGTCAGGGGCTCGCTCTTTCAATCGACAAATGCGTGTCCCATTAATAAATATCGGGTCGCCATACCCTATATTTAATACTGGGACAGCGATACCTGCTGTAATGCACCACAAGTTCCTTGGGGTTATCGGACACAGAGATCTATCGTGGACGAGGCATGTCGCAGTACTTAAAGTGAAATTGAAGAGCTTTGCTCTCGTTCTTCGCCACGTAGCAGGAGCAAGATGGGGCCCATCAGAATCATCGCTACTTCAATTGTGCAATGCTCTATTTGTGGGACACATTCGATAACGCATGCTGGTGCTCTCCAATATGAGACCTAGTTGTGTGAAGACGCTAGAGCTTGTTCAAGCTCAATGCTTACGAAGATGCTTGGGTCTACCGCGCTGTACTTCAACAAATGGGACAATCGCAGAAGCTCGGGCTTGTCCCATCAGTGTATACATGCTCTGCGAGCCACTTAGAATTCACTTCCGATGACTGAGCAGGCACAGACAGCACCCACTGTCAGTACTACCCGCCACTCACCCAGATTGCAGTTTCTCAAGAGTAATGTCGTGGCATGAAAATATACCATCAAGGTTTTCCCCGCCACATGCCCCTGCAGTGCCTCCTTGGGTCCTGCCTAAACCACTTGTTTCTTTTACGATACCTGGAATTACGAAGAAGTCGCTCATTTCTACTGTTGGCCTCAGACAACTGACCCTACATGAGATTTATACAACGTACAGTGATTCTCTGCACGTGTACACCAACGAATCCACTGCGCTAAACACCTCCGCCGCAGCCTTTGTCATCCCAGACATGAATATCACTCGACAATTCAAAGTGCACCATAAAACCACATTAACTGCTGCAGAGCTTGTCGCTATCCGGGAGGCAATAAGATGTATTTCCGGAGAGCGACCTCGAGCCTGGACGATTTTCTGTGATGCCAAACCCGCTTTGCAAACCATTGTTTGCATCATGAAGCAAGGTTCGTATTACAGCTTGGCAATAGAAATCACAGAACTTATTCAGGTTGCTTCAACAAATGGTCATCTTATAACCTTCCAGTGGATTCCCGCTCATTGCGGCGTGAAGGGAAACGAAGAGGCAGACGCTGGAGCTAAAAATGCCTTAAGCAGTTCCCCTGAAGTACGCAATGCGTTTTCACGAGCTGACACGAACACCCTGCTTCGCTGCGTGATGCGCAGCTACACACTTCAGCACTGGACCAAACCGGAACGGCGACACAAGCGACTTCACAAATGGGACCCGGAAATGAGGTTTCGCATGCCCCCTAAATTGAAACGGCAACTTACAAGTATGATCCACCGCATTCGTCTTGGTGTAGCGTACACCCGACGTTACGCACATATCATCGGTCACAGTGACACTGGTCCTAATTGGGAACACTGTGATGTGCCAGAAACACTTGAGCACATATTTTGTGTCTGCCCAGCATACGCACGTGAACGACAAACACTGATTTCTTCTACTGAACTATATCGCAGTAGGTCATCAACTGATGAGACCATGTTGGGCCTTTGGTCAGACACCAACAGTGCAACTGCGGTCACAAGAGCAGTTATAACCTTTTTGGAAACAACTGGACTATGGGCGCGGATTTAAAATGTGTCTCAGCTAGAAAGAACACTACATACTCACCTCTCTATCTCACCATCGTCATCCATTTTTCTTTCTTTTCCCCTTTCCCTTCCCCCAGTGTAGAGTAGCTGGCTAGAGCCAGCTATCGCTCAGGCCAACCTCTCTGCCTTTCTGTAAATAAACTTACCTCCTCCTCCACAAACAAGGTTCTTGGCCTGGCTCCTCGTCTTCCCTGTGGGGTTATCGGGCTAGCCTCAGCCGTGAAGCCCTACATTTGGCGCCCAACTGAAAGAACCCCACCCCTGAGCCACGTTCATTGAAGTACATAGCAGTCCGCGACCCTGGCCCTGATGACGAACCTGACCATTCCCACCTTTTCCTGCCAAGACTCTAGGAAATTGGTCTTCAATTTTATTGACGACCTGTTCGTGTACTCATTCGTCAGTGACTTCTCGGGCATCGACGTGCTCTGAAGGATCGTCCGAGTTGCTCAACGCAATACCGAAGAACAATGGCGGCGTGTTCAACAACCCTTCCAGTCCTGGAACCAGTTCGTTCTGGCTGCCTGGTAAAAGTTCCTGCCAGTCGCCTATGACTACCGTATACGGCATGAGCTCGACGACCGAAGGCAACATTCAAAGGAGGCTCTGCGCGAATATGTGGGGGCCATGCAGGAGCTCTACCATTGGGCTCTCCAATACTCCTGAGACGTTAAAGTTTCGCATGTTATTCAGCGATGCCCCTCCCGTTTCTAGCTACACTTGTTTGGCAGTTATCTTTATTCCCTCGAGGAACTTGCTTGCTTTGCTCAGCGAATCGCCGAGCCATCTGCACCGATAGTATCTGTCATTGCCAATGGGGGAGAAGAGCTCTACGGAGGCGCGGCCGAGGCTCATTGGTGTCGCCAGGATGCATGGAATGTCGCTGGCGTGGAGGGGGACGCCATGTGTGGTCACGCTGCGTGATGACAAGGCACTGCGGCCCGATAAGGAGCTTTGAATGGCGCTATTGGTGACGTTGACAATAGAAGGACAAGAGGAAAAGAGAGAAGACACTCCAACGTGCAGCGCATTCATCTGTAGGCATAATATGAGCAGTACTTGCTAGGTGACTATTGTACAGAGAGAGACGGCGCTGAAGTCTGGGAGGAAGAAGGCTGCACCGGAGACGGAGAAAATGAGGATTCGTAGGCCATCAAGATATTACAAGCGGAGGGCAGAGCAGGGTTGCCATCATGACCTTCAGAGAGACAAAGCTGCCCTTTAGGCTGAAGTGAATTGCCCCAAGCGAAATACATTGCAGCAGGCTGCCCACATCAGCCAGCTGAACTATGTGTTGGAAAGCTTGACTGATGAGCATGATAATCTCAAGCACGTGCACGACGTCTACAAAGCCAAAGCAACCACCACGATTCACGAAAAAGACCGTCACATTTCTGACATAAAGGACAAAGTCGGTGCTCTAGAGAAACAGCTCGAAAAGCCGCTGGATGACTCCCAGCGACTGTTCTTCAAGGCCAAGGCGTTCTAAAGGGACAAATTGCCCATCCTTGAAGCTTGGATCTGCAACTTCAATGGCAATATGGCGGAGAACTCACTGGACTGCAGTCGCATGGAGAGGCTGCATGCCGATGATCAGAAGCAGCAGTGTGCCAGATTAGCGGGGCAGTTGCTGGTGAGGAACACTGAACTGTCAAACAAGCAGCGCAAACATCAAGAAGAGCTCCAATGGCAGCGCTTACTTCAAGACTCACAGCTAGACGAGTTACTAATGCAGGCATCTGATCTCCATGCACAGATCCCCCAGACCCATCAGGAGCACGACTGAGAGGCGTCAAGTGCAAGCACTAACTGTCAAACTCAGCAACAAGAAAGCAGAGTGAAACAAGACCAGGAGCACATTCTAGGGCTCTAGGCCATCCAGAGAACTTTGTTGGCATAGGTTTCCGAAGTAGAAAAGCAGTTTATTGTTCTGTCACACGCACTCTAGAGGAAGAAGATCGAACAAAACACTATAAAGGTAGAAATGGTAGTGCTGCAAAAGGTGCTTGCCTCGGTCGAGCTGGAGAACAAGCCACTGATGGAGGAGCTCGAGGCAAGGCAGCAGCAGGTGGAAAAATATATGAATCGCGGCAGGAAGAAGAAGCGACACAGCTGCAGGAATCCATGTAGAGAGTGACAGAAAAGATGGAGCAGTTGAAGGAAGCTACAGCGAAAGTGAACAAATATAACAGTGGGTCTGACCTGGTGTGCAGTGTGGCTGTCCTCAACGACCTAAGCTATGTCGAGAGAGAATATGAAAGGTGATCTGGTACCGGAGGTGCATGCAGTGTGACATTCTACGGGGATGTCACACCTCACTTGCTGCTAGGGTCGCCAACGTTCGAAGAGTACCATGTGGAGGAGTTACCGCCACTGACACGTGAACGATGCGGACATCTACAATGACAATGACCACAACATACTCGCCGTGACCGAAGCGGCACCAAGAGCATCGGCGTTTTGTCAGTCTCTCACCGATCGCCATGGTTGTAAACTTGAGTGGGTCTGGTGTACCTCCATCATCCGGCGATGGTTGAGTTAGCCTCCCAGCGCGGATTGACTTCTCCTGCAAGTGGCGTTGTGCACCACGTGCTGTCAGCCGTGTTCAGGGATAGCCATTCCATTCCTGTGGCATCTTTGCTGTTTTTTCTAAAGGAAAGCGGCAGTATGGGAGCGGCGGCTGCGAGCCTGTCAATGACAGAAAGAAGAGCTCAATGAGGATCACAGCTGCGCTCAGGGCACGTGTCCGCCACTGCCACCGGGCAGTTGTGGATGAGGCTTAGAGGAATAAACATGGTTCCTGGTCTGGCTCCGCGTCTTCCCTGCAAGGTTGTGGGCCTAGCAGCCTCAAACCCCTACATCCACGCCCCACGTTACGTTCAAAACGTATGGGCTCCTGGCGTTTTGCTGCACGACATAATTTTAGTGCACAGAGCTCTGCGTCGACATCTCATTGACTGCGTGTGCAAAATCCAGCATAATTCCATAAAAAAAATCCTGTGATATTGCTACAGCAAGCCCAAGTTGACAACTTCGTAGCATCTTTGGATGAATGATCTTACAGAGTGCCTAAGCAGGGCCATAGGAAATGTGATTTCTAAATATATTGTGGCTGACCACCATGACTGGGACATTCATTAATCATGTGTGACAATCACCCACTAATTCTCGCATTGTCACACTGTTAATTATTTTCAATTCTATATTCTATACAGCCGAGATCATCTGACACGCCCAAACATTTTGCTTCCCTCGGCCACTAAATATGCCACAGAAGCCAACACCCGTGCGGAGTATGCGCACCGTCTCGCTCGCTCGTGTCTACATGCCTCGCGGGAGTGCCATAATCAATTGTGCGATGGCAAATATACAGACGAGCGCTTTTCCCCGGTTTCTTCACTGCTTGTCTATAGTCAAACGTGGCGTGTGGGGTTTTCTGAGAAAATACTGTTTTCCTACACTTAGTCATAGACTTTCACTCACTAAGTGGCTCATATTACATGCAGGATCGTATTAGTCAAACTGACATTGTTATTGTAAGCTTCGAGGGACATGATTCGCGTGGCTTTTTCAAGTTCTTCTGCCTGGCCAGGTTTAGGAAGGCGATGTACCGTGACAGTGGTTGTACCTCCGGTGGACCGTTCCAGAACGCATCTGCCGTAATGTGGCTGAATTTGAGGCAGGAGGAAGACGATATCACTTTTGGTTGTTCCTGGAATAGTGCCATCTTGTCGACCCTCCACTGTGCAAAGAAAGGGTTGAACAAACAAGCTGATAGTAACAATATTTTTACGTTTCTATAGTCAAGAGTCCGACGGAATCCCGTCTGGTCGGGGCAAACATAGGGCAAAGTAACAAAAACGCCGACCAAGGTGAAAAACACAAAAATAAAAAAGCGTTTCGGCTCCCCACACGGGAGCCTTGTTGAGACTTTAGATGTTTGAGCGGATCGTCGGTTCTTCATACGCAGAAAGAAATCTGCGCTTTAGGCGGTGTGTTTGAAAGAAATAAATATATAATGACTGGCTCCTCACTTCGGCTTGTTCTTTCGACCCTAAAATTGCACTTGAATTTTGTAATTAACACGCAGTTTATTTTAAACACTTTTGTCTCGTCATGCATGCTGTGGGTGTTTAGTGTTGCGTCTCTTGAAAAGGTGCCTTTGTGCAACTACGTGCAACTATCTCGACTTTTGTGTTCAGTATGTTCAAGAAGTTGCTATTTCTAATAAAAAATAACTTTCGTTTTTTTCTAGTTGCTGCAACACAAGACACATCAGGAAATATTTTTCACAACTATGCTGTTTTGGCGGTAGAAAATGGATGCCTTCTCCTCTCGCGTGGTCAATCAAGTGGCGGTATTTTACTTTCTTATTCATATCTTCTTTAAGGTCTATGGTTTGTAGAAAGCAGTTGACTTTCATGGAATTTTGTGGCTAAATGCTATTCATGGAACCAAAGCGCAAAACATGCGATAAAAGTTTGCCGTGGGTGGCGCTTGTTTCTGATACTCCAGTGCAAGAGAATAGCAAAGTAGCAGCCTTCTAGCTTGCTTATTGACGTCGCGTCACAACACCGTTATATGGCATGTTCCTACTAGAACAAGACACGAACAGATATAACAGCGTTTACGACTTCACCTAGAGAGCCATGGGACCTCGCAGGCTTGCTCGAAATCTCATAGATCTTGGCACAATACCGATGCTCACCGTTACAACGCGAGCTGTCGTAATGTTCAATATTAATGAGTCACTAACTGTTGGCTATCTAAGTTGTTGCGACATATTTTGGTCCTTAATATGTTGTGCACTTTCTATGTCATGTAAATTACGAGGCGGTGCTGCAAAAGTCTGATCCGTGTTTCAGTCCAGGTTGGCTATACGTGACTTTGTGGACGTCGTACGGATGAATCCATACGGCACCCACGAGAAGTAAGCAACTATTCGTAAACCGTGGCCTCACGCTCTATGTCGCTTTCACTTTTTTTACGCAACCATTCCACATTCTTCTGTCGGCTTGCAGCCTAACCCCTCGATCGGGATGGTCTCTCTCGATATAGGGTAAATGACGCAGTATGCTGGCACCTGTGGTGGCCAGCCTCTTCAAGGAGGGCAAAAAAAAGTGGCAGTATATCCACGGAGTGAATGATGGAGAATGGGGCAAAGCATTCGTCCGTCCATTCGTTCTTGCTTCCTTCTGTCTATGCGACCGTCCATACGTCCATGCGCCCGTCCGTGCGTGCGTCCGTTCCTGTGTTTGTCCATGCATCCGCCCCTGCACCCGTTCATGCGTCCATTCATGCATCTGTCTGTGTGTCCGTTCGTCCATCTATTTAACACTCCAAGTACCACCATCACGCATCTTTTCATCATATATTCCCCATATAGAAACACCGCCATCCAGCGGACATTCCAATGACTAAACGAGAGGTGGGACACGCACCTTTTCTAACAGCTTGCGCTTCCGGTCTACTTCCCACCTTTAACCACCTCGAGTTTATGGTATATACTAGTTCACTGTATTCATGGCACAGCGTCCCAACACTCGCTAAACCTTTCTACAACCAAGGAGGTTACGCCCAGCGAGTATATTGTAGCAACCTTTTCCTGGCAGATAGAGCTCAATGTACATGCCAATGGCTGCATGGGAAATGAGAGACAAGAGAATTCGGCTTTACTTTCTTACGGCTTGCACTTCGTACCTACTTCCCACCTTTATCTACCTCGAGTTAATTCATGGTATATACCAGTTCATTGTATTCATGCCACTGCGGCTCAACGCTCGCTAAATCTTTCTAAAACTAAGGTGGTTACACCCAGCGGGTATAACGTAGCAACCTTTTCCCTTCAGATAGTGCTCAATGTACATGCAATGGCTGCTAATGGGGATCGCAGCGTGCACGTTAACTGAAAGCCGAATGCTCCTGTCTCTCATACCCCATATCAGCTATTGGCATGTACATTGAACACTATTTTTCGTTGTTCAACAACGCACAAAATGAATCTCTCACCGGCACCACCTTGGAGGTCAAAATGTTTGCAGGTCAAAGCGTAAGACTGGTTACATACTACGCGGGACGAACGGGTGCCGCTATAAGGAGCTTTGCCCCTAAAAGTTGATGGGTGGGCGCGTGCTCTGACGTGTTATACTCGGTGACAACTTTTCATGGCATTGGAGCGAAAGCTGCGGAGCAAAATCATGGGCGTCCCACAGCCAATGAATGTAATTCCATAACAGCGCACGCATTTTCACTGGGAACTATAGAAGTTCCTTCTTTATTTTTTACGTGGAGCTATTTGAGCATAGACTAAGCTCCCACCATTAAAATAGTCATATTTACTTGGACATGTTCGTGTGACTTCGTGTTTTCGAACGCGCGAGGAAGTCCCGCCTCTTTACGTGCACCTCAAACGCTAAGCGGCGTCTGCGTCTACATAAAACGCTGGTGGGGCACACAAGTCACTTTCCTTAGCATTACGAGATGCGCGTGAAAACGAACTACTTCGCGTACTGATACATGTACATCCGTAGCTTTTCCTTCAGAGCCAAGAAGAGTTGTCACCGAGTATAGCCACTTTCAGATAGTCAGCGCCCCGTTTTGTACCTTCCTTCCTTGCTTCTATCACCTATTTGCTACTTTGGTGGCGATATCACCTGCTTCGAGCATTCCTGTGGCACGAGACAAAACCGTTTCGGCTTTCAACCGCGGAGCCATTATTATAATTATATATATATATATATTCTGACGCCCGTTGGCAATCAACACTTTTACCACGAATTATTATTGCAATATTTCATGCTGCATTGTGAAGCTTGTACAGGACGTGTGTGTTTGTGAAGTATGAAAGCTACTTTCGCTGCAATTCCAAGCACAAGAAGTTCTTTTCGAAGCTTTTACAAGCAGATGTGTGGCCGTGTGATAGAACATCCGCTTGCTTTGGAAATGTCGCTGATTTGATCTCCACTCATTCCCAAACAACTCTGGTTTGGTCACCACTTTGCTTCAGCGTTTTCTATCATTTATTGATTTGCATCGTTCTCAATTTTTTCGGCCGCACATAAGATGATGATTTTTCGCTTATAACCATTGACACCGACACCGGACTCTGCGAACCTCCCTATCAGGTTAGCAGAGTTTCCAATGTGTACTTTGGTAGTGCATCTACAAACCGGTTTCACTAGACTACTAACTGTCATACGCAGCGGGGAACCATTCCATGGTGTCGTCATCATTCAGATAGCAGTGACGAGTTCATCCCTTACAACAGAGTAGTCGGTGCGAGCGTTTTTAAGAGTGGTTACTTGGTAATTGCCAATAGGTACAGTAATATTGATGGAAAAGTGCTGCGTCATCACTAAAAAAAAGGCGTAGTGGATAAATTGTGTTCGTCATCGTTACTGTGTCCTGTCCGATATATTGGCCACTTTGGCCAACAACATCTCTAATGCCAAAGGTTGATGTCTTCGGTTTTAAATTCGAAGCATTTCTTAGCGAACTTCGGCGACATTGAGCGTATCTGTCTATCTAGCTGACTACGACTTTCAGCTCTCCTGACCGTTTCTATAATGGTATCGATATCAAACTTGGTATGGAGTAACTTGACTGTATGACAATTATAACTGACTAATTATAACATGAAAATTGTCATAAGTATATTATGAACGTCCTAATTTAAATTTCATAGTCTTGCTGCCCTTGCAGTGGTTTCGTTCACATGACATGCTCCAAACTGATATAATATGACATGAGTGCAGGGCAAACACAAGCCACAGACCCTAGCATGAAAATTATGACATGCGTGTCATGTAACAACGGGACTACATGTCACACTCATGCGCATCCGGCCGTTTTGCTAGCTTCGCATATACTAAGTTTGGTATTAAGGGACATAAATTATTAAGAAAGATGAAGAAGGTATGTAGCTGGTGCAAACATAATCATCATGAGATGGTTGTGATGTAACAACATGACTACATGCTATGCTCATGATGCCCTCACTGCCGTTTCTCTAGCTTTACATGTACAAAATTCGGTATTAAATGACACGTCCAACCATGATAATCATGATACGCATGTCATGTAACAACACTCATGTTGCGCTCGCGGCCATTTCGCTTGGTTCATAAATGCAAAATTTGGTATTACGTGACTCCAATGAATTACGACGGTATGTTACTAACGATAGTTATAGCGCGAGAACAAAACGACGAAACAGAGACTAGAAGGACACGAAAGACACGAGCGCTAACTTCCAACTGAGTTTATTGCGCAGAGCACGAAAATATATAGAGGAGACAGTGACCATGGCACAAGAGCAGAACATGAGTAAGAAAACCAAAAACAAACAACACAAATACAAAGGCACTAAAAACAGCAAAGAAAAACCTAGAAGAAACCGAACCAGAAAGGTAAAGCTACCTGCCCGCACCGAATCCTTCGAGGAACCTGCGTACCTTCTCGGACTAAGCCACGGAGGGCTTGCTAATACAAGGCACCTGTTCGCGTTACCTGCCCGCACCGAATCCTTCGAGGAACCTGCGCTCCTTCTCGGACAAAGCCACGGAGGGCTTGCTAACACAAGGCACCTGTTTTTCAATTGACATAAAGGACCTATACTACTCTCTGCCTCACGATGAGGTACTAGAATGTATAAGGGATAACATAGAAATTTTCGGGGAATTGAACTTCCAATTAAAAACTGGCATTAGTTCGCGGGATTTTCTTGACCTGGTTTTGCTGTACCTTACGTCTACTTTCGTTCAATGAACTGATTGCAATTATCTGCAGAAAAAGGGTGTTTCAATTGGTTCATGCATAGCACCTCTACTCAGTGATCTTCTATTGGCAAAAATGGGCAAAAAAACTGCAGGAAAATTAGAAGGCTCGCATGTCGTCAAAATATTTAGATTCGTGGATGATTTCTTGGTTATTTTTAATTGTAAGTCTTCTATGTTTCACTCGTTCGCCACTCAAACTATAGGCGTGTTGGAAAATTGTTTGAAGCCTCTTGTGGTGACACATGAAATGCCCGATAATGACAAATTACGCTTTTTGGATTTAAATCTGGTTTTTAGCTCACAGCACATCTGTTGGTGTTATGAACCACGTGCGCAGAAACCTCTACTTCTCTTTTCTTCTGCTCACAGTAAGATAGTTAAGCGAGGCATAGCACGAACCCGCCTTGAGAATGCTTTAAATAGGTCGTGCGCCCACAATATCTCTGCGAGCTTCAAAGCTCAAGTTTCCCGCCTTAAGGCTTCAGGTTTCCCCGAGGCGTTTATCGCGTCTGTTGCGGAGACGATCCTGCGGACTAATAAGGCAGAGCAGAGGACGCGACAGAATCTGAGCAACACCGATACAGAACGTGAAAGGTTAGCCGTGATTCTATACATACACCAGATATCACATAGGCTCAAAAAAAAAATCGGAAAACGTGTTGGAGTTCGTGTCCTGTTCTCAGCACCGTTCAAATTAGTCAGCCTCACCAAATCTACCAATCCCCTGAAAGTGAAATCATCAACAGATTGCAGAGTTCAACATCGAAACAGGTATGCGGCCTGCTCCCGGGAAGTCGTCTATAGGACCCCCCTTTCATGTGGTGCTTGTTATGTCGGAACGACCGGAAGGTGTTTGAACGATCGGCTGAGAGAGCACGCGAACAAAGTTAAAAACGGGAAAGATGGTTTTCTTGCCCAGGACTGCACTGAGTGCAAGTGTGTTCCCCTTTTCGAGGAAACAGCGACGTTGTACAAACACAGAGATGTAAGCACCCGGGTCATTGTCGAGGCTGCGCAGATGGCACGCGAACAGGTGCCTTGTGTTAGCAAGCCCTCCGTGGCTTAGTCCGAGAAGGTACGCAGGTTCCTCGAAGGATTCGGTGCGGGCAGGTAGTTTTACCTTTCTGGTTCGGTTTCTTCTAGGTTTTTCTTTGCTGTTTTTCAGTGCCTTTGTATTTGAGTTGTTTGTTTTTGGTTTTCTTACTCATGTTCTGCTCTTGTGCCATGGTCACTGTCTCCTCTATATATTTTCGTGCTCTGCGCAATAAACTCAGTTGGAATTTAGCGCTCGTGTCTTTCGTGTCCTTCTGGTCTCTGTGTCGTCGTTTTGTTCTCGCGCTATAACTATCGTCATGCCACACCAACTAGCCCAAGCTGCCACACTTCTAGGTATGTTACAGGTGCAAACATGATAATCATGAGATGCGTGTCATGTGAGAACATGAGCACATGCCACAGTCAAGGCGCCATTACATTTTGACGTGACGCGGTGCGCGCGCTCACCGGAGTTCGTTTTCGTCGCATCGCGCCGGCGTTGCCACGCCCGGCGCCGATCTCCCTGCCATATACTCGCAGGCGCGCGCCATGCTGTGTGGCTTTAATTGCTTTGACGCGTGCGCGTTTGAGCGCACCCGGCGCCCTTACGTCACAAAGAGAGGCAGAACAGTGCTGTCTCGGTAACGTGGAGCTTGTGGCATTTCACGCTTGATGCCGATGGGCCGCGCCGACGGATGCTGGCCGCACCGGTCGTGCCTCGCGTCAGACTATAGAGTGCTCGCTTTTTGAAAGCGTAGCGGCGCTGCGCCCAGCGTGCCAACGCATCAACGTTACGTCGGAGTATATTGGGCCGTTCATGATGCGCTCGCGGCCGTTTCGCTAGCTTCACATATACCAAACTTGGTGTTACGTGACGTGAATAGAGGGCGAAGGTAAACAGACGTCCAAAGATGATAATCATGAATGCGTGTCATGTAAAGCATGACTACATGCTATGTTCATAGCGTGCTCACGGCCGTATCACTAGTTCCACATATATCAAATGTGGTATTATCACGTGACATGAATGGACGAGGAATGTAAATGACAGGTCCAAACATGATATTCATGATGTGCATGTCATGTAAGACATGACTACATGCTACGCTCATAGCGCGCTCGAGGCCGTTTCACTATTTCCACATATACCGAATTTGGTATTACTTGACGTGAAAAGACGACAAAGGTAAATGATGCCTCCAAACACGATAATCATGGCATGCGTGTAATGTAAAACTTAACTACACGCTAGGCTCATAGCACGCTTGAGGTCGTTTCACTACCTCCACATTTAGCAATTTTGGTGTAGGGTGACTTGAATGGCTACCAAAGGAAATTTACATGTCTAAACATGATAATCATGACATGGAGGTCATGTACGGCATAAATCACCTCGGCCTCGTAACGTTATGGTAATAATAAAGTGACATATCAAACTTCATCATTCGTGCTTCGCATATCACTGATTACAACTGTACGCGGGATCTGCCAACTGTTTTACAGCAAAAGCTGTTATGAGATCACACCGCGGGTAACGCGCCGTTGTGCGCCGCTGCGGCCACCACCGCCTGTGTCCGTAACCACATCACATAAAAAAAGAACCCTAGCAACAATGACAGAGTGCAGCTCGAACCCGGGTCCGCTGGGTGCTAGGCCAGTATTCTATCACTAAATCGCGCCGGCGCTTGGGAACTGTTGGCAAACTAATCTTTGGCAGGCTTCATGTCGGGAAAGCAATCGTGTTATTACGACTTACAAGCGTTTTAAAACATCCAAAGAAGAATCAGTCGTCGCACAATGTGAATAGCATAACGAGTGAGTAATTCAATGCTCCAACCCGTTTCAAAAGCTTGTTCTTGTTAAGCTATAGCAGTACTGATGCTGATGCTGATGACCTTTGATGGTGGCGCTTACCCACAAAGGGGGATGGGCCAAGAACTAGGCGGCAGGATACTTAAATGAAACTAAACTGAAAATGAAGCGAATCTGAAAAAGTAGCTTAAAATAATACTACCAAAAAACAAAAATGTGTGCTGAGCAAGCGGTCAAACCATCTTTTGTTTTTAAAGACATAACTACGAATTATAAAATAAAGATCTGAAAAGGTCTAGCATGGTAATCTTTAGTTGCGTTGATGTAATCAAACACAGTGGAGCATACATCCCTGTGGCAGTAACCAAATGAAGTTCCGCCAAGTGATAAAATTACTGGTAAATTTACTTGTATTCCTAGCTTTTGTAATGGGGCTACTAAAAATCTTTTTCTCTGATAAGAATAACGATGACAGAATGAAAAAAATGTTCAATTGTTTCAATTTCGTTGCACCAAATGCATAGCGGTGACGCCTTGAGCTGAGCTTTATTAAGATAATAATTTAGTTGTGGAACTGCACAGCGCAATCTGGTATAAGTGACCTCTAACTGGCGAGATACACACCACTGTTTATTCCAGCCATAGCTCAAATGCTCGAAATCTTTTAAATTTATCCAAATTACCTTTTCCCCATTGCAGGCAAGCATTTCGGAACCTTAGCGCGGTTACGTAAGCCGTATCTGGCAAAACTGGGATGGTGGGCCCACGCAGGGATACTGCTGCTAAAGAGTCCGCCATTTCGTTCAAATATAATCCGCGGTGGCCTGGGTACCCATAGCAAATGCAGTTTTTTTACGTTTTTCGGTACTAAATACCGAAACGTATTCATCAGCTCTGAATTTACTGCCGTAGAAAGTGCATTACAAACTGATAACGAATCTGTAATGATAACTGCTAATGATTCGCTTGAGGGTAATTTGCGTAAGGCAAGAACAATGGCCAATAATTCTGCCATGAATACCGGGGTATAATCTGGGAGTCGAATTGAAAAAAGACCAGTCCAAAGAAGGAGAGAAGATGCCAACCCCAGCCTTTTCTTTTGACACAGATGCATCAGTCGCTATGATATTGCTTATCTCTAGGTGGGCTAGATAATCAGCTAACTGGTCATTTAAATACCTATATGCCAATTGTTTCGCGTTATGAGGAAATATATCATCGAATTGTATGCTAAGCATTGACTTTAGGTTATGTATTGGACCAATATGTCTAATTTTTACATTCAGTTGCTTTAGTAGCGCTTGTGCAAATACTATTTGCGGGGTGTGTAGTCGCGACCAATGGGTTTCGAAAAATAAAGTCGGTTCTTGAATGAAAGCGTAAAATGAGAGTCTTTGGTGTGAACTGTATATCTTTAAGAATGCTTGCACAGTAAGAATTTTAAACCTATTTAGCAGAGAAGGTAGGCGAGCTTCCATATACAACACGTTATTTGCAACAAACTTTGGTAGACCCAGACACAAACGCAACGCTTCTCTTTCCAGCAGTATTAGGGGTCTCATTTTATAGGCTGCGCTGCCAGAAAATAGTACACATCCGAATTCCATGATGGGCCGCACATAAAGTTTATATATCATTATTAGCACATCTCTTCTTAAACCCGCTTTACGGTTTGCAAGCTTCCGTAGCCACCCCATGGCCCGTGTTGCCTTGGAGCACACATCATCAATGTGACTTCTCCAATTTAATGTGTCATTATATATGATGCCCAAATATTTAAGGGAATTAGCCTGCGGAATGAGCTCATTACTGTACATTAACGAGATGTTGATAGGCTGCAGAAAAGAGAATGCAAGGAGCACACTTTTCTTTACGTTCAGAGTCATATGAATATTTTAAGCCATCTTTCTATCATAGTGAGATAATTTTGTAGACTCTCGTATAATGATTGAAGG
Organism: Rhipicephalus annulatus; assembly: GCA_013436015.1. Classification (NCBI taxonomy): domain Eukaryota; kingdom Metazoa; phylum Arthropoda; class Arachnida; order Ixodida; family Ixodidae; genus Rhipicephalus; species Rhipicephalus annulatus. Next base: position 307,697 of record WOVY01000712.1, read on the forward strand.
TCGGTATTACTTGCGTAGTGCATACCCACTTCAGGCATAATTCCTCATCTTCGTCAGCCATTGCATGAACAATTTTCACACAATTATTTGCGAGTGCCTAGCGGATATCACGCTTCTTAGAGGAATGACAAAATAGTATAGCGAATGCCAGCCTACTACCCTAAAATGTTTATTATTAATGCCGTAGTGGGTGTCAAGCAAGAGTGCTTCCAGCAGTTACCTAATGAGTTTTTTAGTAAAAGATCTAGAAGGCCGCTCCTCCAGCTTTCGCTGTGACTGTGTTGCATCTTCCGTGCAGGCCTGGTGTTCTTTTCTAACGTCGGCGAGGTAATGGGGCTTGTAGCAAACATCAGAAAACGTGCTGTAACGAATGAGTGACGCGAAGCATCGAGGAGATGAAGAACTCGGTGCGTGCCTTCGCGCAGGAGGTAACTCTTGTTGAGCAGCAGGGTGCAACTCAATCTCGCGTCACACGCTCACCAGTGCTTGGTCGGTGTGCGGGGAGGTGGAACTCCCGAGGCCTCAATCAGCGACAAGGACATTGACGGTAGATTTGCTTCGACTTGCCGTAGTGTTCAGAAAGTGGTGTGTTATCCGAAGTGGAACACATCCTTTCTTCCGGATAATATTCCGTGGGAGCTCCTCTTTCGTAGGTATTTGCACCCGCAGCACAGTATTATCCATGAGTGCTGGAGAATGGAGGACAAAGACCTCATGTGGATGGGTAAGGAGTACAGATCCTTTCGCCTTAAGCCAGAGCTGCAGCTTGCACACGTATTGTTACTTATTGTCGGCTCACCAACCTCTTCTCGTCACAAAAAATGTCCTCAAGAACAGTAACTGTCAGTTCATGGGTAGGGTGGTGAAATTCGTCAGCCTACCGCGGACAGTGCTCCGCAAAAGGTGGTGAATGCCGTGTTCTTAGGTGTAGAAGGACATGGTAGCGGTAGTACGTTTGCGCTCGTATTATAACGAGCGTTGCTGAAGGGTGCGTTCCATTGTCGTGACGTCTACAAAATGGCGCATAACTACATCAGGCATAATTCGTCGTCGTCGTCCGCCACTGCATGAATAACTGGCGCAAAATTTCTTACAAGTGTTTAGCAGATGCAACGCTTTTCAGAAGAAAGAAGAAAAATTGCGTATCAAATGTCGCTCTGCTGTAAACACAATTATTATTATAATGCCGGCTGCCCAGCAAGTATGCTTGCAGCAGTTATCAAATGAGTGTTTAGAAAATGCTCTGAAATGCCGCTCTTCTGGCTTTCGCTGTGACTGGCTGTGCAATCAGTGCAGGCCTGGCATTTCTTTTATATTTCCAAACTGATAATAAAACATGCATCAGCAGGAACAAGTGCACTTGGCAATGTTTCCAGTTCAGTGACTTGTCGACAGCTCAAGCAAACATTTTGCTGAAATTTGTGCGTTTTACAGCGAAAGCTGGTAAAGGCAGGCTAGATAGATGTAGGGAAACGAGTTGCGTTAGTATGAGTAATAAAGTGTTTTAGAACATCAAACAAACCACCATGCGTCCCGCAATGCGAATTGCGTAACAATTAGGTCATCCAATGCTCCAACCCATTAGAAAACTTGTTCTTAATCACCTATTACCTATGGTGCATATTACTTCCAGCATATTCTTTCGTCGTCGTCAGTCATGCATAAAAATCAAAGCATATTCACGGAAGGAATGACAATGAGCTGGGCAAAACGTCCGTCTGTTTATTCATCCGTGTGTTCGTCCGTCCGTGCATGCGTCGATGCGTTCGATCGCGTTCGAGAATGCAGTCTGCGCGCGGGTAACGCCCACGAGACGCGAGCTAAGGAAGCCGAAGCGCAAACGTCTTCAACGCACCCCACCGCTTGGATTCGTCCATACCCGACCAACCATCCACTATATATCGGCGACTATCCAAGAGACTGAGAAAGGCACTCGTTCTCCGCTCGCACTCAGTCAAAGCGCGCGCAGCAGCCAATCGAAGAATAACGGCACAGTGCCGTCTAAAATGTCCTCGCTCAACTGCAGTTTGTATGTAACTTCTACGAGACAGCACCGTCTATTATACAGTTCCGAAGATACTGTCTTTTTTTCTCGTCTTTTCTTCTCTCGGTTACGCGTGGTGCATTACAAGGGGAACTTCGCTCATAAAAAATGTACAAATTTTTCTAACAAGTGTGTAGCTGACACCACGCGTCCTCCAAAAAAATGGCGAAGGATAGCATAGTGAAAGGTGGCCTAATACACAAAATTTATTGTTATTTATGGCGCAGTGGGAGCCCGTGCTTGTAGCATCCCAAAGAGTGTTTAGAAAAGGCTCTGAAAGGCCGCTCTTCCAGCTTTAGCTCTGACTGTGTTGCGCATTTCGCGCAGGCCTGGTGTTTTTCGCATATCTTTTAACCAAAATGTGGCACATTCCCCAATAAAAGTATGAAATCTCAAGTAAAGAGGATTATATTACCAGTTATTTCTTTCATACAAGCACAAGAAAACAATGCTCTAATTTGTACGTTGGTCTTGTAGCGTGGTGTCGAAACTCCAGTCGAACGCAGAGGTGTGATCAGTATTACGAGTATGTAGCATAATACAGCATAATAACAGTTATAATATATTGAAATTTGAAAGTTGTTCTTTTCATGTACACACTCACTGTACAAATTATCGTATCTACAAATATTCAATTCATTGTATTGTAAATAACCACTATTTCGGGTGGTATATTAGATACTTTTTGGGAAGTACGCAAAACTCGCGTGCACTGTGCATAATACGCTGTGCATGTTGCAGAAAACGTGCTTTTAGTATAACGTACAGTGGTGCGTTTCACTCAAGTACACAAGCCGTAAGCGAGATGTATTCTGCACGCTCATTCAGTGTCACTGAATTCATAATCCATGGCTAGGTTTCCAGCAATAACGTGGATTCAGGGATCACCACACGCAACCTCCAACCCGCACTGTCCAGAGGGAGCAGCGTCATCGCCCTGCCCCGTCGTGGTTCGCTGGCATTGGCCGTAAGGGTGAAGCAGAAAAAAGCACAGCCTATCCCACAGAGTGCATGATGATGAGTGTGGCGAAGTGTTCGTTCCGTTCGTTCTTGCTTGCACTCTCCGTGCGTCCATTTGTGCGACCATGCGTTCGTTCAATCCCTGCATGCGTCCTCCTATCTATTTCTGCATGCGTCCGTCCATCCAATCATTCGTGCGTCAGTGCATCTGTCTGCCTGTCCATTCGTTCATCTTTCATCCATGTAGAAGACACTCCACGTACTCCCATTTTGCATCTTGCAATTCTATATTCAGCATATAGAAGTACCGCCATTCAGTGGACATTCCAACTAAGAGAGGTGGCACTAGCGCACTTCCTTACTGCCTGCACTTCGTGTCTACTTCTCACCTTTCACTCCCTTTAGTTCATGGCACTGCGGCTCAACCCTCGCTACACCCTTGCTAATACCAAGGAGGTTACACCCGGCGAGTTTACCGTGACAACCCTTTTTCGTCAGATTGCGCACAAAGTGCGTCCTCCTGATACAAGTATTTTTAGTAAGCATCAAATTCACGCCATTTTTTTAAGATTAAGTCACGAATACTCGTCTATGTAAATTATTTCATCCGAAAAACTATCCTTTTATTTAAGATTACGTGCGCTGGTGTCCTCCTCAACTGAAAAGGGTGCGCACGTGCCGCTCCTACAATCCAGTCGTAGAGGAGGAGCGGCACGCTACTACTACTGCTACTACGATGACAACGACTACATACATCGCGGACGCACGACCCATGGAATAGGGAGCTTCGCCCCCAAAACAGACGCGTGCACGTGTTCCCCCTGTAGCATGGCCACAATCAGCGCACTCGTGCATGTCGCGCACGTCGCGTTTCGTTTTCACGGACACCGTCTCAATGTTTTGTTTTTATCCGCTAGGCTTTGCTTATGGCGCTTCAGTTACATTGAAAAAAAATGGCAGCATATCCACGGAGTGAATGATGGAAAGTGGGGCG